>SSNS01000047.1:1382983-1403041 GCA_006937985.1 Aphyosemion australe
GAAATTTAGCAGGAGCAGGATTTTAAACACAGCTTCTATAAGAGCTGCAAAAGTAGGAGCAAACCTTGACCTTAGACACATTTCAAAATGTAAAATGTGATGTTTTTATTTACTTTGTCCCTGCTTTGTGGAATATTACAAGATAATATTTATAATTATGTTCTGATCACATTTTTTTTGCCCCCGATCCATGTCATAGGATTTTGATACCAAGTCCCAATCCAACACCTCAGCAATGCATTCAGTTAATAAGAAGAAAGTAGAAAACATCCAAGTTGTCCTTTCAGATTTATTTATTTGTAACTTGGAATATAATAGAATACTTTATTTGTCTGAAACCAAACAGTAACAGAAATTTGTCTTTTAACAGGCCTCAACTTCCTGTTTTGATGTAATTTCCTCAGATTAGCTGCTAAAAAACATCACTCTGTCAGGAAGAACATTGATAATAAATGTGTTAATATTAGGAATATGTTTGATAATAGCCTCATTGCTCATAATTCAAATTGTTTAAATAGTATGTGGCAGTGTTTTGCAATAAGCATTACTATGACTGCACCCATGTTGAGGCTTGCTCTTCCCTGCACAACACGGCTCATACCGTGGCTCTAGGAGACTGCAAAAACCAACGTTTGCAACCAGAGAGTCATACAGTGTGATTAATATATGGCTATCTTGGCTGTGTTTTTGCTGTCAGTAGACAGTTTCTCTTTGTCTTTTAGTGTATCTTGAGTGTCAGATGGCTGTGTGTTTTTGTCCGAGTTGCTGCTGTGAACTGGGAGAGCAGGGTGTTTGGTTTTAAGGTAACAGACTAGAACTAAAAGCAGGCAGGTTAAAATTAAAACTAAGTCATTGTCATTTCGTTTGAAAATTTCTATCTGAGGATAAATTAAGGTCACGCTAGTTGCTTTATAAGGTTATAGCTAATCTTTTTCACCTGATTCCAGTAATTTAAAATCACGTGATCAGGCCTGATTTTTGATCCTGTGATCGGATAAGATCATCTCTATTATATAACAGTAATAAATTCATATGATAGTGAGGTGAAACTGTCCTCTTGAGTCCTAATGTAGTGTTTTGTCTTTGCCGTGTGGTGCTTGAAAAGTTTGAAAATTTACCTTGAAAATGCTTGAAAAGTGCTTGAATTTGTCAGTGGAAAAAGTGTAAGAACCCTGAAACGGGAAAAGCTCTGGAGAAATTCTTCATCATGGAAAGCCTCACATTTAAAATCATTAATACAGTTTTTAGCTTCTAAAAATAGAAATCAGCTAAAGTTATCCACCAGGTTCAGCCTTGGTGTCCACACGCCTGGTCTGGGGTTGTGTTTGGATTATTAGCAGGATCAGGTTTCCACATAGATGTATTTATTTTCTTTACCTGTTTAATGAACATGTTACAATGAAACAAAACCAGAGGGCAGAACTCAGTCAAAACAAACACATTTAATAACAAAATAACTACGTATAGTTTTCCTGTTTTCTGCCTGTATTTATTTAGTAAAATTATTATTTTTTGCACCACAGAACTCTGAAGTCTTCATCCAAGATACATTTTTAAAGGACATTTTTAGAACTTGCGTGCGTTTCTCCTGCTGATTCTTCCTCATATTTTTCCCTAATTTGAATTGAAAGGAGCCTCTGTGAGGACCAGGATGTGGTCTGCTGTGCCCGCCGTGTCGGTGCGCTGAGTTCACATCTGGTTAACATGTGGACCGGCGGTTCTACCGGCAACAGAAGAACGTAAACTCACGTCTTTGATGTTGGACTCCAGATGTTCCTCAGATAGGAAAGAAAATACAGTTTAAATATTAAACAAGTCCCAGTTTAACCGGTCATGGAAATCAGATCATCTGTTTGTTTAAGTTTAATCATCTCTAATAACTGGAATTTAAACCCCGCCCCCTCCATTTAAATGAATGGGACATTGTTCAAACTAAAAATAAAGTTTTCCGAGTGAGGGCTTCTCTGTTTTGTGTTTAGGTGAGTGGGCGGGGCTTCTTTCACAGACGTTTCAGCCATCTTTATTTACTTCTGTTAGACGTCACAAGCAGGAGAAATGAAGGAGTCACTGGAGGGATTATCGGCTCTGTGTCCTGGGAATGTCTTTGGATCCTCCAGGAGGAGGAGGTCCGGGTCTCCCTCACTGACCCGGTACCTCCTCAACCCAGATGGATGATTCTTTAATGAGCCGGTCGACCTGATCATTTATTCTGTTTTTATGGGTTTTAGTTTATTATCGGTCACCCCCAGCATCATCCTTCGTTTTACAGAATTCAGTTTTCATTTGTTTAGTGAATTTATTTAGTAGAGCTGAAATAAAACTAACATTAAAACAAATTCATGTTTTATGCATGAAGGTTAAAGGTCACCACAACCTTAGTTTGTTTGGCTGCTATGGAACAAAAACCTACTCCGACACCCAAAGAGGTCTACAGAGAGGACTAGAGAGGACCACAGAGAGGACTAGGGGACCACAGAGAGGACTAGAGGGGACCACCAAGAGGACTCGAGAGGACCATGGGAAGGACTAGAGAAGACCACGGAGAAGACTATAGAGGACTATAGAGGACCACCAAGAGGACTAGAGGGGACCGCAGAGAGGACTAGAGCAGACCACGGAGAAGACTAGAGAGGACCACGGGGAGGACTAGAGAAGATCACGAAGACGACTAGAGAGGACTAGAGAGGACCACCAAGAGGACTAGAGGACCACAGAGAGGACTATAGAGGACCACGGAGAGGACTAGGGAGGACCACGGAGAGGACTAGAGAGGACCACAGAGAGGACTAGGGAGGACCACAGAGAGGACTAGAGAAGACCACGGAGAGGACTAGGGAGGACCACGGAGAGGACTAGAGAAGACCACGGAGAGGACAAGAGAGGAGAGGACTAGAGAGGACCACGGAGAGGACTAGGGAGGACCACGGAGAGGACTAGAGAAGACCACGGAGAGGACTAGGGAGGACCACGGAGAGGACTAGAGAAGACCACGGAGAGGACAAGAGAGGACCACGGAGAGGACTAGGGAGGACCACGGAGAGGACTAGAGAAGACCACGGAGAGGACTAGGGAGGACCACGGAGAGGACTAGGGAAGACCACGGAGAGGACAAGAGAGGAGAGGACTAGAGAGGACCACGGAGATGACTAGGGAGGACCAGGTCTGAGACCTGATAGATCTGCAGTTTGATCTGTGTTCTACTCATTTTACTGAAGCAACTTGAATGAGTCTCTTCTTGGCGTCTTGTTTAGAAAACCCAGAGCTGCAGCTGGTTTTGGACCACAGCCAGTACCACCCCCCCCCCCCACACACACACACACACACACACACACACTCAGACAGTGATGGCATTGATCAAAACAATCAGACACATCAGCCTAATACCAGCTGGTTACAGAGAAACATGGAGTCATCAGAGCAGAGACTTCCTCTGTGATGATGTGTGGATCATGGATGACTGTAGTTAAAGAGCTTTGGAGTCCTCTGACTCAGAAAAGCATCACTAATCCTGATGATGGATTCTCTTCTCTTTCAGCTACACCAAGCTGGGATATGCAGGAAACACAGAGCCGCAGTTCATCGTCCCGTCATGTGAGTGGTTTCCTGTCCGTCCAGCTGTTGTTGCTCCGGATCGTCGCTCTAACATCTGTTGGGATTATAAACATTAAGCTGTTTTATTAATAAATCTGGTCCCTTCTCAGGTATCGCCATCAAAGAGTCGGCCAAAGTGGGAGACCAGGCCCAGCGGAGGATGATGAAGGGAGTCGATGACTTGGATTTCTACATCGGAGATGAAGCGGTCGACAAACCGACATATTCCACGAAGGTACGACTGTCCCGTTGTTTCAAATGAACCCTGAATGTCATCTTAAACTGTTTATTTACCTGCTGGAGCGGATTAAGACAATGATGCCTCACTTAGATCATTGTCGCTGGTCTCATCATCACCCAGTTACCCATCCCATTTAGTGAAGTGGACCCAGACTTCAGAGCACTTCCTGTCTGCCATGCTGCTAGCTCTGTTGGTGGTCCTCTACAGCTCGCCCACAGCGACTGACGACATCACGCTCTTGCGCTGCTGTCTATCTTGGCAAATCGCTGTCTGGCAAGTTCTCGTTATGAAGGACAGGTACCGAAACAAGGCACCGTTTCATATCACTTGAATCGGTGCTCGGTCGGTATCACGGAATTCGGTCGGTGCCTTAAAAATTACCGAATTCGGTACCCATCCCTAGTTCAGAGAAATGGAGTTTGTTTCCTTTAGGATTGATGCGATAACGGCTAGTCTGCGTCTTAAATCAGCCCCATTTATTTACAATCCTGGACCAAAGTGGCTGAAAAGCTCCGCCTCCTCCTCAGAGTGGCTGGGTTCAGCCTTAGAGGAGAGGAGTTTGGAATAGAGCTGCTGCTCCTCATCCAAAGGAGTCCACTGAGGTGGTTCAGGAATGTGATTGGGATTTTTCCTTGTGACCTCCCTCAGGAGGTTTTCCAGGCACTGAGAGGGAACTGTTACCTCCTCATCCCGACCGTAGATAGAGGGAGGATGAGCAGAAGTGTGTTTGATGGGAGGTGTTGATGGAGTTGAAGGAACCTGGGGATTTCCTGTGATTTACCTGTTTTGTTTTTATTCCAGTGGCCGATCCGCCATGGGATTGTGGAGGACTGGGATCTGATGGAGCGCTTCATGGAACAAATCATCTTTAAGTACCTTCGGGCCGAACCTGAGGACCACTACTTCCTCCTGGTAATGCTGGACTCTGTCAGATCTTTAGATCCAATCTAAAACCAGTCTGAGACTCTCCTCCTGCACGAGTCACTGGTGTGATGGCTTTATCACTGAACTTATGATGTCAGACGTTTAGTGATGATCCCAGAATACCTTCAGCCTGAGGCCGATTCCGTTTGGACTGACTGGTTCTGGTTTTGCAGACGGAGCCTCCTCTGAACACACCGGAGAACCGAGAGTACACGGCAGAGATCATGTTTGAGTCCTTCAACGTACCGGGTCTGTACATCGCCGTGCAGGTCAGAGTCACACCTGTTCACACTCACCTGTCTGAGGGTGCGCGTGAAACATCCTGAGTGTGATAGGTGTGTGTGTGTGTGTGTGTGTGTGAGGCAGGCTGTGCTGGCTCTCGCCGCCTCCTGGACGTCTCGACAGGTGGGAGAACGGACGCTCACCGGTACCGTCATCGACAGCGGAGACGGCGTCACACACGTGATCCCCGTGGTGAGTGGGCGGGTCTCTGGGTGTGTTTTTGTGCTTCATGAAGCATCAGTTCAGATTAAACTTACCCCCCTCTCCCCCCAGGCTGAGGGCTATGTGATTGGCAGCTGTATAAAACACATCCCCATCGCAGGACGAGACATCACCTACTTCACCCAGCAGCTGCTCAGGGAGCGGGAGGTGGGCATCCCCCCCGAGCAGTCACTGGAGACGGCCAAGGCGGTGAAGGTAGGTCCTCCACCTCCATCCAGACCCAACACCTGGAGCTCAGGTCCAGAACAGGAAATCTCCCTCATGAGGGAGGATGACTAAATCAGGACCTGAGCTGCTGTTCCTCCTGAAGCCACCAGGTGGAGCTCTGACTCCACGTGCAGACAGCAGATTTAAAGCTGAGGTTGTTTCTAGTTTTTAGTCCCAAAAACATCAAATAAAAACTATTTTATACCTAAAAACTCATCGTTGTTAAGGAGAAATGAGCCTCAGACACTAAATCTGTTAGTTTTATTACTGAAACATGAATTCTGATGGGAAATCCTAATAATGAGCTTTTCATGTGAGCAGCTTCAGCCCTTTGTTTTAAATTCTGCTCTTTTAAAAAAAAATCATTTTCAAACAGCTGCAAACCCGGTAATAACGGGAAGAGGACGGAGTATTTAATCGTCTCTGTTCTCCCTCCAGGAACGCTTCAGCTACGTTTGTCCAGATTTAGTCAAAGAGTTCAGTAAGTACGACACCGACGGCACCAAATGGATCAAACAGTACACCGGCATCAACGCCGTCAGCAAGAAGGAGTTCACCATCGACGTGGGCTACGAGCGCTTCCTGGGGCCCGAGATCTTCTTCCACCCTGAGGTTGGTCTGCTCCGCTCACCCACCATTGGATCAGGAAAATCCTCTCTTACCTCGTCTCTGATGTTTGTTTTCTTCCCAGTTTGCAAACCCAGACTTCACCCAGCCCATCTCGGAGGTGGTGGACGAGGTCATTCAGAACTGTCCCATCGATGTCCGCCGTCCCCTCTACAAGGTAACGCCGCGCCGCTCCAGAGCCAGATTTAATTTACATCAGATTTAATTCTACGTTTATCTCCACACCACCGGGGCACCAGCATTTTTGCTTCATTCTCTCATAAATCCTTTTTTTAAATTCTGTGTTTTTATAATTAAACAAATCTTTGTTCCTTGTTATTCAGCAGATCAATAAACAAGTCAGACATTTAGTTTCCCACATAAGTATAAATTCCCAGACTGACGGACCGCTGTCGTGTGTTTTCTGTCCTCAGAATGTGGTTCTGTCTGGAGGTTCCACCATGTTCAGGGACTTTGGGCGCCGGCTGCAGAGGGACCTGAAGAGGACGGTGGACGCTCGACTGAAGCTCAGCGAGGAGCTGAGTGGAGGAAAACTCAAGGTCAGAACCCCGAGGTCTCATGGATGCTTCAAACTCTGGAAAAAGCTTTTGGAATTATCAGCTAGGACCGTTTATGATCCGAGGAACGATCTAATCACTCAGAGTGTATATGTTCTGTTCATGTGTGGAAATCATCAAAGTAAGTGCGGGAAATCGAGAACTAGGCCTGCACGATATTAGGAAAACCTGCGATATGCGATAACAGTGCTTAATATTGCGATATCGATATTACTTGCGATAATTGAACAAATACTTAAATCTGCAGTTTTTGTATACTTTAGACACACCACTCCATCCTCTATCATTAGTATTAATACAGTAACCAAATGAAATTATGCAAGTTTACATTACAAAATTAGCATGATCTGTTTCAATATTTTTGTAAACAATAATCATTAAAATATGTGGGAGTGATTTAAAACAATAGGACAACGCTGTAGAACATTTACAGAGCTAAACGGATATGTTTACTCCCATAGCACTTACCGTCTACTTCCATTATTTCCTTGTATCGCTTTGATGGTTGATGGTTTCTCATAAGGAGTTCCACCCATGGGCATCTGCTGGGCTGTTGTGCTCTTACTTGTCTTAACGTCAGAGACTTTGGGTTTGCTAACGCTAGCTTTCTAGAGCCCAGTATATAGATCTTTATGGTTGTGTTGGAGGTGACAATGGAGATTTGTCGTGTTTCCCCTCATGGTTGCCACAAGTGTTTGACATGTCTTGCAAAGTACTTGTGTTTGTTGAACACAAGTTCTTTGAAATAATATTCATGCTGTTTGAATTATGAGTTCTTTCTCGCTAACATTTTCCGCACACGTCTTACCCTCAGTCATTGCGACGCTCTCTAAGCTAACTCAGGTGTTTGCTAGCCATCCAAATAAAGTGCAGTCCACCTAGGCACCAAGGCATCTAACCTATAAGAACCCAACCGATTGGCCAAATGGGTGAAGGCTCTATTTGATTTGTCAAAAACTTCATGCTTCCGTTTGATTGACAAAATGCATTATGTGTAGCAAAAATCTGAGATGACCATTAATTGCGATATTTTTCTGTTCTTTGCGATATGCCTATTGCGCATGCTGATATTGCGATAACAATACATTTTCGATATATTGTGCAGCCCTATCGAGAACTCACCTTGAAAGGTTTTGGGAAAGTGCTTGGATTGGATTTTAGCAAAGTCGTCCAGCAGAAATCTGCTGAAGCAGGAAATGTTTCAGCCTAAAGAAACAAACCAGATGTTTGTCCATCGTTAACAAACCAGTTATTACCCGTTTAGAATCCATAACCATTAAATTGACTGGATTCTGACTCATGGAGCGTGTGGGTTCCTCCCAGAGTCTGATTGCTGTGTTTTTCCCTTCTTCCTTCCTCCACAGCCCAAACCAATCGATGTGCAGGTCGTCACTCATCATATGCAGAGATATGCTGTGTGGTTCGGAGGATCAATGTTAGCATCAACTGTAAGTACTTCAAACTGCTTCATCAACGTGCGCTCGTTATTCTTTGTGACAGGACGAGGAAATCAATTTTTATCAGTCAGAAAATGTTTCTCACTCAATACTTCAAACTATGAAATTCTGTTTGGGTTTGTGAGTCGGTTCAGAGTTTCCTTCTGATGGTTAGAAGAAAGATTTCTGAGCTGCAGCTTTAAGATGCCTGGTGAACAAACTGGATTTTAATATGAGGCATTAGGAGGGAACAGAGCTTGCTGTATCCTGAACCAGATTCACATTAGTCTCATCCTAAACCACATTCACATTAGTCTCATCCTGAACCAGATTCACATTAGACTCATCCTAAACCAGATTCACATTAGTCTCATCCTAAACCAGATTCACATTAGTCTCATCCTGAACCAGATTCACATTAGTCTCATCCTAAACCAGATTCACATTAGACTCATCCTAAACCAGATTCACATTAGTCTCATCCTGAACCAGATTCACATTAGTCTCATCCTGAACCAGATTCACATTAGTCCTCATCCTAAACCAGATTCACATTAGTCCTATCCTAAACCAGATTCACATTAGTTTCATCCTGAACCAGATTCACATTAGTCTCATCCTGAACCAGATTCACATTAGTCTCATCCTGAACCAGATTCACATTAGTCCTATCCTAAACCAGATTCACATTAGTCTCATCCTGAACCAGATTCACATTAGTCCTATCCTAAACCAGATTCACATTGGTCTCATCCTATACCAGATTCACATTAATCTCTTCCTAAACCAGATTCACATTAGTCTCAACCAGAACCAGATTCACATTGGTCTCATCCTGAACCAGATTCACATTAATCTCTTCCTAAACCAGATTCACATTAGTCTCAACCAGAACCAGATTCACATTGGTCTCATCCTGAACCAGATTCACATTAATCTCTTCCTAAACCAGATTCACATTAGTCTCATCCTGAACCAGATTCACATTAGTCTCTTCCTAAACCAGATTCACATTAGTCTCAACCAGAACCAGATTCACATTGGTCTCATCCTGAACCAGATTCACATTAATCTCTTCCTAAACCAGATTCACATTAGTCTCATCCTGAACCAGATTCACACCAGTTCTAATCCTGAACCGGTCTTTATTTAGTTAAAACAGCTGTTGATGAATTTCATCTTGTTTGTTTACATCCGTTATCTGAACGGTTGATGTAACAAGAACACTTTTATCTTTTCCAGCCTGAGTTCTACCAGGTGTGTCACACCAAGAAGGACTACGAAGAGATCGGCCCGAGCATCTGTCGCCACAACCCCGTGTTCGGTGTCATGTCTTAACCTTTGGGCCCGGTGGGTCGGATTTGTCCTTCAGGCTCTGGATGTTTGTGATTAGAAAGTGATCCGCAAAGAGAAAATATAAATAAATAAACGATAACGAGACCAGACCAAACAAATGGGTGAGAATTTTATTCTGAATGTTTCTTTATTCCCAGGTTGTTGTTGTTTTAAATTTTAAAATAAAAGTCCACAGTTTGGAAGCCAGATCCATGTTCAGAACATTTCTGGTTATAGAAGGAGTTGGAAGTTTTATGACATCAGAATATTTTATTTATGTCTCTAAAACTCCACTTCAGGCTCGTTGCTGTTTCAATGACAAACTTAATCCTAATATCATCGTTATGTTTTATTTTCTGTTTCTGCTTGTCTGTGTCTCCAGAAGAGCTGGTTTCTATTTCCTAAAGTTTTTATATGTATAATTTGAGGAATCAGGGGTAAAGATGCTGGTATCAGACGTCTTTTCTTTGTTTTGTCTTCATAAATCCTTCAGACCTGGAGCTTGCTTCTGTTTTACCTCAAACCTTCCAGATGCAGTGAAACAAACTGAGGTTGGAAAAAGGAGAGTTCATAAAAACCACCATCAGACCAGTATTGTTTTTTATTAATAAACCAAATTAATAAAATAATTCAACCTGTGTTTTAATGCCTTGCTACATTCCAATAAAGGCTCTGATCTGTTTCTAAACTCTGCTGCCTTTTTCTTCTTTGCTTTTATTTAAGTTCATAAAACACAAATAAAACATTACTATATAATTGATATACCAGTACTAGAGTTTTTTAGGTACTTTTATGAATCTGTACATGAATGTCCAGTCGGGTTTATGGAGAGCTTCGTATTGTAGAACCTTAAACTACAAAAACACGTTTTCCTATTTTGTTTCTGAGGTGAGGTTTTATTTAGATATCCTGGTTTATTTAATCCTAACTCAACCCTTTAGATGTCCATTTTGGTTCCTTTTGAAATATACCCAACATTGAGACTTTATGTCAGCTGATTCTGCTCAGTAATATGTGAGAAATAGATTTTGGTGAACCTTTTATTGTGTTAACTGTTGGATACTATAAGTTTCGTGTTTTTCTGCAGCAGATTACTTGATTCTGAGATCAGACGGACGTTTTGCTGATTTAAACAACCTGACCTGACTGAATATTGAATATTTCCATCACATTAAATGTAAATGTGCCAGCTTCTCTGACGTCCCAACGCTGGGGCGGTTGTCCCTCCTGTCCTCCACAGATCTGTTATTAAAGGGTTTTAGCGTTTAAACCTCTTCTGTGTGAGTGACGGATAAACAGCTCTAACAGCTTCTTCCTGAACATCAAAACAACTGGAAATCTGCATTTAAATGGAGTTAACCTCCTGACAGGAAGTCCATTTAGGAAAAATAAAAGCCTGACGTCAGCTGGAATAAAGCTACAGAATGCCTTTTAATCCTGACAGGATTAAAAATAATTCTTCATTTAAATTTTCCAGCTGGTTTAGAGGGTTTGTTCTTAATAAACTCATATTTCATGTCGATGAAGTTCATCAGATCTTCATCTGTTTTACTTCTAAACTTCCTGATTTTGGACCCAAAAGTGCAGCTGAGTGATGAAGATGAGCTCAGGTTTATTTCTGTTCCTGCTGTCGTGGAGGTGAAAGGTCACAGGCTGGAGGGTTGGATGTTCAGACCAGCATTATGTGTGAAATGATGTGAAGAAACCATCAAGAAGCTCCAACAGGAAGGTTAAACACGGATGTGTGGGATCAGCCTGAGCGAGCGGATCCTCCTGCAGCCTTCCGCCCCACCAAGCCCGGCCGGTCTGACCACGGCTCTGCTCGTCGGGCTTTTATAGCAGACATCTTTTATCTCCAGGACCTGAGCAGAAATGATGAAACGTAAAGATTAAAATCGTCTGACAGCAGCAAACAGCTGCTGATTCAGACTGAAGGTTCTGCAGCTGATTAAAATCATCACATAATGGAAAAGTTAAAGACTTCATACAAGCAGCAGAATCTGCAAAAGAAACACGATTATCTGTTTTATACATGCCAAGAAAACCTATTTAATCTTGTTTTTCTAAGTGTGAATTTATGTAAAAACACTAAAAACAAAATAGAAATATTTTCCCTTTTGGCTTTCAGGGTTTCCGTAGAATGCTGCGACCACAGATTTAAAAACATTTGTTAATGTGTGAGTCATCTTATCAGCTGGTGTGTGTGTGTGTGTGTGTGTGTGTGTGTGTTAGCTATAGCTCTGAGTCTATTTCTGCACAGATTATAGTGAATTACAACATATTCTTATTCCTCCTCTAAATTATTCCCGTCAACCTGCTAAACATTTCTTTTTGCTGCATTTTTACCATTAATTTCACCAAAATGTTAATAATCAGCATCAATTCCATTTGCCTTTCCCCCAAACGCCACCACAGTTTAAAAGTGAAACGCACCTGTTACCTGTTCATGTTAAACACACACACATCTGAACGCGCTCACCTCCCTCTGGTTTTCTGGGATTGGATCAGATCAAATTAAAGTTACAAAACCACAAAAGCCTCGCTGCCATCTGCTGCTGCTTCATGTCGATTTCACCTCAGTCAACTACAAAGAGCATGGTCAAGCTGAAGAGCAGGAAAGTGCAGGAAGGACATCAAGTTTCTCTCTTTTTTACCATTTGGGGTTTAAAGTTGTGGGAGTGAGAGGAGCAGAGAGGAGATAAAAGCTTCTGGCGTGTATAGAAGTGGATCAGATAGTCCAGGAGGACGTATCAAGGAGACAGGCAGAGATGTGAAGGCTGATAGGAATCTGAAGGGGTGACAGATCCACTCCTTCTGCAGCTCACTGCAATCAGGAGATGGAAAGAAAGGAGATGACTCAAAGCCTGTCTGTCATATTCCCCTCATCAGGACCGCTTTCATCTCTGAGGGGATTATCTCTCTTTAAAAAGTCACACACAGAGCTGATGTGGGCTCCATAACCAAAGATAAGACACTGCATGTGAATCTCAGTGTGAAGATGTTTTTAACCAAAACGCATCGATAAAAAACCGTCAGATGATTATTTCCATCAGATTATATAATTATCCTCCACAGAACCACAGCAGGACTCTCTGGATCAGGCAGGAGGACATTAGACGGGCCTCCAGCAAGTTCTGGATCCTCCAGGAGGTACAGCTCCTCCACTCAGCTGGCACGAACTCATCGATGACGGAGGGACAGATGGTCAAGCTGACTTCACAGAGCAGGTCCAAAAGCTACAGCTCTGCTTTCCAAACACAAGGAATTATGGGAAATCAACTCCTCAGATCCTGACGCCAACATGAAAACACTGAAAGATCCAGCTGATGGGATTTAACGATGAAGGAGCTAATCCTGATATTCCTGGTTTGATGTGAGTCTACTAGAATGAGTCATTAATGATTGTTGTTGACATTTATTCATATTTACTTCATTTATTTTAATTTAATGTAAAGTTTTTAATTTTTTAAATTTTACATATTTTATTATTTTTTACATTTATTTATTTTATTTTTAATATCCATTTATATTTATTTTAATTATGGATTTTTATTTCAATTTTATTTTTTCACATTTATTAATATTTTATTTTGAATTATTATTATTATTATTATTATTATAATTTAATAATTTCTTTTATTTGGGAACACAGCGTGGACCATCCTCTAATCTAAAACTCAGAGATGTGTTGAGAGTGACGTCATGGATCACATAACTGATGTAAGCTAAACATAGTTTGATAAAAAGTGTTTAACAAAAATAAAAACTATAAGTCGAGTTCAGTCATCCTCTGGGCCAGCACAACCAGTAAAGACAAACCAGAAGATCACAGAAACCCTGAATGAGTTCTGAACATCTGAATTAATGATCCTGGGGTGGTTTCGCCCCCCTGCTCCAGTGGGCGGGGCCTTCCTCCTGTGTGCAGACACACCGGATGCTCATTAGCTCATTACCTGGCTGGCTGGGTAATGAGTTTGTTTCTGCTAGGTGTTAATCTGATATTTTAATCAATAATAATTTGAAGGGTCGTGTGACAATGAGCCACAAAAGAATCATAAATGATTGTTTAACAAAGATGCAGCAGAAGTTCTGGTTCCTGTTTACGTGTTTAGACCAACAGCACAGTCCTGACTACGCTTGTGCATCCAAAGCAGCTTGTTTTTAGGGTGATCAAAGCCGCTGCAGCCCCAACAAAAGCCTTTGAGCCAGGTGACAGGTGTGGTAAATAACCGTGTCTGTGACCCTGAAGGATCCCTTTGTGGAGACTGCTCACGGATAATCAGGTGTGAGTCGAGCTGCAGAGCTGCTGTCGGGATTTCAGAGCTCATGTCTCTGGGCCGGGCTGGTTTCAGGATCCGACGGTGTCACTGGTTCAAAGGATGGCTTTGTGACCGGGGTGGGGGGTAATCCTGCAGAGCCTGGATGGATGTGAGCTGATGTGTTAGTAAAAATAAGAGTTAAGAAGAGCCGAGTCTCGCTGCTTAATTCCAAAAGAGGTCCTTCATTCCTCTGAATACATTCACTTTTTGTTCCCTGAGTTTATTTATCCAGTTATTCAGTCATTTACTCATTCAGTCATTCAGTCTTTCAGTCATTTAGTTATTTAGTCATTCAATCATTCAGTCATTCAATCATTTAGTTATTTAGTCATTTAGTTATTTAGTCATTCAATCATTCAGTCTTTCAGTCATTTAGTCATTTAGTCATTCAGTCATTTAGTCATTCAGTCATTCAGTCGTTTAGTCATTCAGTCGTTTAGTCATTTATTCATTCAGTCATTCAGTCGTTTAGTCATTCAGTCGTTTAGTCATTTATTCATTTAGTCATTCAGTCATTTAGTCATTCACGTTTAGTCATTCAGTCATTTAGTCATTCAGTCATTTAGTCATTCAGTCATTCAGTCATTTAGTCATTTAGTCATTCAGTCGTTTAGTCATTCAGTCATTTAGTCATTCAGTCGTTTAGTCATTTAGTCATTCAGTCATTTAGTCATTCAGTCGTTTAGTCATTTATTCATTCAGTCATTCAGTCGTTTAGTCATTCAGTCGTTTAGTCATTTATTCATTCAGTCATTCAGTCGTTTAGTCATTCAGTCGTTTAGTCATTTATCAGTCATTTAGTCATTCAGTCGTTTAGTCATTTATTCATTCAGTCATTCAGTCGTTTAGTCATTTAGTCATTCAGTCGTTTAGTCATTCAGTCGTTTAGTCATTTATTCATTCAGTCATTGAGTCGTTTAGTCATTTAGTCATTCAGTCATTTAGTCATTCAGTCGTTTAGTCATTCAGTCATTCAGTCATTTGGTCGTTTAGTCATTCAGTCATGCAGTCATTTGGTCGTTCAGTCATTTAGTCACTCATTCAGTCATTCAGTCATATAAAAGTTTAACAGCTAATTTGATGAACACATGAGGAGTGTTTAAAATGGTTTCAGAATGATGAAATATTTATCAGTTCAGTTCTAGAATAACTGATTACATCATCTTTAAATCTTCCTGATTTAAAACTTGAAGTTTGCCTGAGAACCAACCATAACATTATTTTATAACTACCCAGAGATAACCCTGAGCTGGACGTGTTTCATCTGACTGATGATTACATTTGTTCTACTGGAACAGTAGAAATGGAGCACAGCTGATTTTCACCCATGATTATCGGCTACTGAAATGTGTTTGTGCTCCTGGGATTCAGAAGGAACCATCAAGGGGAGGAAAGGAGCTAATGAGGAGGAACTTTCCTACAAAGGCTAGCTGCACATCTGAGCCTCCGGGCAAACAAACCACCCCTCACACCAGCGTGGCAGCAACAGGAAGTGAAGGGCTTGATTGATGAGTGAAACCTGATTCCTGCTGAAACTCACATCCTGAAAGTCATCAGGTATCTTTCACACACGTCGTTTCCTCCAAACAAGAGGCCCTTCTCTCTTCCCTCAGTTTAATCTGAACTTTCCTGTATGTTCATCTGGTGATGCTGCTTCAACAAGAACACAGAGCAGAAAGTAACATTACACACTCAGATTACCTAAATTATTCTGGTGTTGTTCTGAACTGCAGGTACTGCAGGTGCGTTCTAGTCACAGGTTCCTGATTGGCAGCTTGGGCTTGCTGTATGAGGAACCAACACTACTGGTAGGGTAATACCAAAAATACTCGCACTTCCATCCTTGTGCCACTCAGTTGTGTGTTGCTGTTCAGTGGTACGAGTGCCGTAAAGTGTCCTGATTCTCACGTTTGGACATTGGCCCCGCCCCTTTTGCACCTTCAATCTACATTTCGCTGAAGCCTGCTCACTGTCCCAATTCTGCAGTTATTTGCACACTTATTTACTACACAACAGAAACCTTATATGCACTTCCACTAAGTGCATTTCATAGAAGACCAGTGTGGGTATTGGGCTTGAGCCTTCATCTGCAGGTTTGTGATGCAGACCGGAAATTAGCTGAAACTCCATCATGGAGATGTTAATCCCACACATGCTGACAGGTAAACATCTCATCCTGAATTTTAATGAGCTTAAATAATAAACAAAGCTCCAGTGCACCAGTTTCAGGAGTTAGAAGTGAGCGAGATCCCAGTTGAGCATCTGGAGTCTTATTTCCTGATATGTGGACATCTCTCCTCTGATTGGCTAACAGCAACACGACTCTACCACTGACTCTGTTTGCTCTGCAACGTTGATGTCTGCCTGGAGGAGTTCTGCTGTGTGGTGGAGTTGCTAATGCTAATGGTTAGCTTCTACTAGCCCAGACGTTCTCTGCTGTTTCCTGGACGCTAAACCAACAACAGCCTTCCCCGTCGTGAGTCAAGATGGGTGAGTCCATGAATGTTAAGTGACAGTGTGACGTAGATCTGTCAGGATTTTCTAATCCTAGAGTTTCACCGTCTATTTTCTATCAGAAGCTAATGCAGGAGATAGGTGGAGGAGACTATTTTCATGTTCAGCCTGCATGAAACACTCAAAGTGACCCATTAGAATCAGAAATAATCATTAAAACATGTTTTTTGCAGTGAAGTTGACCTTTAAGTGGACTTCTGGAACTTCTGGCCATAAAGCTCTGCTGTGGTTCCAAGTTAAAGACAATAACTTTATCATCTTGAGTTAGTTGTGTTAGCCATGTTAGCTTTGTTTGCTCATAGACATTGATCGCATACAAACTAAACACCTGGTAAGCAGATGGAGATGAATTTATGTACATTTGGGTCAGACCTGAAAGAGCAAATCATCCCCCTACTGGAGTATTACCCCACCCACACTTTCATTAGGTTTATCTGAGAAGTGCACCCTGAAATTATTTTAATATGTTCAAATGTTTTAATATATGTAAATAAAACCAATCATTTGTGGCCTAAGTGCTGTTTTTGCCTTGATAGAAAAACTATAAACAAAACAACTAAATCTAATCTCCATCCCAAATAATCTAAGATCTAATCTAAAACTAATCTTCACCAGTCAGTGGGAGGGCTGATTGAAACGTTCCATTTCCCAGAAACAAGCATCACCTCTGTTAAAGTTACGAGCCTCCCCATGTTCTGTGTAAATCTAACCCCACACGTCCTTTATAGACGGATAGTTTACTAAAATCTCAGCTCAGACCTTTGAGAGGCTTATTGAACAGTTAAATAAAAATATCTATTAAAAACACCAAGAGCTGGAGCTTAGTCTGGGTTCCAGCAGCGACTGGAGGAATAATTTCTCTTCTGGATTGTGATGGACCTTCTGTGACCTCCAGTAATCATCTGATGTCATCTTGATGTTTCATCACAAACAGAAAACGACCGTCTACACTTCTCTTTCAGTTTTCTCTTTGTGGGATGATGATGTGTCAGATTTATGAGATGGGCTGAAGGGTGAGACTGAATCCTGCCCGTGGTCTGAGACAGATGGGGAAATCAGTCACGGCTTCGTGCCAGAGATACAGACTATTTATTCAGACAGAGGGGAAATAAGATCTGATCTGAGATCTGCTGGAGGAGATAATCAGATTCTGATCCCATTTTTATATCCCATTGTCCTCCAGCAGACACAAAGCTTGTGACTATGACTTCTCCTCTTAAATAACATATTAAAGACTTAAAATTAATTCGTCTCTGTGAGATGATAAAACAAATGCCTGGTTACCTGGTTTGCAGGTGAGAGGTCACGAGTGTGAATTACTGCAAAACTGCTGGGATTCAAACAGCTTTTTAAGTTTCCATCATTCCACTCCTGTACTGACACCGGCATCCCACAGGGTCGTGTCCTCAGTCCTCTCCTGTTCATATTACTCAAGTATTATTACTCTGCATGATAATCACGTTATCCCACTGGGAAGTTACAGATGACACCGCTGTTGTTGGTTTGCTATCCAGCAATAATGAGTCTGTGTAGAAGGACAAGGACAGGAGCTTTCTGATTGGTTGATGGTAAAAAACCTTTAATGTGGTAAAGACCAAAGAGAAGGTGGTGCAGATGGATGGTAACCCCCACCCACCAGTGGAGGAGAAGCAGAACCAGGAACTGTTCACCCTCTATCCTTCAGGCAGGTATCGGAGCAGCAACAATGTGCAGACAAGACTGGATTCAATTCAATTCAGTTTATTTCTCAAGGCTCTTCACAAAGTAAACATTCCAATACAGTTCAGTTCATTAAGCCAATCAGTAAAAAAGTTTCCTATATAAGGAACCCAGCAGATTGCATCAAGACACTGACTGTGTGTTGATACAATCCTCATACTAAGCAAGCATGTAGCGACAGTGGGAAGGAAAACTCCCTTTTAACAGGAAGAAACCTCCAGAGGATCCTGGCTCAGTATGAGCAGCCATCTGCTACGACTCACTGGGGATTGAGAAGACAGAGCAGGCACACACACACCCCACACACACCCACACACACACACCATATATATCAAGTAGTGTTTCTATGGCTACACTGTGATTTCTTAGTAGAAGTTCTATTTAGTAAGAGAAACTTTATTGTCTTTATCTGAGTGAATCTATAATTAATTCAACAGGTGAACTAATAGTAGCACATTCTATGTTAAAGAAAGTGAGATGTAATATCAGGAGAGGGAGAATGTTAGGTGGTTGGCAGCAGTGTGCCAGCCGATGGCCCCCTCCATGAGGCCTCCACAGCTCAGCAGAACGCCAGTGTAGCTTCTTCTGGGGAGAAAAACACTCAGAGAGAAAATAAAGTTAACAGCTGAAATAACAGGAAATAATGCAATTATAGAGTGTTGGTAGAAGAGAGTAGCAGAGTGTGCAAAGTGGTCAGTATGTCCTCCAGCAGTCTAAGCCTATAGCAGCATAACTACAGAGATAACTCAGGATAACCTAGCCTTTTAGATGGAGGCATGTGGGAGGCAGGGCCAGGGAGAAAAGTCTTTAACGACTGTAGTCCCCTCTGTACACTCCACCTCCCTCTGCTCCCCACTCGTCTAAACCTGGGCTAACATCAGAATTTAACCATAAGCCCTATCAAATAGAAAAGTTTTGAGCCTAGTCTTAAAAGTAGACAAGGTGTCTGCCTCACGCACTAATGCTGGGAGCTGGTTCCACAGTAGAGGAGCCTGATAGCTAAAAGATCTGCCTCCCATCCTACTTTTAGATATTCTAGGAACCACCAGTAAACCTGCAGTCTGAGAGCNTTGGTCTTTTGCTGGTTGTAGAATCCATTTCCAGAGTTCGTCCTCTTCTTCTGAGGTTTTAACGCGGCTAGCAAACAATGCATTACCGCCACCTAGCCAGCTTTTTCCTCTTCTTCTTCCGGTTTTGAAGCTTGTCGAGAACGCGCTTGAAGTGTCACATCCGTAAAACAGCGCGGGAAATTCGGGACCGAACTGCATCGCATTTTGCAGCACACAGCCTAGTTAACAAAATGGAATGATAAATGGATTTCATCATTCTTTGTAGTTTAAAATGCTTCATCACCCATTAGCTTCACAAGAATTAACATGTATCCTATTTATTTCTTGTTTTTGGACAAATCCTGCCTCCTGCTCCTTTAAAGGAATGCTAAACATACATTTAAAGGGATTGGGAATTTTACAAATGAAGTAACTAGAAGAGAAAAGGAATCTGTTTTATTCTGATGATACGGATAAATCCTTTCTTTGTAATAACTGGATTAAATTTAACCAGATAATTGTCTAACTGATTAAACGCCCTCCGCAGCTCTAACAAGTGATGAAAGTCAGATTTATGGAGTCATCTGTGTATTATTATGACCTAGAGTACTGCTCCGTGGATGTGAGGAGATTCCTACTAATGAAGCAGCTTCCCAACTCCAAACAGGAATGTTTACAGGTGTGGAATACTAACATTCATGATGGAATGCCGTGTTTGTCATGCACTGTCACACTCTTGTTTGTAAAACTAAAATGTATAAATTTTTCATCGCTGTTAGAGCTTTGAGCATTATAAGGAATGACTGTTACAACCTCCGTGCTCTGGTGTTTTACACTAGTGTACTAAAGCTCCAGCTCCATCCAAGCTCCAGCTCCGTCCCAGCTCCATTCGAGCTCCAGCTCAATCCCAGCTCCATCCTAGCTCCAGCTCCATCTCAGCTCCATCCCAGCTCCAGCTCCATCCCAGCTCCATCTCAACTCCATCTCAGCTCAATCCTAGCTCCAGCTCCATCCCAGCTCCAGCTCAGCTCCATC
>SSNS01000047.1:1410555-1426999 GCA_006937985.1 Aphyosemion australe
GGATGGACGGATGGATGGACGGATGGATGGACGGATGGACGGATGGATGGACGGACGGATGGACGGAGGATGGATGGATGGATGGATGGATGGACGGATGGATGGATGGATGGATGGATGGATGGACGGACGGATGGATGGACGGATGGATGGACGGACGAACGGATGGATGGACGGATGGATGGACGGACGGATGGACGGATGGATGGACGGACGGACGGATGGATGGATGGATGGAACTGAATTTTAAAAACAAAATAAAAAATCATTATTTCTATATTTTGATGTAAAACATGTTTCATGTATTATTTTATGGTATTCCTTGTATCCCAGACACTCCAGATGGAATCCCGTGTTTTTCCACACCTCCTTGTAACATCTCATCTTTAATAATCTGCTCGTTTGCTCTGACAGAAGCCACCAGCCGAGCAAAGAAACACCCAGAACCTCAAAACGACAAGAAACAAGTAAAGCGGAAAAGCAGGAAAACAGCTGCTCCAGGCTTTTTAATTCCAGAGTGTGATGAGTTTAGCTGTGCCGCCCCATGCGGGATTTGCACCCCCACACTCCGATGGAGCTCCACGAGTTCTCCTTATTGCTGTTTAATGGAGACGGTACCCAAACAAACGAGCATCCCTCTCCTGGCTCGGCACCTCGGCTCCTCATTAATCCGGATGCTGAGAGGCTGATGGATCTAATTCTTCAGAGCAGGTGGAGCCGGCGTCCCGCCACTTCACTCCGCTCCCAAAACAACTAAAGAGAGGGAATTAAATCAGACACGCAGCCCAAAGGTGAGGAAGGCGGAGTGTTCATGTCACACCTGGTTTATCACCCGTCGTTCCTGTTGGAGAACCTGGAGCAGCGTCTGTGTGAGCAAGTAGAAACGGATTCCAGTGTGACGGGAGTCTCAGTTTACAGGATTCATCCTTCTGAAGTCAGAGTTTGGAAAACTTACATCCTGAACAGCCTCAGTTCAGAGAAAGAGAGTCCTCCAGGACTGATGAGATGAATATTAATCACATGACTCCAGCTGAGTGTTTGTTGTTGTGAATGCATCCCTGGAACGCTGGGATTTTTCTGAAAAGGGTTTAAAGTTTGAGAAAGATTCTCCTAGAAGACATTAACTCTCAGCCTGGACCAGGAACCCGGCTGACATCCCTGGGGGAATACCGGGCTCCATGACGCGGATAAGAAAACTCCCACTGAGTTGTTCGGAAAGCTCGGGAGCACACTTAATTACCAAAGTGACCGGAGCAGTGGAAGAAACGGATCAGGAAGTTCTGCTTAACTGAGGCCAGTTTAGGAGCATCCATCACCTCGACGTTCCAGGGATTCGTTGAGACAGCTTATTTTTCCGTTATCTTAAAGTAAAAAAAGTTATTAACCTTTATAAGGAAACGTGTCTGAAATAATGAAAATGTATTAATCCTAACTCCGAACGGCTGGGAAGAATTCTTAGATTTTACTCTGGGATGCGACCAGGAAAAGGACGGGTTGAGATGGAGCTTCCCACTTTCAAAATGAAACATTTCTTCTCTGGCTTAGAGCTGGAAGTGTGGACTCACTCAGGGATAATAACCCAGTTTCCCGTGGATGCTCTGGTGCTCCAGCATGGATGCAGGAACGTTTTGTTACTCAAACTGATTTGCATCTTTGCATCTTTTTACAGTTTTCTGATGGATGTTTTGCATCTGCTCATTTACACACGATGATTCCTCAGCGTGAGTCATGGAGCTGCAGCGTTCCCGCTGTCTGCTACGGATGAGGCAGGCTATTCAGTTAGCATATTTATTGCCTGGAAGTCTCCTCCCTGAGCATAATTTGGTTTTCCTGAATACTGGAATAATATTAATGAATCGTGTGCTCGTGATTTAAAACAAGTGAATGCTGAGGATTTTAAAGACAGGAGTGTCGTGACCTTTGACCTCACATTTTCCAGGATGATCATTTTTCTGACAGTGAGGGATTTTCCCATACTTCATAATGAGACTCCTTCTAGCTTGGATGCCGTTAAAGAGGCGGAACAGAAAACGTTTTCCGAGTAGGTAACGAGCCTCTCTCAACACAAAGGCTATCTGTGATTGATTAATCCTCCTGTTCGCTCTTTGCTTTATAAAGTCTGGATTAAAATTCCCTCCCAGTTCAGGATAAATCATTCACAACACATTCCAGTTTCTCAAACATATTCCATAGCCTCCAGTTTTCTGGCGGAGACCTCTGGCTTTATTGTTCCTCCTCCAGCAGGAATAATAACAATAAACAAAAACTCCTATTTAAGCTGCAGCATCATTAAAACCTGCAGCTCTTTAGCTCCGACGGGTTTCCTCTCCCTCTCCTGTGGGTCAAACAGGAATAACGCTACATGATGAATGTAGATCCTCTTAATGGTGATAATTATTATTATCTCTACTCTTTTGTTTCTAGATTTATTTAAATAAAAACATAAATTCTTCACCACAGACTGTAACTGCTGCAGGTTTTAAACACGTTTTCTGACTGGGTTGATTGTTGTTGATCTGAACTCAGAAAGGAATGACTGGACTCTAAAAACTAAGGAAATTAGAGTTTTGGATTATTTATTTGTTGTAACGATGCTTCTTTGTAATAAATAATAATAACAACAACAACAAAAACAGCAATAATAATAACAGTCATCCTTCCACACACACACTAGTGGTGGTGAGCTACATTAGATTGCTCTGGAACTCGCTGACTGAAGCCACTGGTCCCTCTGAACTTCACCAGCAGGTGGAGGGTGAAGTGTCTTGCCCAAAGACATGACTGACATGAACGGAGCATGGATTTGAACTGGCAACTCACCGGTTACAGGGTGAACTCCTAACTCCTGAGCCACCGTCGCGCCCGTGTGTCCATGGCATTAAACAGCTAGACATGTAGGCAGGTCCCTAAAACGTTCTACCAGGTGTTACAGACTCAGGTGTTCAACTGGCTCCTGACTGACAGCTTTCACACCGCTAGGGTCATGAGCTTGTTGACCTTCAACGACTCCTGTTGAGGAACAAGATATTCCATGTGACCAGACCGGTGACCAGATTGAGGAGGAGGAGCCAGGGGTCATGAGGAGGAGGAGCCAGGGGTCATGAGGAGGAGGAGCCAGGGATGGTGACTGTCATGAGTAGGAGGAACTAGGGGGTCATGAGGAGGAGGAGCTAGGGGGACATGAGGAAGAGGAGCCAGAGCTGGTGACCATCATGAGGAGGAGGAGCTAGGGAGTCATGAGGAGGAGGAGCCAGGGCTGGTGACTGTCCTGAGTAGGAGGAGCTAGGGGGTCATAAGGAGGAGGAGCCAGAGCTGGTGACCATCATGAGGAGGAAGAGCTAGAGCTGTGACCATCATGAGGAGGAAGCGCTAGAGCTGTGACCATCATGAGGAGGAGGAGCCAGAGCTGGTGACCATCATGAGGAGGAGGAGCTAGGGACTCATGAGGAGGAGGAGCCAGGGCTGGTGACTGTCATGAGTAGGAGGAGCTAGGGGGTCATGAGGAGGAGGAGCCAGAGCTGGTGACCATCATGAGGAGGAGGAGCTAGGGAGTCATGAGGAGGAGGAGGAGCCAGGGCTGGTGACTGTCCTGAGTAGGAGGAGCTAGGGGGTCATGAGGAGGAGGAGCCAGAGCTGGTGACCATCATGAGGAGGAGGAGCTAGGGAGTCATGAGGAGGAGGAGCCAGGGCTGGTGACCATCATGAGGAGGAGGAGCTAGGGACTCATGAGGAGGAGGAGCCAGGGATAGTGACTGTCATGAGTAGGAGGAGCTAGGGGTCATGAGGAGGAGGAGACAAAGCTGGTGACCATCATGAGGATGAGGAGCTAGGGACTCATGAGGAGGAGGAGCCAGGGTTGGTGACCATCATGAGGAGGAGGAGCTAGGGCTGGTGACTGTCATGAGGAGGAGGAGCCAGGGTTGGTGACCATCATGAGGAGGAGGAGCTAGGGCTGGTGACTGTCATGAGGAGGAGGAGCCAGGGCTGGTGACTGTCATTAGGAGGAGGAGCCAGAGCTGGTGACTGTAATGACTAGGAGGAGCTAGGGGGTCAAGAGGAGGAGGAGCCAGAGCTGGTGACCATCATGAGGAGGAGGATCCAGGGCTGGGGACTGTCATGAGGAGGAGGAGCCAGGGATGGTGACTGTCATGAGTAGGAGGAGCTAGGGGGTCATGGAAGGAGAAGCCAGAGCTGATGACGGTGGAAAATGAATAAAGTATAAAAACACCTTCAGCTGATTAGAATCAGAACCAAGATGGCCGACACATCAATGTCTCCAGTTTTGCTGATGCAGCTGATTGGTTGTGTTGGCTGACAGTGGTTCACACACCCTCACAGGTTTAAGGTTCTTTCTTATTTTGACACGTTTTACATTTTTAAAGTAAATAAAATCTTGCAGATTTTATTTCCACTAACTGCTGAGCTTCATAAACATAACATTTCTGATTATTTAATATCTCAGACCGTACACGTGTGTATTCACATAGATATATATATATCACTAGATGCCTTAACAGGGAGTCAACAGCATCCATACACGACGGCCATCTTACCTCGGACAGCTTACGTTCCGTTCTCAATGGTAGCAGATGGAAGGTGATTGAACAACTTAAACAAAAACACTCTTAACTCGACGAAATATTAACGGATTTACAAGCGGGTTGCCTTATTACACACCTTATAACACATAGGCTTGATAGGACAAACTTTCACATTTTTAAGTTAACGGGCCAAATCCATCATATTTTAGAGCCACATCTCTGGCGTTTATAACAAACCAAACCGTTTGAAATTCGGTTGAAAATTGAGCAAGTTAGAGTTACTTAAATAGTACATTCACCATTGACACCAATGTTACGAAAGGGGGCAGCTGTCCGAGGTAAGATGGCCGCCACGTAAGGACGTTCATCCAATCGACGAAGAGCACGTGTAAGGCATCTAGTGATATATATGATATCTATGTGTATTCAGACTCTGGCTTTAAGGCCCAGCAGCTTCTTTCCAACAACATTCTTCCCCTTCACTCCTAATGTCGGACTCATCCGGTGGAAAGCAGGATAAGTTATGAATGAAAGGGCAGCCATGTTGAGTGTTCAGCAGGATGATGAATTACCAATCAGCCGAAAGCATCCAAATGTCAAACAAGCACGTCTGTGATCGTCTCTGGGCTGTTAGCGGGAGCTAATAAAATGTTTATTAAGTGTGTCCCTGGGTGACGAGACATTCATCAGCGTGTCAACCTTTCAGTCGTCCTCCTGTAACAAACTGCTGATGTAAAACAGGGCAGGAGGTTCTCCTGGGAACGCCGCCGCCGGATCAATCAGGAAACAGTTATGATCCAGATGGAACACAGTTCTGTCCAAGCCCCATAGATCCTTAAAGGATCCTAACCCTAACCCTAACCCTAACTCTTGTGAGAACAGGATGAGGACTAGAGACAGACGATGTCTCCAGTGTGTCCCGCTGGTGTTTTGGTTCATAGAAACTAAAGAGGACCTAGGACATGTCTCCATAGCGCTGCTGGATCCTCTCACACAGCACCAGGATGTCCACATCACACTCCTCCTAATGAAACATTTTCATATTTGAATTACTTCTCAGTTCCTTCTGCAGCCTTTTCAAATGCCGATCATTCTCAGCTGACATTTATCCACAAGTGTTCCGGCTGAACAGGAAATGAAGTCAGTTAAAGGTCACAGAGACAGGATTATTACACAGAAACACTCCTCCAGAACAATATTACAGTGGTTTTCCTGAAGGAGGGGGACTAGATGAAAGGTCTGATGAATATAAAAATAATTTTTTTACACTTTTTGTTAATAAATGTCTGAGGAGTCGTTTCTTTATGTCGAGCTGGATAATTCAGACCTGACCTGAGCTGCACGGACAAACACGGTCAATAAAGTTTTATTCTTTGAAGGAACTCATCATCTTCCATGTCAGAGTTACATCGAGGACCAGTTCCTCTAAAAGCCATTTTTGTCATTTTGCATTAGTTTGTTGGCTGTGGCGGCCATCTTGAATTGACGTTGACGATAAGACGTACCGGTGAAACTGGATAAATGAGAATCTGGTGCAAAAGTTCATTTAATTCAACCTAAAAGGTGAAACTAATCTATGAGACAGACTCATTACATGCAGATCCAGGTATTTCAGCCTTTATTTGTTATAATTGTGATGATTATGGTTTACAGCTGATGAAAACCCCACATTCAGAATCTCAGATTATTACATGAAATCAATAAAACCAGGATTTTAAACAGAGAAATGTTGGATCCCTGAAAAAGTGCATGCATATGTAATCAGTACTTGGTTTGGGTCTCTTTTGCTTTTACTGAAATAAAGAAGAAGAAACAATATTTATATATATATATATATGTGTATATATATATATATATATATATATATATATATATATATATACCAGTCCTGGTACTGGACCAGGTTCAGTAGAGAAATACAAAATGAGGCTAAATGTTAAAGCGGTGCTGGTTTCTGACTGGGAACAACCGTGAACATTTCCTTTAAAATATTCCACATCCACCCGGAGAACACACAGGAAGGCATAAATAGTAAAAACCTGGATAATTAAACGGCTTATTGGATGCACATGAAATGTCAAGAATACTATAAATACACTCGCCCACACACACACACACACACACACACACACACACACACACACACACACACACACACACACACTAACTTGGTGCTAAATGTGAGTGGGTCCTGGCGGAGCTGCTTCCACGCAGGTTTTAATAATAACGGTTTTATGTTCTCCTGGTTTTTAGGGACAACAACGGGAATGTGAGCGGGATTGTTGGGACTCAGGTAACACTTTGCTTCGGGGTGGAGGAGAATGTGGCCGTTTGTCACATCTCCCTTTAACATGATTTTCTTCCCAGGCCTCCCACCTCCCACACACTCAGGCGTTCCATCACACTCCAGCACATCCTCCAACAACACCAGGACTCCCGTGTTCCAGAGCCAGGAGCAAACTTTAATGAAGAGCTCTCCTCTGAGCTCCAGGGATAAATGTGCATGTTGGTTAGTGGGAAGTCACTGATGTTCATGAGGAAGAGGAGCTGGCTCTAGAACATCTCAGCTTCCTGGAAAACATCTCCATTAAAATATCACGGAGGTGTTTCTGATATTACAATTTACAGAAGGTAGAATGGATTGATCACCAGGTTTAAGGAGTATTCCCAGACCAGCTGTGGGTCATAATCTCACCAGTGAGTCCTTCATCTGCTCCAAGGCCTCGGAACTCCTCCCTTGGAAGGCATCCAGAAGGCAGACCATCTAGGACCCCAGAAGCTTCCTTGTTCCCTTCAGTAGGGTCTCTAAAGAACGCTGTCTTTGGATGAGAGACTGGTTCAGACACCGAAGGCCTAATGCATGGAGTCAGGCTGGGGTGGTAAACGGGAGCCTCCACCTGCTGGGAACGCGATAAAGGATTAGTGTTTGGTGGATTGGACCACAAAGAGAGCTCCAACCCACACCGGCTGAGATGGGCTTTGGGAACACATCTGGCTCCTGACCATCAGACTTCAGAATGATGTTGGTTAATCAGTGACCATGAAGTCCACACCAGCCGGTGGTGGATTCCTGGTGAGTAGTATGCCCTAAGATCCGTGGTTGTGATCAGCTGACCCAAGATATGAGTCATAATCCTTCTCCTTTCACTTGGGATACAAGTTTTATAACATACAAGCAAATACCTCTTCATGATGTTACCCCAAAACTCTGCATTACAATAAGAAAACAAACTCAATCAGGTTCAGGGGGTCTAGCTTCACTTCCTCCAGATGTTCTGGAAATGTGGCTCCAGTACTCCATCGCCCGCTAGCTGGATTTTACAGTTTTCCACCAAGTGTTAAGGTGAGGAGGAAAATCAATGTGAAGCAGGAAATGAGAGTGTTTAAGTGTTTTTAGTCATTTTAATGTAATTAATAAAAATATAAAATATACCCAACCTAATAGAGTCGGAGCCTAGTTATGGCTGAGATTCCTGGTTGCATCTGGAATCTTGAAAAGATCAGTGGGAATTGTTGTGGAAATTTTTAATAAAGCAATGAGAAAGCAGTCCATGATTCAATCAAAAGGTTTTAATTCCAATATTGCAATATGAGAATGAGGAGACAACCAGCAGAGACTCTTCCCAAAGCAGTCCCAGCAGTGTGTCCCTCCCAGCAGAGACTTCCCACTCTATTTATCCCCCCTGACCCCCCCAGTGGGAGAGGACAAACAAAAGATGGTCTTACAGTGTTATCTAGGAAGGGGGTTGCATCAAAAGGAAAAGAAGCAACACCCCCCCACCAGCAACTATGCTGTGGTCAAGCCATGAGACAGAAAATTTATGACTGTAACCCCCAACTTCTCTGATCCCAGAAATATCGTCCCACTGTAGAATTGTATTAAATAAAAAGAATAGAAGAATAAAATGTTCTCCATTACAGAATCCTGCATGGATGGATGGTCTCTGTAGGAAGTTTATGGTCTTCCTTCAAGCTTTTGTTAACAAAACCAGAAAAAACGTTAGAGACAAAAAACAAGTTCAGACGGTTTTTACTATTATTTTCTTCAGATCTTTGGTGGTTTTTTTGTGGGACCAGAACGAGCTGCAGCAGGTGGAACTGGGACCAGAACGAGCTGCAGCAGGTGGAACTGGGACCAGAACGAGCTGCAGCAGGTGGAACTGGGACCAGAACGAGCTGCAGCAGGTGGAACTGGGACCAGAACGAGCTGCAGCAGGTGGAACTGGGACCAGAACGAGCTGCAGCAGGTGGAACTGAGACCAGAACGAGCTGCAGCAGGTGGAACTGGGACCAGAACGAGCTGCAGCAGGTGGAACTGGGACCAGAACGAGCTGCAGCAGGTGGAACTGGGACCAGAACGAGCTGCAGCAGGTGGAACTGAGACCAGAACGAGCTGCAGCAGGTGGAACTGGGACCAGAACGAGCTGCAGCAGGTGGAACTGAGACCAGAACGAGCTGCAGCAGGTGGAACTGGGACCAGAACGAGCTGCAGCAGGTGGAACTGGGACCAGAACGAGCTGCAGCAGGTGGAACTGGGACCAGAACGAGCTGCAGCAGGTGGAACTGGGACCAGAACGAGCTGCAGCAGGTGGAACTGGGCTGAAACCAGAACCCAGACCCACAGAAGTCTGTTTATTAAATCAGCCTTCATGAATTTTACACAGATGTGAGCAGCCTGATGTGTAAGCAGACACCGCACAGATAAATGATCCACATGCAGGGGGTCTCCCGCTCACTAGTGCAGGGGCTGGCTGAGGCGGGAGCTCACCTGCTGTCTGATGGAGGACAGGATAAGATCCATCTATCAGCCGCTGGTTGGTGAGAGATGGGTCTGCCAGAGCGTCCACGCCTCACAACGGGCCGGCCTGAATAAATAATGTGTGTGTGGGTGAGGAGGAACCCGACCCCCCCACTCCCGGTACCGACCGCAGCTCAAACCGGACCTGTTGTCAGATCGCTGATCCGTCGTTTGTGATAAAATCATTAAGATGTTTTTTATTAAATCTGTGAATATTTTTCATCTCCAAAGTGAATCAGCTGTTATTGTTGTTGTTAGGTCTTTTATGACTATTAAAGTTAAAGCAAAACATTAAAAAGAGATTTTTTTTCCATGTCCTGTTTTTTATTTATTTTATGTATTCTTTATTTAACCAGGAAGGTCCCACTGAGATTAAAAACCTAATTTTCAAGGGAGTCCTGGCCAAGAGGCAGCAAAAGTTACAGTTACAACATATATATATTTTTTCCAGTTACACAGACATGTTATGTACAGAATTACAGAAGGCAATTACAACACAGGGAATCTGTCTCAAGGGCTCTCAGTCTTGTTTTAAAAGTAGTCAAGGAGATGAGCTCGGTTAGTTTCCAGTTTTCCTGCAGCCTGTTCCATGCAGAAGGAGCAGAGTGAACAAAAGCCCTTTTGCCCAGTTCAGTGCGAACAAACGGAACACAGAGTAACAACTGATCGTTTGCACGCAGACTGTGAGAAGTTACACTTCTCCGTGAGATTAAGTTACAGATGTAGTTGGGCAGTAATCCAAGCATGGCCTTGTAAATGAAAGTGTACCAATGTGCCAACCTCCTGGTGGACAGAGAAGGCCATCCCACTCGAGAATACAATTCACAATGATGGGTCAGTGGTCTACAGTTAGTAATAAACCTCAGCGAGGCATGATAAACCACATCAATCTTACCAAGACATTGTGCTGAGGCATTCATATACAAAAGGTCTCCATAATCTAGAATAGACAGAAATGTTGCAGTAACTAGTCGTTTTTTTGTCTCAAAAGAAAAACACAGTTTATTTTGAAAAAAGAAACCCAGTCTGAGTTTGAGTTTCTTCACAAGATTATCTATATGGGGCTTGAAGGAGAGGGAGTCATCGAGCCAGACACCAAGGTATTTGTATGTGTGGACCACCTCTATGATATTTCCCTGCAGAGTGGTCACTGAGGGCATACTTACAGGTCTTTTTTTAGAGTTTGAAAGCAACATTAGTTTAGTCTTGTCAGCGTTGAGGACCAATTTTAACTGCAGAAGTGTTTGGCTGTGTAGCAAACAGAATTGATGTCTGAGTGCCGAAAACAAGCCTTACAGTTTTATTCTCACAGGTGGATCGTTATAGAAATAAAAGAGATTTTAATTAAAACAAATAAAATTCACTTGTTTATAAAATATTTAAAACTTCTGCATCATTTCTAAATGCTGCAGATCTTCATCTGATCAAACATTAGAGCAGACATAAATGAGCTGTGTGCAGATGTGCAGCTCCAGCCTTCTTCTCATTGTTCCTTCCTGATGTCAGTTCTTGTCCGGTTCTGATGGATTCAGGATTATTGGATCCGAACTTCCTGACCCTGGAGCATCAGCTGAGAGGGAGGAAGGCTGCTGCTCTCAGGAACGTGCACGGCTCCACGCTGCCGATGATGTTCAACTTCTCCAGCGCTGCTCGCTGTGTAACCATGGCAACCCCAGAAACTACAGAGAAGGAAATGGAGCTTTACCGGTGCCGAGTTTTCCCAGAACGACACACCTCCTCGCCCGCAGAGCGCAGATGGATGGATGAAGAGGAGTGGTGCTGAAGCTGAAGCAGCATCAGCTTTAACTGCTGCTTCAGCTTCAGACCTTCATCCCAATCAGATTTTCTCTGATTTGGACAATTTATTAATATTTTTTAAGAAAACAAGTAAAAATGTTAGAATTAAACTCTTGTGATGTTTGAAGGGATTATTAGAAAGTCTGAAATCTGTGAAAGAAACGTCTCATTTACTAAAAAAAACAACAATATTTTCTGATCATGTTAAACAGAAATTTGGCAAAAAATAAGAAAAATCTCTTTGATTAAATGCAGAAACTTCTCTAAATGACACCTGGAGAGTCTGAGTCACATCCTTCAAGTTTCTCAAGAATATTTAAAACAACATCAAACAGGAAAAATACTGATTGTTGTGACTTTTTACCTCCAAATTCCGTCAGAGCAGGTTTGTCCAAAATCTGGCTCAGGGGCCATCAACGGCCCTCGGAGTGGTTCTGTGTGGCCCCCACTTTTAGAACAGTTTTGATCTTTTACTATTTTAAACTTATTTTGAGCAGCACAAATAAAATAAATCACTATAAAATAACTTTAAAGTAATTTTTCTGTCCTGTGAGGAAACTAACCTGGTGATTTTAGACGCTGCTGCCTCAGAGCATCTCCAGATGTTTCTGTCATTTTAAGCTTTTGTGTTTTTTCAGATGAACATGACTTTAATCTGATAATGGCGCGATGTTTTCGAGGCGTTTTGAGAATTTTAAATGGTAAAAACACTCTCATGGTGACGACTCCTCAGCAGAAAACTCAGATGTTTCAAATTAAAAAACACGTTTCAGCGTCTTCATCACCTTTAAGGAAATCTGCTCCACAAAGAGACGAAAGGACCAACCTAAAAACATTATTGATGCAGTCATGAATCAATCTAATGCATCTGAGTCAATTATTTTTCAGAGAGATGGATTATCGTGCTTAAAGCACCTTCAGTCTTTTTTATTGAAACTCTTCGTCTCTGTCAGCGCTGCGGAGGACATTACTGTCTGGGAGAGGGAGAGGACACCCAGGGCTGCTAACAACAAGTATTTATTACAGATAATAACAGTAATGAAGGCGCCGTGACAGAGCTGGGCACTGATCTATAAATAATGCATAACCTCCAGCAAATGCTTCTGAACACTCGGAGCTTTATTATCTGCATGTTTTCTTCTGATGCAGCAGCAGATTCACGTCTCCTGCAGATCACCCAGGCTTTAGTGGGAGGAGTGAAGGTCCAAAGGTTTTTCAGGATGAAACACTGGGATGTGAGGAGTTACTCCAGCCTGAGGGATTTCATCCAGTTTCTCACTGATCAGCCTCCCTCAGGTTCATGCAGGCTAACATTCCTGTAAATGTCACGAACCAAATTTTATTGTTGTGATTTTTTCTGAAACCAGTTTGAGAGGAAACTGGTTTTGCAACAGTTTCAAACATGCTCAAAACTCCAAAAAACATAAAACTAATAAAAACATTCATCACATGCCTCTGGAACCCATCTAGAACCCATCTAGAGCCCACCTGTGGGGTGAAGCCTGACTTTCAGTGGCGGCTGGTGAAAAAAAATTCTGGTTGGAAGAGTTGGAAAATGACAACAATTCCAAAACAATTGTTTATTTAACTTCTCCAAATAAGCGGTTTAACAGATAAAGTCAATTATAAAATTTACGGATAAATTAGACAATAATACTGACATAAATACACGAGCCTGCAGTCAATGATGTCCGTTTATGTCCTTTTCCACATTTTATTTTGACATTGTTTTATTTTCCAGCTTGAGTTTTCAGTCTCCAGCAGCCTGTGTGTATTATTATCTGCTTAAATCATAATGTAGGGACCCTAAATCACGTCCATATACTTGTGGTTCATGGGAGTCTATGTTAGTTTCTGATCTTGTTTGATATGCATGGATTTAACATATGAGGTTTGACGTCAAGAAAGATCTGATTTTAGACAGGCGGCAAAAGTTACTTTAGGTTTTGTGTGAAAACACGTAGAGGACTTTATCTGCTCATCTCACCAATTTTAAGTCATTGAACCAAACACGGAGAAGAAAAATGCCCTTGAGTTTAGCGAGCTTCACATCCTTCTTCCAGGACGACAGCAGGAGCTTTAAACGTGGAGAAAACCACGATAAATCTGGTCATGTGGTCAGTAGCAGCTACGCTGGGGGAGGAGAGATTCTGCTGTGATGTCATAAATGGTACTGAAGGTGCTTCAGGGGATGGACCCACCTTACCTTGCCAATCTGCTGCATAGGCATGCTCCCTTGCGTGCTTTTGGCTTGGCTGGGAGGGAGCTGATCGCCATCCCCGCAAGTCTAGAGGGGACCGTGCGTTTTCGGAACCAGCTCCGATGCTCTTGAATGCACTGCCTTTGGCAGTACGCCAAGCTCCTTCGCTGTTGGTTTTTAAATCGTGTCTATAAACTCATCTGTTCAATAAGGTGTTCTAGATTTTACTAGATTTTATATATCAAGGTTTGTTCTGACTTTTGTTGCAATTTGAGGGTTTAAAATTTGATCCTGTTTTTATTTGTATGTCCTATTGTTTTATTATCTATTGTTTATTGTTTTATTGGGTGAGGTTGCGGAAGGTGCTTCTGATTTGTAGGTATTTAATTATCAATTTTTACAAGCTAATAAATCTCAAATTAAGAGACAGACAGTCGAAACACATAATTATCATTTAAATTGAAGAACAACATTTGTGTGATTCAGGGTGTAGCCTCACGGAGGCCATGGTTTCTCATCCTAATGAACTAAGTTACACTTTTAACTTACAGGTCATATCAAAACAGTCAGGACACTCTGATAGCGTGTTGCAGGGACAAGTCATCTTTAATCTTGTCCTAAAAGTTCCTAACCTATCCTACATCATGACTCCAGGATGATGACGCAAGACTTTTCTCTCTTTCTTTTTTGAATAAAGTTTATCTTTCCTGCCTCATGAAAGACTTTATAAGTATAAATCATATGTATAATCATACTTGTTGAATTAACAATATGTGGATGTCTAATGTTTGAATAATGTGTCTAATAATCATAATAAGGAATGATGGAGGCAAAATGAATATTTATTCCTGTAAGGATGTGTTTCATATCTTTAATTACACCAAATTAGTATTTGTTGAAGTTAATGTTAATCTGCCAGTGTATTCACATTCACAAGTAATATTACTTATGAACATCTAATACGATTTACACCACATTAAGGATGAATCATCTTACAGTAGGTGTTTGAAAGGAGACTGGTGTCTGAGGTATCATGGTAACACCCACTCTAAGTTGTCCAAATTTGATTTGTCCAAATTGGTAAACATGTAAATGATAAAAACTGCTGCTTCCCAGAACAATTCAGTTGTTCACGCCTGCAGTCCTGCAAGTTTCACTCTGTTCACTCCGTTCATCTAAGAAAAGCAAAGCTCACAAAAGGAACCATCTCCTCTCTTTTTGACCCCGAGGTCAATCATTTTTGCAAGTTGCTCTGAAGCAAACAAATCCTGTGAGGTACCCTGACCAGACGGTGAAGGGGCTAAAGTCCCAATACCTTAAGACAGGCCTATTCAATTACTTTCTCTACTGCAGCTCAGGGCCGGATACCCAAATCTTTATTATGTATTTTACTGACAACATTTAAATAATACATTTTAATATTTTGACTGATATTATTACCTCCACCACTACTACAAATACAACTAAAAATAACAGCAATGCACGTCTTCTTATTGTTTTAATGATCTGCATCAATTCAACAGTTGCAGTGCTGGTAATACAAACATTTTTATGGTTTTTAACCTGCATTAACTCGATCGCAGCTACTAAATGAAAATTAAAAATAATAGCATAGCAGCTATGCAAAATAAACATATGTGGAAAGGTGGACAAACAAGGGCCCTGGCAAGACTCAAATCTCAGACTTCACAGGTGAGAGTCACACACACTAACCAGTCAGCCAAACGGATATTCCTGTCAATGTCTGTCTCAGTGTTTTCTCCGCTCCGTAACAGCACATCAGCGCACTTTTTGACACCTGCTGTCAGATCGCGCAGCAGCCATCCTCTCCCTCAGCAACAAAACGCTACTGAACCCATTCTTAGTTTAATTATTTTAGTATAACTCCGGTTTTATTTGGTCTGTTAACAAAAATAAAACGGGTGTGTAGTTTATAATCCGCATTTTAAACATAAGTTGAAACCAGAGTCTTGCTGCTGCTGCGGCGTCCCAAAGGTGTGTTTTTATTGGTCAACTGCAGACATAGACATGAATACGTAAATGGGCAGCTCCAATAGACAGTGCCAGTCCACGGGGTGTCTACGTATATGTCTGTGATTGCTAAAATGGTGTTGCGTTCAAGTGCAATTTCAGTGTGGGAATTTTGAAACTCACACGCAAAAACTGTTTTTAACTGGGGTTTTTCTGTTGGTGGTTGGGGGATAGGGTCAGGTTGGCCTCCTGGTGAGGGCCCGTGGGCCGGAAGTGGCCCGCAGGCCGCCATTTGAATAGCTCTGCCTTAAGAGGTCCGAGCCGCCGACAGCCGGTTCGTACCGATCTCTCTCTGACCCCCTGGATCAAACGGGGCCTCCTCACACAAGGTGTAGTAGACTCCCGGCACTCTGGTGTCAAATGGTCTTTATTAATTGGATATTTTGTTAAACCATACAGATTGATTTAACCCAGACATCATGAGATTCTCCAACTCTTAATGTAGATTCAGCAACATAACCTTTAGCTTACATTCCATCACCTCATTAATTGTCTCAGTATCTTGCCATCATTCATCATAATTTGTCCTGTGTCCTCATTGATTCAGAAATATAGTATTAAATTTATTTTATCTTCTTGACTCTGTCTGAATAATTCTGAAGTGTGCAGATCACTTATGGTAAAAGAACCTAGAGTAATGTTAAATTAACATTCAAAGATCAATAAGATTAATAATTCATATTTATATCATATTTCATCTCATTGATCATTTTATAAATATGTAGCCATAGCCCTAACTCTACAAGGGCGTAAGGCAAAGCGGGTTGGAAAATAGCTTTTATAGCTCTGTTCAGGGAGCCATGCTCAGTCCCACCAGTAGGCTATGGGGTTCCGAATGTGCCAAAAATGTGTCCTTGGATTCTGCTGCATTGTGGAGTAACATGTCATGACATTTAACATCATCTGTTTTATTAAATTGTTCTGCATTGCTGTAATGTTATAGTCTTCCAGTGTATTTCCACTGTATTGTCTTCTCGTGTTGTCACGTGATGTTGTTATAAGTTGTTGTCAGGTGTTGGTTTTACCTGATTTGTCTTATTTTGTTGTCCAGCCTTGTTGTCACATGCTGTTGTCTAG
>SSNS01000047.1:1434361-1501861 GCA_006937985.1 Aphyosemion australe
GGGTATACGGACCTGATCTTAATATTCTTTAGCTTAATTCAGATTTAAAATAAATGTTAATATTTTTCTACCCGTAAAGTTTTTACAAATGGCTAAATAAATTCAGCGTGTGGCCACTAGGGTGTTTGATATCACATCGTTCATGATCATATTGTAACTTTTTTCCCGGGACTAAAAAAAAACCTCACGGCATAAAAACATCACTGTTATCCACTAAATCTGGATTCACCGCTGAACTAAAATAAAAACGTTTGTTCTGTTGCAGGAAGTCAAACAGCATCAGATACCGCACCTATTTTTAGTTTTCATTATAAAATCACAGTTTATTTTTACTTGGAGCTGATTGTTGCAGGAAGTGGAGTTAAAAGCTTGGTGAGCTGTTTCAGAGCTCGTGGTGTCCTCCGTCTCTGCTGGTGGAGACATGGATTCACCTGGATGTCCTCCTCAGACCGCTCAGAGGTTTCCTGGAGCCTCCTGGAGTTCTGATCTTTGTTTTGACCTCAGCAGGTTCTGGTCTGGTGTTTCCCTTTATCGGTTCTTCATGGTTCTTAGGTTCTGGTTCTACTAAAGCTATGAGAATGAGTCCGTGGTCACGCTAAAGCCGGGTTCTCAGTCCTGGTCCTGGATTAAACCAGGTGTGTTGAAGCAGGTGAACAACTAAAACATGCTGGACACCGGCCCTCAATTAAGAACTCCTGCTCTAAAGTGTGTTTGTGTCCTTTAGGATCATGACAGCTAACGGTTGTTTCTGTAGAAAATGAAGAAGATCCTGCTGGGCTTCATGGATGAAGAGCTGCATGTAGCTGCTGCTCATTTTTATGCATAACTGCAGAATTCCCTGTAAATAACTGGATAATTCCATCTGAATAACCTATATTCCCAGGTAAATACCCCAGTTAGACCCCAGTGTGACCACCTGTTGTTGCTTTACATTTTGATTTGCTGCACAAACATTTTCAAAAATGGTGAATAAAAGTTTAAAATGTCCAAAACGTTAAAGGAAGCAAAAATACTTTAAAAATCACAGAAGTAGAAGGTAAAAAATGTAATAAATAAATAAATTCTAAATATGTATAAAACTGTATAAAGTTAAAAAGTCTAATAACTCCAAGGTTGAAACTTGATATTTGTAACATTTTCAGCCATTTAAAGGGTTCATTCTCAAATATTCTTTTATATAATTCCTGTAGTCATTAGTTGATGAAACTTGTATTATTTTCCTCCAGGCAGCGACACCAGAAGCGAAGTATTCGTTACATCTTTTATTTCATTATTCATTTTAGCAGCGTCCTGTCTGCAGGAGGAGATTAAACTCGTTTGGTTTTGGTTCATTAATGTAACGAGAGAAAACGGAGGCAGAGCATTAGTGTTCGTCTCTCAGCAGCACGCTAATATTATCTTTATTATCTTCTGCAAAGCAAATAAATAAATGCTGTTTAAATCAGCTTAATGCTGCTTTTGTCACATTTTAGCAGCGATTCCACTTTTCCTACAACAATCTTCCTGCAGAAAAACCCGCCTGCGTCAGGAGGACGAGAGTTCCTGAAACGTTCCACAGACGAGGAGAGCAGACCCCCCAGAACCAACGACCCGTGAAATCAGAGTTCTGATAACGGCCTCCTCCTCATCCCAACAAGCTGCTGAGGAAGAGGAAAAGGTCAGGGTTGCAGGAGGAGGTGCTGTCTGCAGACACAAACATGTCCCTGCTGCTGATGTGATCAGTGTCTGAAATCAGAGGAAGGAGATGAAAGGAAGAATGTTTTTGATTCATTCCTGGCATCAGCCATTGTTAAAACGATGCAAATTGGCAGCTTTTGGTTCCACAACAAGAAGTAAAGAGGGACAAGTCTTTGTGTCCCGCTGTGCTGAGCTGGACTCTTCAGAATCAGGAAACCATTTCCTCTTCAAAGCAAATAGAACTAAATTGATCCCTTCCCATCGCTGCGAGAGCTTCAAAGAGGATGTTAGTGAGAGGCCTCGTAACCGGTGTCGTCTTACCGAGTCCAACCAAATCAAACCAAATCCCCCGTGCTGCTCGTCTGATCCGGTCCCCGCTGAACAGGAACCTAATTAATTCCTCTTAAAGACAATTAGTCTCTCAGTCAACCCCCCCCAGGTGGATTAGAGTTTGGGTAAACCCGATTTCCCACTAGAGCTGCTGATTAATTACATCGATCGCTGCAGGTTCATAAAAAAGGTTTCCAAGCTGAAAAACTTCGTCTTGATCCAACAGTCGTGTGGAGTCTGTTCCTGAGGAACACTTATCCAGGTCACAGAGCTGCGCTTTGGCACGTTTTTGTGATTCAATGTTTGTTTGTATAAAGCACCCCCACCAGCACCTGACTGACTAAGGTGAGATGCTGCATCATCTTGATTGTTACATGGCTGCACCTGTGAGGCTCACAGTTCAATAAGCTGGGCTATAAAATAAATTGGGGGCTCGTCCGGGATGCTTTGAACTAGTGTGGGCCTTTTAGAGCACGCTTGTGCTGTGTAAATATGGGACACATGAATATAAATCTGAGAAGTTTTGGGCATTTTCAGTCGGAATCTTAAGGACGTAAAAACCTTAAATTCTGGGACAAATGGGAGTTCCCGGCATGTAGATGAGCTGGTTTGTTTTCACAGAGCAAAAATCAAACCTTTAGTTTTTTAAGTTTTACATAAATTAAACTGCATGTTATTGCATCACTTTGTCAAATTTAAAGGTAATTTCCTACCCTATATTTTTAACCATTTGCCCCAGTTTCTGCGCGTTTTCCTCTCCAGATGAATGCACCCAGAGTTATTTTAAAAGGTGTTTTTATGAAGACGTCTGAAGGGAATTCAGCCTGCAGCCACCAGCATCCACTCGCTGTAAATCAGCTCTCAATAGTTCTTTAGAATGATGCAACAAAACCTGAAAGTCAATGAAAGACGGTATTACCACGTGCACGCAGTCATGCACATGAACACACAGCCATCTTATGGGGGGGGGGGGGGGGGGGCCTTTAATCTACACAGTAAGAAAAAATAAGGAAAATTTTCTGTTTTGCATTTTTTATTAATTTTAGGGCAACAAGAGCTATAAATGTGCATATTATCAAAGTAATTTTAAGATAACAACAATAATAATAATATAATAGTCTTTATTCAAACATCTCCATATTTTTATGTATTTAGTTGGGGGGGGGGGGGGGGGGGGGTCTTGTAGCCGTGTAATCCAAACATCTGTAATGAACCCCACAGATAACATGATGCATGATGGGAAACAGATGTGCAGCACTTGTTCAATTAAAGCAGCAGAAGCTCCGGGAGCATCCCGACTCATGGAGTCAGAAGGATCTGGGAGGCGGAAAGAGATAAAAGGAGGAAGGACATTTATTTAGTGAAACAGGAAGACACCTGAGCGCTGTGGAAGTGTAATCCATCAGCCGCTGAAGACCGCCGCCGCCGACACGTTTACTTACAGCTCCAGGATGAAACATGTCTCTGCTGCCTCGGATCAGCACCTTTCCTCTCAGGAGATGAGATTCTCTGGGCAGCGGGAACAAGCTTCTGTTTCTGGATGTAACACTTCCAGGCTCAAGGCAGGGTTTCTGGTTCAATTCCCTTTTAGTTCAGACCTGCTGAATAAAGATGTTTACAGCAGAGACGATTCAGCTCTGAGCAGAAACCTGGTGGTTCTAACCCTCGTTCCCACGTCTGGGTTTAAACAGCATCATGTCACAGATCTGCTGCGAGGACGAGGGGCTCCAGCTTTAATGTTTCTGTTGGATCTTCATGAGTAAACAGCTGAACTCTGACTGGAGGTCATACGTGTTCATTCTGCTGTTTAAGGCTCATTAAAGCCATCCGGACCATTATGGAAGTCTGATGGTTCCAGAACACCAGTCCAAAGGAACCCAGATCAGGCTCCATGATCTTCCAGAAGAAAAAGACTGGCAGGGAGATGGGCATGGTCACATGATACCAGACTAGAGAGGATAAGTTACTCCATGGAGTTCTGGGTCTCCTCCCAGTGCCTGGAAATGCTCCAGAGGAAGTCCATGGATAAATCCTGATTGGATGTCTGAACCACTTCAGCTGATTCCTTTTTAGATGAAGAGGAGCTGCAGCTCTTCTCCAGACTCCTCCTGAACCTCCTTCCCTCATCTCTAAGGCTGAATCCTGCAGAAGACCATTAAACCAGCTTGCATCAGGATCTCAGGGTTTAGATGGACCAGTACCTCCACAGCAGACCGCATCAACTCCCTCATCACCGCAGATGGAGTCTCGATCCCGATCCCAATGATTCTCAGGAAGAGAACACCAAGATACTAGAACTCCTCCTCACTCCCAACCAGGAGAAGACAACCTCCCACTCAGAGGCTCTGGTTCAGATCCTTTAGAAGTCAGGTGGTTGTGATGACATCATCTGCTGGGGGAGGGGATTATTATTATTATTATTATAATCTTGTTGTTGTTGTTGTTCTTTACCTCTAACTCATCACAGACTATTGAGATTCTGAACCAACTTAAACAAAAACATCCAGAGCTGTCCCTAAACAGGTGGAGGTGTGGGATGGGTGTGCGTGTGTGTGTGGGGGTGTCCCCCCGCCCTGAGGTTCCTGTGCTCGCCCCTGCCTCCCTGTTACCTCTGATCGTTGCGCACGCACCTTCCCGCCGCGCTGCGCTGTTGTTGGATGCGGCTGCGCGCTTCAGCCGCTCTCGGAACAAGAACCCAAACTCACAGAGGAACCCGTCCTTCAGCGGTCTCCGGCAGGAGTCCAGCTCTGATATTTCTGCAGCTGCTGGGTGTCCCTTGGATGGGAGGACGGATTTGGGTCCCAACATGAACCAAACGGCCACCGTATCCCAAGTGAAATGCCAGTCTACCAAAACCATCAAGGTAAGAATCTGCTCCCGGTTCTTCTGTTGGAGCGAGATGTTGGTGTGAGTGAGAGCAGCGCAGCAGCGGCTCACGGACTGGTAGAAACTTCAGTGCGGGTTTGGAGACTTTGCGCATTGACGCGCAGCGCTGGAGACGTTCCGGAGAGGTTCCGGTGCTCTCCAGAACCCTGATGGAGTCTGATGGTTCTGACTGGAAGCTGCTTTGATCTATCTGAGGTTCGTGAAGCACCAGGCTGCGTTCTGGTCGTGTTGGATCACTCTGTGGCGCAGTGGAGACATGTATTCACATCACGTCCTGCCTTGTTTCTACATCTTAATTCTGGAGTCTTCCTGCAGGCTGAGCGGTGTCACGCGCTCGCTGTCATAGAAACGCGTCTGTTGTGTTAAACTTCAGTCTGACAGACTGATTCCAGACCTGTTGTTAAGATGAACCAATCTGCTTTAAAGTGGCAGGAGGAGGCGGTGTGTGCGCGTGTGCGCACGAGAAAGACACCGGTCCGACTTCGGTTCCGTCACGATCCAGAAACGTCCGCATTGTTTCTGTTCTGCGCCTGAATGTGCGGGAGGGAGTGAGATCTTCCCGCAGCCGCTTCTCACGCATCTGCGTGACTCACACATCGGACCGGGATCGATTTGGTCCGCAGGTTCTGCATCTTTTCCCCCTCGAGTCTGAGTCCCAGAGACACGTGGCTCCGGCAGCAGCAGCGGTCCTGTCCAGCAGCGCCACGGTTCCGAAGGCAGCAGATTCCTGAGTCTGGTCTCAACTCTGCTCCCGCATGTGGATGTGGTGCTGATGCTGCTGGAGGAGGATGCTGTAGGCTTCATGTCTGACAGGGAGACAGAAGCTGCTGATGGCGGAGAAACGGATCAGAACCGTTTTAGTTCTTTTGTCCTTTTTATTGCTGCAGGTTTAGTTTGTGCTTCATGTGATCACGAGGTTCGTTCTGGTCTTAAAAGTGTCAGATCCGGGTTTTGGGTCAGCTAAAGGTCACATTAGCATGAAAACAGGAACTCAGAGGTTTCTTTAGATTCAAGCTGCAGCAAAGATCTGGTTCAACAGTCTTTTATTTATTATCCCTCATGTTGACTTTCCTCTCAGAATGGTTGTCATGGGAACCAGCCAGGAACCAGTCTCAGTTCCGTTTCTGGAGTCAAAAAAAGGAGACGTTGGAGACCAAACTGGGAACAAACTCAGACATAATGGAGACATTTTGTGAATAAATAAAAAGAAAACATGCTTGTTGCATCATCAGCTGACCTGCAGCTCTTATGGGCCTTATGGGGGGGTCATGTAGGGCGCCAACTGCGGGGGGGGGGTGGGCGCTGCTGCAGTACCCCCCTAAAAAGCCAGAGTAACAGCAATTAATAAACATAAATAATAAATGATGAGTAAATAAAACATTACAGGTGTAACAGCAGCTGAAGGACACCAGGGACACTCCTAGAAGCGCGGCCATGTTTTTATTTAGCCGTGTTTTGCTAACAGCTGGTAGAAAAGCTCCAGAAGTGAAAGTTCTTACCTCAAACAGAAACATCTCCTGGTCGATCCGCAGCAGCAGAGAGCATCGTGCTGCAGGTATGGCAAGCTGTTAGGCCACAAAATTCCTACTTTAAATCAAATCTTTGGCCGGATATTTGTGTACTTTTAGTTTAAAGGGTCAGTTTTCACACTCAGCTGGAGCTTTTCACATTTTATTTTTAGTTTTTCAAACCCGGTTCTGTTTGACTTTATTTTGATCTGATGGAGTCTGCTGTGATATAAATAAACACAACAGAACCGTGAGATGATTTCTGTTCCAGAGGAGTAAAATCTGGGATTTGGACCTGAATCTGTGATGGAGGTCTTCTGTTCTGGTTCATCCTCCGTTTGAGGAACCGCTGATTAGATCCACCTGCTGTTCTCCTGCTGAGCGAAGACCTGAACTTCTACTCCAGCCTGCTGTGACTCAGATCAGAACTGAGATTAAAAACCTGGTTTTATTATCTCCACTGAGACCTTAAAGCTACAGAAAGGCTCTGAAACACAAGCAGATCCAGGTCTCTGATCCTGTTTGTGGCCTTCATAGACCGGATCTGAAGGTGTGGTCCTGGAGAGGAGGGGGTGTGGTCTGGTTCCTGAGTGATGGTGGGATGGAGGTGAGATGGACCAACCATGGAGTCGAGCTGCTCCTCCTCCTCAGAGGTGGATCAGTGGTCTGGTTAGGACGCCTCCTGGTTTAAAACATAGAGCTCACTGGAGGGATTTTATACCTTCTCTGCTCTGGGAACACTTTGGAATGTGGGAATTATGGGATTTTAACAGCAGCCTTGATGGTTTTCCTGAACCACCTAGAGAGAAGTAGTTTCTTATGTTCATCCGGAGCAGATCCAAAGAGTCGAGCAATGGGCGGAGCTTTCTAACCGTTTACACAGATCCTGAACAAATCCGACGTGTGTTTACCTCCATGTGGAAACAAACTCAGAGTTCCTGGGAGAACCGTGGTTGGCTTCTCACAGCTTGTCTGATCCATTTAGATATTTTAGGGAATTGTAGCGGAGTCGTTTTCATGCTCCATCCTGTACAAAGAACCCACAAATGATGCCAGCAGTGTTTGGAGTATTTGGAGGCGACACCTGGAGGCTCCGGTTGCTTCCCAGCAGGGTGCATTCAGCTCACGCTGGATCTGCCTCAGAAATCAGTGAAACAAGCGGGATTAAAACTTCAGAATTCCTGCGTTCAGCACAAAAACCTGTTAATCTCTCAGTGACCCTCTCATCTGCCACCCAGGACTTAACGTCTGTTATCCTCTTAACTGCCTCCTTCATGTCACAGCCGAGGACCGAAACCAAAAACAAACCGTGGGTCCAAACTGAGGTCACGCCGAGTTTAAGAGGTGACTCGTTTGGTCACGTTTCTCTGAAGTGTCGGGTCCGCCCACGTGCAGCCAATCTGCAGCTCCGGTACCGTGCACCAGCTAACGGTTCTGAACAGCAAGGTGTGAATTCCTCAAGCTGTGCTGCAACTTTCCAGACTTTATCCCTGTGGGAAGCTCGACACGTACGGATTTATTTAGAGAGGCTGAATCCCTTTAAACAAAAAGAAATGATGAGAAGATAAGACACCTGGCTGATGGTTAGGACTTCCACCACCAACATCATAATTATCATCATCATCATCATCATCTCCATCATCATCATCTTCCATCATCATCATCTTCCATCATCATCAAACAACATCACCATCATCATCATCATTATCATCAACACCATAATCATCACCATCATCATCATCTTCCACCACCATCATCATCATCATCATCATCATCATCATCATCACCATGACCATCATCACCATGACCATCATCATCATCATCAGCATCACCACCATCATCATCATCATCAGCATCATCATCATCATCATCATCATCATCACCATGACCATCATCACCATGACCATCATCATCATCATCAGCATCACCACCATCATCATCATCATCATCATCATCATCATCATCATCATCATCATCACCATGACCATCATCACCATGACCATCATCATCATCATCACCATCATCATCATCTTCCACCACCATCATCACCATCATCATCATCTTGCACCACCACCATCATCAGCATCTTTATCATCATCATCAGCATCATCACCATCACCACCACCACCACCATCACCATCAGCATCACCATCATCATCATCTTCCACCACCACCATCATCATCAACATCATCATCATCTTCCACCACCACCATCATCATCAACATCATCATCTTCCACCACCACCACCATCATCATCATCTCTATTATCATCATCAGCATCATCACCATCACCACCACCACCGCCACCACCGTCATCACCACCATCATCATCATCTCTATTATCATCATCAGCATCATCACCATCACCACCACCACCGTCATCACCATGACCATCATCATTATCTTCAACAAACATTATCATCATCACCACCATCACCATCAGCATCACCATCATCATCATCTTCCACCACCACCATCATCACCATGACCATCATCATCATCTTTCATCATCATCAGTTTCCACCAACATCATCATCAAACATCATCATCATCATCATTATCATTATCAACACCATGACCATGACCATCATCCTCATCACCATCATCATCATCAGCATCATCATCATCATCTTCCACCACCATCATCATCATCATCATCATCATCATCTTCCATCATCATCATCTTCCACCTCCATCATCATCATCATCATCATCATCACCATCGTCATCATCATCATCTTCCATCATCATCACCATCATCATCGTCATCATCCACCATCATCATCACCATGACCATCATCATCATCACCATCATCATCATCTTCCATCATCATCATCATCTTCCACCATCATCATCATCATCATCATCATCATCATCATCACCACCACCATCATCACCATCATTATCATCAACATCATCATCATCATCATCATCACCATCTTCCATCATCACCCTCCACCTCCATCACCACTAATTATAGTTTCATCACTTCTAAGATTCAGCAGCAACAAAAGGCTGAAGAGTGGAAATGAAAGAAGTCTTTAAACAGGTCTAAAAGCTGTGGTTCAGCTCCATAAAACCAGCACCCCCCTCCCAGGTTAACCAGTAAAAACCTAATAGCTTCTGCTTTAATGGCAACGATCTGAAGTCACAGTTACTGGATACGATCAGACCTGCAGCTGGAGCAAAACACAACATGTTTGTTTCAGCTGCAATTAGACTGGAGCTGATTAAAACCAACTTTTATAATCGTCGTGATGCGCCTCAGCTCAGGAGGAGGATGGTTATGGTGATGATGAAGAGGAGGGTGATGGTGATGATGATGATGGTTCATGTTGGTTTAGACCAGGATGGTTGGGATATTTGGGTGTTTCCCATTGCTCTTCTGAAAGTGAACGACGTCCCGCCGCTACATCAGCTGCTTGTTTGGTGTGTGAAACCAGAGCTGACCATGAAGGGCAGAAGAGTGAAGAAGAAAACCGGACTCTCTGATTGGCCAGGACAGAAAACTGATTGTTTACAATAAAAACAAAATTCTACAGCTCTAATAAGGATTTAATTTGCATCTGGCTGCATGGTGGAGCAGTGAGTTACCGCTCTGCATGTTCTCCTTGTGGTTATGCTGGTGTCCAGGGACCCCCCCCCAAGGGTGTAATCTACATCTTACTTAATTCTACAGTAAATGACTACGTTTGTGTTTTTAACTCAAGCAACAGAAAAGTGAAAAGTGGGACACAGACTTTTTTAAACATCTGAGCCTTGATAGTTGGTCTTTTGTCTGTGTTTGGATCCTGTTGTTATTTATAAAAGCATGGCTGTTGCATGCTGGGAGAATCTCAGGTTACAGATTAGTTCTGATTTATGTTTAGTGACAGCAACACGCCGCCATGTCCTGATTTCAGCGGGACGTTTCAGACACAGGAGCTAATGTTCCTGCAGCTCACAACGCTGTCATTTTCCTTTCAATGTTTTAAGGAGAAGCTTCCAGAGCTGTTTGTGAATTAGAAGATGAACCTTTCAGGTTTTATTGTATAAAATCTCTACAAGCTGCAATGGAAACACAGCAGATAATTTATTACCTGCTCAGGTGGGAATGGTTCTCTGTTTTCCTGCTGTTTGGACTCAACATTAAGATTTGATCACATCTGGATTTTCCTCAAGAGTCAAGAGTAACACATTGACTTAAATGAGAAATGAGGATGGCGCTGAGGATGATGATGGTGGTGGTGATGATCATGATGATGATGAAGGTGATGATGGTGATGATGATGATGGTGGAAGATGATGGTGATGAAGGTGATGGTGATAATGAGGATGAGGATGATGATGATGACGAGGATGATTATGGTGATGATGAGGATGATGGTGATAGTGATGATGATGATAGTGATGATGATGATGATCAGCTGTAACAGAACGTTCGCGTATCTCCTGCTGCTGAACAGGTTTTTGTAAACTGGGGTTATTCTTCCCTCACATCTTGCTTTGTTCAGCTGAATCATCTGTGTGCAACAGAAAATGACCTTATCAAATATGTCTGAGGATATTTCTGAAGGACTTGCTGCCTGAAATTAGAATTTCAACACATAGAAACATGTTTCTGTGTCCCAACAGAGATCTGGACCTTTGTTGTCAAAATGTTAACGTTTGATGTAGAAACTGATTCAAATGAAAGGAGCCATATCTGGATACAAATTCAGGCTGACGGAAATAACTCGTATTTAAGATAAAATGACATATCAATAGTGCCAACGGTGATATTGTATCATATACTGTGCCTACATGTGCTTTTAAAGATAGCATGATCTTCCCCCTTTTTCAAAGATCAACAGAAAGGTTAAAGCTGCTGCCACTGGGCCATTAGGGTAACCATGCAAACTGCTGGAGGCTTGTTATCACCATAACTGCTTGTTGCTCATTAGGGTCACCATGGTAATTGGAGGAGGCTCATTATGGTCACTAGGGTAACCACTGGTGGCTTGTTAAGGTCACCATGGCAACAGCACACCTGTGTGACGGGGACTTACAGGAAACAATTATTTAGACCTCAGGTTGTTGATAAAACAAAAAAAAGCAAAAAAATTAATCTTGGCCAAAAAAAATCATCAAAGAGAAACAGAAATATCTGGTGGTCACAAGTTTTAAGCTTTAGAATGCCTGCTGCAGCGTTTCAGTTTGGAGATGTAAGTTAAACACCTGAGAAATGAATGAGCTCCAGTCCAGTTTGAGTTTGAAGAGGAACAGATCTCTGAGGGGATCTGAGAGGAATCCATCTGTCCTGCAGCTGCAGAGACCACTGACTGTACAGAGCCTCCGCACCATCACCCAGAAAACCGCGGCTGAGTGACTCCAGTACTGCGGGAAGTAGGGGTGCTGGGGGAGCTGCAGCACCCCCTGCCGGTGACCTCAAAGATTTATTTACCACAATGGCACAACAGTGGATTTTAGACTGTTTTGGGAAGCCTCGAGAAAACAAAATGAGATGCAGCCCAGTCCAGTCACCGCCGAAACGACAAAAACAGCAGCAGCACCTCGAGAGTGTGATGACAGAGACCAGGGGTGTGTTGACCGTGTTGTGTTTCATGATTTTGTCTTGATTTCTAATAATGAGACTGATATCAATGTGTACGTAGGCGATGATTCACCTGTACATAACATGCATTTTTCTCAGCAACCCCTCCTGAAAATATGTTCCTGCGGCTATGAGTGACTCCGCTACCCTCTGTCTTCTAGGCTGTAGCACTTTTAACGTGAGGCTGAGGCCTCATGAGGAGGGGGACAAGCTGTGAAGTTTCCCGTGACCCGTTAAACTCTGGATGATGTTTCTGAGCTGTAGAGAAGGGCGGGGCTACAGCACCTGGTTCACCTGAAACCCCAAGCTTGACAGAACCTTTAAAAATAAAGCAACGGTCCGTGAGTCCTTGTGGGTTTGGAGGGAAACAGTTTCAGCAGAATGGTTCGGATCCACGTCTCCTCCGGGGTTCTGATCCCTAGCAGCTCTGTTTGCTTTGTCTCTTCAGCAAACAGCAGCAGCTCTCATCTCATCTCAGTAAGTCAGCAGCTCGACAGCTCAGCCAGCAGGTTATTGAACCTGCGAGGCGTTCCTCTGTTCAGAAGATCCATCACATAAACAGTCTTTAAAAACTGCTCGGGACCCACTTGCTCCGGAGGTAATAGATTGCTGGAATCAGTCTCATAAGAATGATTGCGTTGGCTCTGGAGTCGGCGAGTCCATAAATTACAGCGTGACGCCGGCTGATAGCGATAAATCCTCCCCTGTGAGAACATCTCTGAGTCCAGAGCCTCACAGAGGAATTTCTGATAAACGTGCTGCTAATTTGTCCTTTGGTTGAGACGTATCTGCCACTTATTTGCATAAGAGCACTTCCGTATGAGAGGGCTTATTTATAAAGAGGAAACAGCCTGTTGAGCCACTGCTGTGTGAAAACTCCACTCTCAGGATCTAAAGCAGCTTCTCCTGCTCCTGCTCTCCAGAGCAACATATGTGTGCTCCGTGCTTACCGTAGGAACTACATTATCCTCCTCCTGGGGGAAAGGCCCAGAAGAAATGAGATTCTATCAAATAAGAGGACGTCAAAGAACTTCTGTCAATCCTTCACAATAAAAGTCTTTTGTCTAAAGCTGAATAATTCATTATTATTGTTTTCCAATAAAACATCTGCTGCATTAATGATTCACAGTTTATGTTTATCAAAACCTGTCGGCTCGGTTCATGGGACGGGTTTCAGACATGGAGGAGGTCCAGGAGAGAGGAGATCATTTAGTTAGAGGCAGGGATGGATGATGGGTGATGGGTGAATGGATGATGGATGGATGTATGATGGATAATGGATGGATGTATGATGGGTGGATGGATGGATGATGGGTGATGGGTGATGGGTGAATGGATGATGGATGGATGGATAAAAGTTGGATGGATGTTGGTTTGTTGGAGGTCAAAGGTTAAAATGACAAACTTCCTGTTAACAGACAATGAGATCCTCGTCAGCTTCAGGTCAAACTTCGTTCTGTCGTTGCCGTCGGTAACGCTGGAAGTCAGGGTTCATCTGTTTATGTCTCAGAGAAAATAACGAGCAAAGCAGAAAGAGAAGATCTCCTGTGGAGGTGGAGCTGATGGAACTTTACGTTCCTGATGGGATAAAAATAACTCGTCTTTTTTGTTGTGTTGAAGATAAAAGAGAAAGTATGAGCTGAGTTTTAAACAACAAAGCAGAAGATAGAAATAACTTCCATTAGATCCCAGTTTGTCTCTCTTATGGGAACAGGAGCTCCAGCTGGAGAACAAGTTCTTATTCTAACCATCATGAAGTTTCTCCTGGCTCTGTTCTGATGCTCATGAGCTTCAGCAGGGCGTCTAGATGCTCCCATCTGATTGGCTGAGTAGCTAATAAAGTGGCCACCTGGTGGCAGGTTTTGTGGACATCCTGCAGCTCGGAGCAGATCATTCCCAACGTGTTCCTGTGGAGGTTCAACAGAACCCGACCACGTTGACTTTAGAACGTGTGTGTGTGTGTGCATGCGCGCGTGTGTGTGTGCATGCGCGCGTGTGTGTGTGCATGCGCGTGTGTGTGTGTGTGTGTGTGTGTGTGTGTGTGTTGGCATTAATAGACATTTAGAAAGGTTTTAATTTGTGCGTTCCTACGAGGCACACGCTGACATTTAAGGTTCTAAATGTTTTTCGGGTCTGGAGGAAAGTTGCTCCGTCGTTTTCTAACATGATTCATGAAAAAACGATTCATGTAAAAATGATTCATGTAAAAACAATTCATGTAAAAACAATTAATGTAAAAACGAACATAATAACTAATAAAACAGTTTCTGTAGAACCTGAAGTTCCTGTTTTAACTCACATGTTGGAGGTCAAAGGTTAAAATGACAAACTTCCTGTTAACAGACAATGAGATCCTCGTCAGCTTCAGGTCAAACTTCGTTCTGTCGTTGCCGTCGGTAACGCTGGAAGTCAGGGTTCATCTGTTTATGTCTCAGAGAAAATAACGAGTGAAGCAGAAAGAGAAGATCTCCTGTGGAGGTGGAGCTGATGGAACTTTACGTTCCTGATGGGATAAAAATAACTCGTCTTTTTTGTTGTGTTGAAGATAAAAGAGAAAGTATGAGCTGAGTTTTTAAACAACAAAGCAGAAGATAGAAATAACTTCCATTAGATCCCAGTTTGTCTCTCTTATGGGAACAGGAGCTCCAGCTGGAGAACAAGTTCTTATTCTAACCATCATGAAGTTTCTCCTGGCTCTGTTCTGATGCTCATGAGCTTCAGCAGGGCGTCTAGATGCTCCCATCTGATTGGCTGAGTAGATATTGGGTGTACCTAATAAAGTGGCCACCTGGTGGCAGGTTTTGTAGACATCCTGCAGCTCGGAGCAGATCATTCCCAACGTGTTCCTGTGGAGGTTCAACAGAACCCGACCACGTTGACTTTAGAACGCATGTGTGTGTGTGTGCGTGCATGCGTGTGTGTGTGTGTGTGTGTGTGTGTTAGCATTAATAGACATTTAGAAAGGTTTTAATTTGTGCGTTCCTACGAGGCACACGCTGACATTTAAGGTTCTAAATGTTTTTCGGGTCTGGAGGAAAGTTGCTCCGTCGTTTTCTAACATGATTCATGAAAAAACGATTCATGTAAAAACAATTCATGTAAAAACAATTCATGTAAAAACAATTCATGTAAAAACGAACATAATAACTAATAAAACAGTTTCTGTAGAACCTGAAGTTCCTGTTTTAACTCACATTTAGATTCTAGTTGATTCTGTTGGGATTATTTATGTGAATCTGTTATTTTATTTTAAGTGATGATAAATAATCTGATTTGGTTTGATTTAATATTTATTAAGCAGGGTAAATATTTTCTTCTGCATAGATAAAATCTAATCTATCCTGGATTAAATCTTTACAGATTACATTTAATTCTAAAAACAAACATTAGTTACGTTTTGGATGTAGAGGGTAGTTATCATGTTTATTGAGTTTTTAAATAGTTTATCTTATTTTTTAAGATCATTCTTAGGCTAATTTATGTCATTTTCCTTTGGAAATAAATTTCAAACAGATAAAAACAAATTATTCCACCAAATCTGTGAAGAATAACGATATTTGTTGCAGGATTAGAAGTAAACCTATAGAAATCTAGACCATCATCTATCGAAGCAAAATGACTGCATGTTGGTCTAGCCACGCTCCATTGGAACCTCCACAGCCCCGCCCAGTCTGGTGGCTGGCCAATCACAACACTCTATCGGTTTGGTGGACCAATCACAGCGCTCTATTGGTTTGTTGGACCAATCACAGCGCTCTATCGGTTTGGTGGACCAATCACAGTACTCTATCGGTTTGGTGGGCCAATCACAGTACTCTATCGGTTTGGTGGACCAATCACAGCGCTCTATCGGTTTGGTGGACCAATCACATCGCTCTATCGGTTTGGTGGGCCAATCACAACACTCTATCAGTTTGGTGGACCAATCACAGAGCTCTATCGGTTTGGTGGGCCAATCACAGCGCTCTAGTGGTTTGATGGGTGAGATGATGTGACGGAGAGGAACAAAGATGCCTCGTTTGAAACTGCTTTGGCATCAACTCTGGACTATTTAGACTTGGGCTTTTCTTTGAGTCAGGAGCAGATAGAGGTACTGAAGTTTATTTAGAAAAAGGATGGATTTGTGTCTTCTTCAACAGTATGGTGAACTGCCCTGTTGACTGACATCAGTAGCGGTGAGTACATCACGTTGTTTGTTGTCCATGTGGAGATGGTTTGAAAGAACCGTAGATCCCACATGGCACAGATCTGTCTACGGGTCATGACCAGATTATAGATTCACCTCTATAGGATGGGTTACCCGGCTAAAGTTAACCTTTATGGGTCGGTTCCTATTTTTTACTCGTTTCCATGGAAACGTTATCTCCACACGTTGTTTACCTGATATCCCTCTGCCAGGGTAACTAGATGGAGACGCTAAACTTGGGCCTGAACTATCTCATGAAAACCACCAGTTTTCCAGCAGTGACCACTTCCTGTTGTGCGTCATGTTGCTAATGAACGGATTCAGGTTGTAACTAAACTATAAATCATCTTTAATCTGAGACAGCAACGAAGTAACAATGTTTAAAGACCCTTCCACGGTCCGACTGCTTTGCTGGTTTCCAGTCATGATTGGTTTTGGTGTCAGAAGGTTCCCGACCTCCTCCTGTTAGAACCGAAGGTCCCAGATGACCTGCAGCTAAAACTCTCCTCCTGCGTGGGAGACTTTCATGTTCTCTGCCTGAGAGGAGCACGTCTGATCTTCTGTCTTCAAACGCAGCGCGGACGGAACGTGGGGGTTCCGTTTGGGTGGATCTGCAGCTGGTTTCTCTCACCACTAGAGCCTGGCGTTGGTGTATTTTTAGAGTGGAGATCTCACCCGTCTGACAGGAGGAAGGTGCTGATTGGAGCGTGGAGCTTCTGTGTGAAAACCACCAATTAGCTGCAGGTTTGAAACCTGCTAAGTGTGAAGAAAAGGTGACAAACCAATACAGTTGGTTCAGAACCTTCCAGCGTTTCCTCCTCTGGATTTTTGCCTCTGAGATGTTTTCATATCAGACCAAAACAACCCGAGTAAATAAAACATATTATTAACCAGATTAACCAGATCTCAGACTCGTTTAGAGCGAGCTGATTGGTTCATGTGGAGAATTAGGACCAGGCATCACTAACTTAATCCAGATTATCGTAGAAAATAAAAACTCTTATTTTTGTTTACTGAATTAGAGGCGACAGAGTTAGGTGCCCGTCTCATGGCACCTAGTCCTGTATGGATTTAGTCCTGCTCAGTCTGACGTAGTCGTTGTGCCCTTGGGCAAGACACGTTACCCTGCTGGTGGTCGTGGGGGTGGTGGTGCATGTGTACAGCAGCCTCACCTCCGTCAGTGAGCCCCAGTGCAGCTGTGGCTATGATGTAGCTCATCACCACAGCGTGAATGACTGGATGTGTGGTAAAGCACCTTGGGGGGTCGTAAAACCCTGATTTGTTTACATCCTGGTCCTAACAGGTTCTAAGGACACGTTTGAGATGATTCCCATGGATCTTCAGCTCTGACACAGGGCCGGGTCTGGATAACTTTAAATCTTATTCCGGGTTTTAGGAAAAGGCTCCAGCTGTAATCCCGGTCTCATGTTTTACATCCTGCTAAGAGAAGTGAATTCCGGCTGCTTCCAGGCACCAAAGCCTGAATATTTTCTCATCATCTGCTGGTCCCTGACTGGATTTTCACTCCAAACATGCTGGAGTGTGAAATGAACGTGTTCCTCATGCCGAGGCCCGAGGCTGCAGAGGGACTCCGGGGACGGAGGGAGAGGTTATTGCTTAACTGTGTTTACTTCTCGGATTTGTATGTAGGAAGCGTGGTGCTGATGTGCCTGAGGAGGAAAACCGCTCATCCCACCATCACGCTGGAGAGACAGGAAATATGCTCTCATGTTCCTTCAGTTTGGATCGTCACCTGGAATTACAGGATGAGTTTAGGAGAAGTTTAAGCCTGGATCTCCATAAAGGTTTATGTGCAAAAAACAATAAATGCACGGATCTCTGCACGGATTACAGACTAGCATGAAGAGGATCAGGATATCTGTATCATAAACATTCAGGGAAGATTGAACCAAACTACGTTTTGTTGATGTATAAATCTGGTCCAGGATCAGTGACTGAGAGCAGCTTCCGGTTCCTCCTGCTTCCAGCTAAGAGGACACGGAGCTCATTCCCAGACATACAGGAACCATGAAGCTGCAGCCTGGTTCTGTTTTAGCACCAGATCACATAAAACATCAAATATCTGAACGTTCTGCTTTCAGATTCAACTGGATCTCTTTGGGTTAGGGGTTTTTCAGACTCTCTGGGATCCGGTTGAGTCGTGACGGAAGCCCGGGAGTCGAGGACGTGATCTGGATGTTTTAAATCCTCTGTTTTAGTCAGACTAACTACACACCCCCATCTCCACATCCTCCACTCAAACGGAGCCTGTTCATGCTGCAACAGGGTTCCTGCACCCTAATAATCCTGACAGGTGATGTAATATCCTGGCCTTCCTAATCTGGCCTGACGCTCTAATCTCAGAACAGAACAGCATCCTTCAGCGCGACTGCAGACTCACCAGGTTATTTCCTAGGAAGGAGATTATTCAGCCAGCTGATCGGTGATGTAAGCCCCGACTCGATGCCGGCTCTTCATTGGTATTCTGCAGCCGCCCCCCCGCCCTGCTGTACGATGGGATGCATAGACTTTGTGACAAAGTTGATGAAGCGTGCATTTTCATCACAGCGCCGAGGCCGAGCCCCGAGTGTGGCGATAGGAGCATTAAGAATCAGCAGAGGTGTGTGTGTGTGTGTGTGTGTGTGCTGCAGCTGGAGTGAGCTCCTGGTTCCTACAATAGTTGCTGGATCCACTCTTCTGCAGGTTTGTGTTGCATTCTGTGATGCAGACAACTCTCTGAGCATGAAGCGAGGGCTCAGGTGGGCGATCAGCAAGATCCGTTACCTGCATGAAAACCCTTGGTGGGATGTTCTGATGGGCCAGAAAACCCAAACCGTCTCCCTCAGCCTCCTACATGGTCCCATTAATACTGTAGAACATCATCCCAGGACAAGTGTCCTCTCTGAATACCAACAGATCCTGGAACAGCTGAAGATGCAGGTCAATAGGTGAAGCTGGCAGTGACGGATGGGTCTCTGATAATCAGCCCCTCTCTGGGTGTTGATCAGCTGGAGGCCTGAGATGGGACAGGAAGCAGATCTGTTCCCAACCAAAGACCCGGAGTGGAGGCTGGGAACCCGCTCCCAGTCCTTCAGGTTGTTCCTTGTTCTCAGCTTGTTAACAGAACTGCTCACGACACCGAGAACAAACCTCCTCGTCCTCCAGGATCTTGTGCTTCGAATGTCTAATCGTGTCTTTCACTCAAGGGCCTCGCAGCGATCCGAGCTCTGTGTTTGGAATAATTCATGTGTTTCTGCACAAATGAGTGAAGCTGATGCTGATTCCCTCAGATTAGGGAAGCATGCTGGTGTGGAGGCTCTGCAGCAGCTTTACTGCAGCTGCAAACACGTCTGTTTGGGTTCTGGAGAGAAATGTTAAAGATCTTTGGTTCCACTTCCTGTAGTTCTTCTCCTGGCCAGCAGGAGGCACTACTGCCCCACGTAAACAGCTCACAGAACCCACTATGGATGAAAGTTTATATTAAACTAGTCATTTAAACAACCGATGAGACAAATCAGTTCCTAGCTGACAGTTCTAAAACATAATCTGAAATATTCTAAAGAAACATTTGTGTTCCTGTTAGTTTTCAGAATAAAATAAAAACACTTCCTGTTTACGTTTCCTCAGTCAGGAGCCAGAATGATGATTATTAATGTTGTGTTAAATCTTAACAGAAGAGAAAAAACGTTCCCACAATCTTCAAACAGAAACCAGTTTGTTGGTTTTTAGAAAATGTAAAGAGAACGAAAAGGCGGGATTTGGGATGAAACGATGATGAAAACCAGGAGCGCCAACAGAAACGTTCACAGGAAATCATTCCTAGAGAAATGAGTTTGTTTTAAACCATCTTTTCCACCTTTAAATTTATTCAGCGATGACATAAGAACATTTCTTTAACTGGACCAGAACCAGACCAAGATGCCTCCGCTGGGGAACGCCTTGTGTTTTTTACCTTTTCCTTGCCTGCAGGCTTACCTGAGGCCTCACAAAACACACAGACAGGTGTGTGAACCCACTCTGCCAACGAGGAGGATTTACCGTTAGCGGGTCGGGATGAAAACAGGCCACACCGAGTCCGGATGCTGGAGGTTTCAGCTCCCTCATCACCACTGACACTTAAAACACGGAGATTAGTGAATCGGCTTGAAGAGAAGTCCGTAATCCCTTCGCTTTTCCTGGACTGTTTGAAGCTAATGAGCATCTTTGGTTCTGATGAATGGGAATGGTTCCTGGTGGTGTTAAAGAAGCAACATGGCTGCTAAACAGATGACCCCGGAGGCTGCGTTTTACTGATGAAGATGATCCATCTTCATTCTGTCCCCTCTGCCGGGACAGCTGACTGTTCAGCTCATCTGTTTGGAATGGGAATTTCTATTAGGTTTTCCTGGGAAGCAGCTCTTTCCTCTGTCCCTGCGCTCCGATCTGCCTCTCAGCAACATTCAGAGCTCTGACAGTAAACCAGGGGGACTCCTCGGATCGACCTGAATACCAATCAGAGCTCCCAGGAATTATACAGAACACTTCTGTCTTAGACGTTCGCTGTTGTCAGGTTTTTGTCTTTGTGTCGGAATTGTTTTCTCTGATCAGCTGATCGGAGCATTTTAGTCAGCTGTTGACCCGATACACATTCTCAGTTTTCAGTAAAGCCTGATGCGTTTTCACAGTCAACAAATTCAGTTATTCATAAAAGTTTTAAAACTTCATAATCAAATAAGACATGTTAACATAATTCCTCATCCTTCCTCAGGATCAGCGCCTGGCAGGCACGAGCAATCAATTACAGAAGGCAGAACGAGACGGATGAGGTGACAGAATCTGTAAAATAATTCTGATTTTACTTTTTTTTTCTCCAGCTTTAGTTTAGAACAGAACTGTTGATAAAAACCTGGAAAAGTTTCTCATTTGGTTAAAAATATGCTAATGCTGATAATGCTAACGCTAATGGTAACCGCTAACGCTATGGCTAACCTTTAAATCTAACATTTGGATCCATGAGTGCACGTTTAACTGGTGGAACTGATGCACGCTCCAACTTCCACATTCCACATAAGACGCACTCCTATTTCCGGTTGTCATAAGTCGTCGGCAAAGCTCTGACATGGCTGAGAGTTTGGAGTTCACCCGGTGCTTACTGGAGTTACCAAAAGTTACAATCGATGATGTACGGCAAATTTTCTCTTTGCTTAGATGAAAAAAAAAGAAAAACGTGGTTCTCTCGATTTAAAAAAAAAAACCTCTACCAATAACACGTCCGACCAAAAAGCCATAAGCAACTAACCTCCAGGAAGCACCGGGTGAACTCCAAACTCTCAGCCATGTCACAGCTTCGCTGACCACTATGGCAACCAGACATAGGAGTGCGGTCTTATGTGGAATGCGGAAGTTGGAGCGTGCATAGAGCCCATATTTCGGTCGGGTGCATCACGGCGAAAGATAACTTCCTCTAGAAGCCCTTCACAATAAGAGTTTCAGACAAACCCACACAAGCTTTAACTCTGGTAGTGTGGTGTTTTCCTCCTGCTGACGACATGTTGGTTTATTTGTACAACATCTGACTCCTTCTGGGATGAAAAATCTTAAACAGAAACACGATTCTTCAGAGCGTGGGACGGATTCATTTGAAATTAGTTTATTTAGTAAATAGAATATTTTTATTTGAAACACCGTGTTGGAGGTAATTCAGAGTCTGACGCTGCAGGAATCAATTTTCCTGGAAGTGGTTCCTCTGGGACCAATCAGGTCTGATTGGAGTAATCTCCATCTGACCCGAGCAGAACCGGGCCTGTTTAGATTTGGACGTTGTTATGTGCTTCATTAAACAGCAAATCAAAGAAACGGATCATTAAAATCTACCAGAGGAGGTGGAAACGGCCCTCCTGCTCCAAGGAAGAAGAATTATTCTGGTTTTCTCTGGAATCCCGTTTCCTTTGTGACTGGAATAGATTTTAGGAGTATGCTGGTGAAGGTTCTGAGTCATCCAGGAGGAATGAATCAGTTTTTAACGGAGATATTTGCTGATATTTTTTGTCCTGGAAAGGAAAACATGCAGATTTGTTTGATTTGAAACCAAAGAGAAAAGCATCAAAACTTGTTTTACATCAAATTAAAACAGAAAAATAAGCCGTGACTTTTCTCTAATTCGTGGATCTGAACCCTCTGAATCCGTCTGGAGGAGATCCAAACACCTCGCTGGACTCCTTGGGTTAGACGTCCTGGTAACACCACCTGTTCTGGTGTCGACCCGTTGGTCTCGTTTAGCCGGTTTTGACCCGTCTTCACTCCTGCTGTGTTACCCCCCCAGCACCAGCCACCCCTCACCCAGGCATGAAACCGACCTTGGCCTGCAGGCCCGGGGGGGAGATAAACCCAAACATGCACGATAAAAACCCGATTCCCCGAACAGCCGTGGCATCAGCGGCACCAGGACTTTTCTTATCTGCTGCTGCTAGCATGGAGACACATGCTGACTCTCATCTGCTCCGACTCTGGTGCATCTGATTGAGATTCATGAGCAACGGCGGTTTGGATGCTGAGGTTTATGGCAGCATTCTTCTTCTGCATCGGTCCTGAGGGACGAATCCCGGCAGAGATTAGAGAGAGAGATGAGATCACGGGTGGGGGGGAGCGGGATGGAGGATAGGAGGAGATAAGGGAAGAATGGAGGAAAGGGTTGTTAGAGATAGCAGGAGGAGGAGGAGAGTGTTGGAGCCTGACTTTAGTTCAGTGGGTTTAAACGTGATTAACAACGTAACTCGACGGGGAAGTTCCAGCTGTTTTAGGCAGAATCTAAAGAATTAAGTTAACGTAAAATCTCACACGATCATTCTGAACTAAAACTACAACCAAAGACACAAACTCTAGTGGAACCAGGGCCGGTTCTACAGGGGCACTGGCCCCTGTGGGCCCCCATGTAAAACCACCATTGTCTGTAACAGTGACTGTTTTTTAGCTGTTTTCTAGGGTGGGTTTACTGGCGGCCATCTTGGATCGTGTTAACCCCAAATATTACTCAGGTCTATGTTTTTATCTAACTATGAGATAGAGCTAATAGATGCATATTAAATTAAACAAATCCCAGCTCACTTGGTTAAAATGTTAAATAAATTACTCTGAAGGAGCCAAATGAACGGAACGTCCTGAAACCAGGAAGGATCTGGACAAATGTTTGGGACAGAATGAGAGGAGTAAACCTGCTGGAGCCTCGGGGGAATCAGGTTTGACAAACCTCAGTTCTGCAGAACGACGGGTTCTCCTAGAGGAGACGCTGGCAGAGTTCCTGGAAAGTGAGACGTGTGCACTGATGGATGGGAAGAGAAGTGCAGGTGAGTGAGTGAAGAGGAAGTCAGGTGTGTAAATAAGAGCAGAAGGATGGAGACACACAGCTGAGTGACAGACAGAGACCAGGAGACGGACTCCAGAAAGGAAAACCGCTGGAATGTGAGCCTTAGAAGTTCTGCTCACAGACACCGGAGGGCAGTGTTGTGCTGGGAACCAGTTACTGTTGGCTCTGATGGAGCAGGCAGCAGAACATTACAGGTTCTGGTTCTTCATATGGTCCCTAAAGTATAAAAGTATTAATAAATGATTCATATTATCATTATCAGCTGTAAAAAACGACTCTGAACTCTTAATGTCCACAATAAGAAATCACATATATACGTATAATCCTGGGGGGGTGGAGCAGCAAGTTTTAATATAGTTTAAGGTAATGCTAATGTACACACACACACATACACACACACACGTTTTGGTCTGAGCTCAGACTAGCCGTTAGCTTATCATCAGGCTGTTTTTGACAGCGTATTAAATGGTAAGTGGCGTGTATTTATATAGGATCATCTAGGGTTCTACAACCCCCCAAGACACAATACAACAAGTCACTCATCCATTCACACGCTGGTGGTGATGAGCTACATCATAGCTACAGCTGCCCTGGGGCGCTCTGACAGGTGAGGGGGTAAACGAGACACAACGACTGCAACAGACTGAGCGGGGATCGAACCTGCAACCCTCTGGGTACGGGGCGGGCTGTTATTAGTATACTAGTACAGTAGTATACTACACTAATATACTAGTGCGCGAGGACCAGCTTTATGAGGCTGCATGGCTCTGGTCCTGTGATCCTCCTCTGCAGATTAGATGTTGCTCTTGTTGTAATTAGAAAAGACTTACTGGACTCTTTCCCAGAGGTGTTTTCCCTGAAAAATGGTCCTCAGTGCCGTTAAACACCCAGTTAATTGCTGGGATGTCGTTGTACGGTTCACTGTCCATCATCACTGTCCTCTTTGTCCTGAACAGAACAACCTCTGTTTCTCCTCTGGACTTACCTCCCTGGGTGCTTTATGATGAGGTAACGAGTCAGACTAGAGCACCCCGGGGGTCTCGGTTGGACGTGAGCACTACCCTGTTAATTGCATGGCCAGAAGTTCTGCAGAGCTGGAAAACTTTAACTTCACATGGAATAAGGATCTTTGTTCTTGTGTGTTTGGCTGGAAACCAAAAGGCAGAGCGGTAATATTCTGCAGCCTCAGTAATTAGTACTCACCAGCAGCACTTAAAAAAGCTTCAACTTTCTTTAAAAAACAAAAATTTAGTTTATTACTGCTGCTTCAGAGCATTTCATCTAACCCCTACCATTTTAAATGACGAAGGAAACCGAGGGTCAGGAACAAAGAATGAGTTTTTATGGAATTTGGTCCAGATTGGTTCGAGTCCTGCAGGTTTGAGTCCCACATGAAGACGAGCTAATTATTTCTGCCAGTCACACTCTTTTTGGGACTGCAGTTAATTTAATTTTCATGTTTTGCAGCTAGACTGAGAAACATCACATTTATTTATTTATCATTTATTTTTGACGAAGCCTCATATAAGACACTTATATTTAGATATTTAGAAGAAGAAACGATTTTTTATAAGATAAAAAGTCACGAGGCGCTCCACAAGAACAAGAAGTAAAAAATGATTTAAAAAATATAAAAATAATAAAAAATATATATAGAAAGGATTTTAAAAAAATATTGTAATAAAAAATGAAAACAAATTATATTAAAAGAATGGGAAGGCAGAAGGGCTGTGTTGGTTGACGTGGCTCTGCAATATCGCGTGGACATTGGGGGCAGTTCCACTGGATTGGCAGACCGGGGTGGTGGTCCCCCTATTTAAAAATGGGGACCGCAGGGTGTGTTCCAACTACAGGGGGATCACACTCCTGAGTAGGGCTGCACAATATATCGAAAATTTATCTTTATCGCAATATCAGCATGCGCAATAGGCATATCTCAAAAACAGAAAAATATCGCAATTAATGGTCATCTCAGATGTTTGCTACACAAAATGCATTTTGTCAATCAAATGGAAGCATGACGTTTTTGGCAAATCAGATAGAGCCTTCACCCATTTGGCCAATCGTTTGGGTTCTTATAGGTTAGATGCCTTGGTGCCTAGGTGGACGGCACTTCATTTGGATGGCTAGCAAACACCTGAGTTAGCTTAGAGAGCGTCGCAATGACTGAGGGTGAGACGTGTGTGGAAAATGTTAGCGAGAAAGAACTCATAATTCAAACAGCATGACTATTATTTCAAAGTACTTGTGTTTGTTGCAAGACATGTCAAACACCCGTGGCAACCATGAGGGGAAACACGACAAATCTCCGTTGTCACCTCCAACGCAACCATAAAGATCTATATACTGGGCTCTAGAAATGTAATGTGAACTTGCATAATTTCATTTTGTTACTGTATTAATACTAATGATAGAGGATGGAGTGGTGTGTCTAAAGTTTGTATACACAAACTGCAGATTTAAGTATTTGTTCATTTATCGCAAGTAATATCGATATCGCAATATTAAGCACTGTTATCGCATATTGCAGGTTTTCTTAATATCGTGCAGCCCTACTCCTGAGCCTCCCTGGTAAGGTCTATTCGGGGGTTCTGGAGAGGAGGGTCCGTCAGATAGTCGAACTTCAGATCCAGGAGAAGCAATGTGGTTTTAATCCTGGCCGTGGAACACTGGACCAGCTCTATACTCTTAGGGGGGTCCTGGAGGGTGCGTGGGAGTTCGCCCAACCAATCTACATGTGCTTTGTGGATTTGGAGAAGGCGTTTGACCGTGTCCCTCGGGGGGCCCTGTGGGGGGTACTCTGGGAGTATGGGGTACCAGGCCCCTTGATACGGGCTGTTAGGTCCCTGTATGACCAGTGTCAGAGCTTGGTCCGCATTGCCGGCAGTAAGTCAGTCTCGTTTCTGGTGAGAGTTGGACTCCACCAAGGCTGCCCTTTGTCACCGATTCTGTTCATAACTTTTATGGACAGGATTTCTAGGAGCAGCCAAGGTGGTGAGGGGATCCGTTTTGGTGGCCTAAGGATTAGGTCTCTGCTTTTTGCAGATGATGTGGTCCTGTTGGCTTCATCAGAACGTGATCTCCAGCTTTCGCTGGAGCAGTTTGCAGCCTTGTTCACGAGTGAGGGAAGGGTGGAGCGTGAGATTGATAGACGGATTGGTGCTGCATCTGCAGTGATGCGGGCGTTGTACTGGTCTGTCGTGGTGAAGAGAGAGCTGAGCCCGAAAGGCAAAGCTCTAGATTTACCAGTCGATCCTACCCTTACCTATGGTCAGGAGCTTTGGGTAGTGACCGAAAGAATGAGATCACGGGCTTGGGGATCGAATCGCTTACCTTCTGATCAGTGAACAACCACTCTCCCCATTCCGCCACGGCCACCCCATGTACTCCGGTTTTCTTCATGTTCTCCAGTTTTTTACATATTTTCTGAGTAATCTTGTTGTTTTTTTCATGCAGTCTGATTATCTGAGTACTTCCATTTCCCCAGTGTACTCTCCGGTTTTCTCCAGGTACTCCGGTTATTACCGAGTACTGCGGTTATCTCCATGTATTCCGGTTTTTGCCATATTTTCTCTGAGTACTCTGTTTTTATTTCAAGCACTGCAATTGTCTTGGAGTACTTCAGTTTCCTGAATGTAGTCTCCGGGTACTCTGGTTACCTCCATGTACTCTGGTTTTTTACTTATTTTCTTAGTACTCTGGTTTTTTTCATGCAGTCTGGTTATCTGAGTACTTCCATTTCCCTGTGTACTCTCCGGTTATCTTCGGGTACTCCGATTATTTCTGGGTACTCCAGTTATTTCCGAGTACTGCGGCTATCTCCATGTATTCCGGTTTTTGCCATATTTTCTCTGTGTACTCTGTTGTTTTTTTCCATGTATTCCAGCTTTCTTCCACTCTCTAGCATCATGTCATGCTTTCCTGCACATCCTAAATTCAAAAATCCTAAAACCAAGTTTCTGCACATTGTAAGAGAGTTTGTCTCATCAATGTTTCCAAAAAGTTTTGCTGCTGATAATTTGACTTTCCAACAGAAAATCACTGCGGGCCCAAGCGGATCAGGTGACGGGGACAGTTTCATAAATCTGCTCCCCAATTAAAGACGAGCATCAAAGAGAAGCACCCTAAAGGTGACGCGATTTAAATAACTCCTTTTAATAGGCGCCGGCTCGGAGGGGTTTTCTCGCAATTATCACTTGTGACCCACAGCAATTATCACCTGCTCCCTGCAGACAAAAGGCAATTTTCAGCTAATTGAGCACTAAGCTGCAGGTATTGTGAGAGCTTGACCTTTTCGAGCTGGTTTGGAGAAGTCACCGGCGCTTTATAGAGGCCAAAAAGCCACTTCCAAACTGTGACAATCAGCTTTACTTTCCTGATCTTAATGATGTGCTGAGTGGGGGGGTGAACATGAAAGGACAGATTTATTCAGCGTCTGACAGAACGGCATCATCTCTGCAGCAGTTTGGTTTTCACCAGAAGTTCTCTCATTCACCTAAATAAAACCACGAAGATGTTATTTAAACTCAGAAAATTAAACGTTTCTTTTCAAGAACTCATCAAATTTCTTATCTCAACAATATTTTGCACCATTTAATTGGAAAATTCCTGAGATTCAGTTTTTAATCTAAGTATAATTTGATTTAGAAAATGTCCCATCCCTCACGACAAACTCATTCACTTAAAGTAACACTAAATAGCTTTAAGCTAGTGCTTTAATGTTGATCTCAGTGATTGTTGAGTTGTACCTTGACCCATTTCATATCTGACATCACTCTGCTGCCCTCTGCTGGCCTATACTGCACTTAACAGTTTTGTGGAGCGGGTAGGTGCTCTAGGGGGCGCTCTTGTACCTGCATCACGGCTGTTAGCTAGTTTCTGTGCTGTTAGCTTTTTCAGTTTGTTGATCGTCAATAAAAAGAACACAAGAAGAAGAAAGAAGTTTGCTTTTCTGTTGGCATCATGGTGGAGCCTGGAAGTAAAAGTAACAGAGTAATGTCTTTGGAGGTGAAGCAAAGAGCTAAAACCAGAGTGAACATCGGCGCGGCCTACGCTAGTTTGAGGAGAGCTAAAGGAGGCTACAGAATCAGGGACTGAAGGTGACCTGGCTTTGTTGCTACTGGACTTGTAAGTAATAATATTGTTTGGCCAACATTGTGGAACTTTTTTGATTTGTGGCTTATTTAGTAAGATTTTTCTCACGTTAGCGTTAGCTCGTTGTTAGCGCTAGCTACAGCAGGCTGCAGCAGGGTTGTTTACATTTGTTGTAATTCCATTTTCAACCAGTAGGGCAGAGGAGCAAGAAACTGCTCTGTGGTACTTTAATGAGTTGCTGGAAACTTCAGTTCTTTGCCACCAATAAAAACGATTTAGCATTTAAGACTCAAGGGGCAGGTTTAAAAAAAAGTGAGCCAGTAAGGATTTGATTTTGAAACCTTCATATAAGTTATAAACTCATCCCCTCACCTGAGGTTTGAATTTTACAAACCAGGGAGAAGTCTGGTTTTTCTGATGGTTTCCATGGAAACATGAATTATTACTATCTTCCCTGTTGCAGTCAACGGATTGATGAGCTAACTGCTAGTGACACCAGGACCAGAGAGAATTTCCGTTCAGAAATGTGATGCAAGGCTCACTGCATCACAAAAAATGTTCCTGGGGTTCAAACTACTTTATAAACCTGTACGTTGCTGTAGATTCTTCACTGGATGGTTATTCCTGCAGAAATGTTCCAACAGGAAGTGCAACACACGGAACGTTACGGGATACAGATTGTTACTCCGTCACAATTTTCAGATTTCCATGTCAGTAACAGCATGGAAATATTTATAAAACAGATTTTAAATGAACTTCTAAAATGTTTTTTTTTATATTTTAGAAAAAATCCACCTTTTGACTGACCCCACTGTTACTAGCTGTTAGCTTGTCAATCAGAGAGCTAAGATATGAACTACCAGTGATCACGATAAGTGATTAAATCAGCCTGAATGAAGATGATTTAACGTTTGAACTGGGTGGTGTTTAGTGTCAGATAGTAAAGGACACGCCTCTTTCCTCCTGAACCCGACTGAAGGCAGATGAAGGAGCTATTCTGGTGCGTTCGGAGCGAGCTGAAGGTCAGAGGAAACGTTTGATGGTTCATTCAGATTCAGCCGTGAACAACAGGATGTGAGAGGCTTTTATTTACAACCTGAAAGAGAAAACAGGCAAACGTGAGTGAAGTTGTCCTTCCTTCCTGAGTTCTGATCCACATCACCTGGAGTTTTCCCTTCTGGAGTTCAGCAGCTCCAGGACGGGTGTGCTGTTTTAGTCAGGACTCAGAAATACCAGGAAGAACAGAATATGATAGATAATGGATGAAGAGCTTAAGGTCATGTGTGAGTGTGCAAACAGCAGCTGGTTAACAGATTTCTCTCCTCTAAAATAGAAACTAGAGACATACATTTACAAATGGCCGCCCTTGTCCATATTTGGTGATGTTCTAGTAAAGCTCTGGTTGTTTTGGCCGAGTTTAGAACTTCCTGGAGCCGATGGTCAGTCTGAACAAATTTCTGCTTCAGCGAGCTCAGAAATAGCAAAGGCGTCCATCTGTTTTACAGCACGGCTTGTCTGGTCTGGCTCGGCTGATGGGTGATTAGGTTGTCGATTCCCGGCGGTCCCCAAGGACTCCGGAGGGAAAATCTCTTCCTGAAACATCATAATGTCTGATTTAAATGTTGGCGGTTCTCCTTTTCTTCACTCGTCACATTAGAGCGTAGAAACAGAACAGGTTTATGAAGCACACTGGTTGGTTTTTCATGTTTACGTTGTCATAGTAACAGCTTAAAACAGTCTTTATACTCACTCGGCCTTGAAGCGTCTTAAACATTTCATTCATGAAAATAAAAACCTGACCCTTTAAATGAAACCTGCGCTGAAGCTTTGGATTGTTTAGGTGAGGACTGGAGCTGCAGCGTTTTAGGAGCCGGATCATCGATCCGCTCTGGGCTCGGTCTCCGTGCATCTATCAGTCAGAAGCTCTGCAGAAGCTTCTCAAGGTTAGCTGGAATTTCCTGCATGAATGGGTTTCTGACATGTGCTGATAGCAGCTCCAGAAAAAACGAGCCTCTCAGGAACATTTCTTTAAGGACAGCGAGCTGCAACAGGCTAACCTTGGATGAGTTTGAATCGGGGATTAAAGCAGTTTTAATTGGATCAAATCAATAATTCCACCTTAAAAAACTGGTGCATAAAATCCATCCTGTTTGGACAGAAATACTTTTTAACTCCTGTTGGAGGGAACAAAGGTGCTGCAGCTAGGTGGAATGTCCTTAATATGAGATTAACATGGCCACAGATTAGCTATAATCAGTTAATTTAATAAAGTAGTTTTTAAAGGTGTGGTTCACTTGTTTAATCAGTACATCTGCAGTGGTCTCTAGCAGGAATGAATGCCTTGTAAGTTGTTCTCTGGGGAAAAAAAGCTCTGGTGCACCAGTTTCAGGAATTAGAAGTGAGCCACATCACAGCTGAGCTTCAGACGACAGGATCTGGAGTTTTACTTCCTGATATGTGGACATCTCTCCTCTGATTGGCTAACAGCAACACGACTCTACCACTGACTCTGTTTGCTCTGCAACGTTGATGTTTTATCTCCACAAATAACACAAGCCTGGAGGAGTTCTGCTGTGTGGTGGAGTTGCTAATGCTAACGGTTAGCTTCTACTAGCCCAGACGTTCTCTGCTGTTTCCTGGATGCTAAACCAACAACAGCCTTCCCCGTCGTGAGTCAAGATGGGTGAGTCCATGAATGTTAAGTGACAATGTGACGTAGATCTGTCAGGATTTTCTAAGTTTCACCGTCTATTTTCTATCAGATGCTAATGCAGGAGATAGGTGGAGACTATTTTCATGTTCAGCCTGCAGGAAAAACTCAGAGTGACTCATTACAATCATTAGCCCTTTTTATAAGACACATCATGCTGGCAAATCAGCGTAAAATTACTGCAACGTGTTTCTTATGAACGCACCATGGCGGCATCACGTTGCGGGAATTTTGCGGGCATTCGTGCCGCCACGCTTGATAGTAATATTGCGGCTTCGCTGGTCTTATAAACGCACATTAAGCCTTGGCGCAACACAGGGAGGTGTCATGACCAAGTGATGAATTACTGCCGAGCTCCGGCCGGGAACTATATTAAAAATGAAAGTAAACACACGCTTAAGTTTTGCTTTTGTAAACAGAACCAGCTGAGATGATCATTTGGAGCGTTGCGGAGCTCCGGGAGCTTCTCTCCGTTAGATCTGCAGCTCAGATCACCTGACAGCTCACAGGGATGGTGGAGGACACACACCTGTAGCTGGTTGTTAAAATAAAAACTTAAGGAGCGGCTTCGATCGCAATAAAAGGCAAGTTATGTCCAAGATAAACGGAAGTCCGCGACAGTGCAGAGACTGCCCCCATACCCCCTTTATGCCGCCATCGCGTAATCTTTTATAAAAGGGATATGATTGCGCAACATTACCGCCACGGTCTGAGTTCTTATAAGCGACCTAACGCTCCCTGATGCCGCATCGGCTTTGCGGCAAACTGGCAGCATTGTTTTATAGAAAGGGCTATTAAAACATGGGTTTTCAGTGTTCTGCACCTTTAATGTTTATTCTACTTTATCACTAATATTTATATTATTCAGTTAGTGATAACCGGGGTCAGAGGTCACGGACAGCTGTTTTATTGATCTGAAGGTTTTAGTGTGAACGAGGAGATCGGAGTGTTTTTGGTCTCGGCTCAGACTAAAGTCAGGAGACGAGACCCAATGGAACCAAGTTGTTACAGGTTGGAGACATTATAGAAATGTTTGATTTTAATACACAATAAGTGTGTAAATGTGTAATAAATGTAAGAACTGACTCATATCCTCTCATCGTCCACACAGCCTGTTGTTTCTCCCTGTTGCTTTTACTCTGATGTTTCTGAGGATGCTGACACAAGTTTCTCCGTTGGTAAGCGGTTCGTCTCTCCCTGATATCATTGCTTTGGTCACGATTATTTAGCAGGTGTCATTTTCCACGTCAGTCGATAATTAGGGATCAGACTTAATGAGGCCGTTTTTAGAGCTTCGTGGTGGAAACCTTTGGGCTGATAACAGCTGATGTGAAATCTTTTAGATAAATAATAATAAATAATAAACAACCTGCAAATGAACCTGAGCTTAAACCAGAACGGAACAACGACGTTCCTGATAACTCTTCCCTGCTTCTCTCCTGACTTCCTGCTGGATGAATGTATTTTCTTTTCTTTGGGACTTTCAGCTCAGTCATTGATCTGAGCGAGGTCTGTCGGCTGTAGCGTCGTTCCTGCCGTGCACGTGTTGGCGTGGATACCGTGAAATGGTTTATTGATTAAGCTGCTGCGGGGGTGATTAAAACCCAGCGAAGGGGAAAGACACACAGCAGCAGGCGTGGTGACAAAGCGCTCGCCCCGACCTTACAGCCGCTACACCAACTGTACATTTCAATCAGTCGTGTTTCCATTCCTCTCGTCTGTCAGCGTCGCCACGCCGCCCGCTGTGACACACATCTGTGTGTATTTATAGGTGTGTGTACTGTAAACTCAGCTCAGCGAGGTTGTTTACACGGATTCTGCCCTGCGGAGATGAATCGTCTCTGCCACATCTCTGATAATGCCGGCCTGATAACTATCTGCTGCGGTGCAGTCTATCACCTGGAGTCAGACGTCAGATTCTGCTGATTTAAATAATGGCTTCGATCGTCCTGAAAAGCTCTGACGAAGATACTGTCAGGCTTCTGTCTGTAACCGGCAGCTCGTTCAATAAGAGATTCCTGTTAGTCACACCATGCAGGATTAACCCTTTCAGCTGTGCTGCTCCTGAATGGGAGCGAGGCGTCGAGCAGCAGAGAAACAGGAAAACATCTCCTCTTAGATTTACTCACAGTTGACTTTCTCACCAGACACGTTTCAGACCAAATTACAGATTATCGTCTCATTACTTCTGACCTTAAAGCATCCAGATGGAGCATCAGGATTAGTGCCTTCATCAGAATCCTTTACACGTCTGCTGCCCCCTGGTGGAGGAGCTACAGGTGGCAAGGATCAGTTTTATTTGTCTATTGCTGATATTTTGGTTATAATTACATCATAGAAAACAGAATAATACAAATACACAGCAATAGATAGCTCAGCTTCACCAGCTAGGTTTGTTTATTAGTAATGTTTCATATTTTATGATGAACTTTTGGTTAAATCTTTAAATAATCCCAACAGTTTCCCAGCGAGATTCCAGCTTTTGTGCCACAAATGCAATAAATTACACCACAGGAGGTGTACCTTAACAGTTTGATGCTTTTCTGTGTGACTGGAGAAAACTCCTCGGATGAAACATCTTCAAGGAAGTGAAGAATTCCAGTTGTATTTATCCTGAACCGACTAGGATTCCCATATCCTGGCACATTCCCAGAAGAACGTTATGCTAGCAGTCACAGTCAGACTCTCATCTATAAAAGCATCAAATTTTAGCTCAATATCTAACTTCTGCTGTTGTTTTTTGTGATTTCCTAACTTGTTAGAAACCAGTTCCTAAATGGGAAACACGTTACAGGTGTGTTGTACATTTTCCTTCTTTATTTATGTTATAGCAATGATTCTAAACCAGTTACAGCTGTGGTTGTGCAAAAGTGGAGCGGATCCAGATACACCTGTGTTCTGCAGAACCGGGTCGGTCTATGGACTGTATTTACTCTGCAGTTTTATCAGTTTGATTGTCAAAGATCAATCTGTCTGCACACAGCGCGACCACAACGGTTGCCACTGCTTCGTGGCTGAACGGACGGGAAATTGATATTGATTTCCTGGTTTACTCAACAGCAGAGATTATTCATTCAATAAAAGGAAAGAAAATACAGAAACGGTGATGAGAGGCTGGGGCATGCATGCTCTATCCCAGATATATTACTGCTGGAGAGGAGGAACTGTAAGGGACGTGTTAGTCGTAACTCCTAGCTTCTGATAATTCACAGGTCGTCCTTTCAGCTCCTTAAAAAGGTCAAGAAAAGGTCACAACTCTCATTGTTTCATTTGTATTCAGCACTAAACAGCCCTGAGTCTGTTCCGTTGTGGCTTTGTGGACAAGACGGTACTTAAAACCTGCTCTTTATTAGTGGGAATTGAATGAGAGTGGCTGTAATTAGACGGCCCCTTTTTAACATTAGTGCTGCAACAATAAGTCAGCGTCCACTCAGCCTCATGAATTAATGATGAAAGACGTCTCAGCTGACAGGAGGAGAAGGGCCGTCATCCCGGACAGCCTGAGCCCTGCACTAAAAGGGTTTCCGTCTGCAGAAAATAAAAACAGCTCATAGGAAAACTGCTGGCTCATCACTAAATGTGTTAGCTCCAAAACTTTTTTAGCAATAAGATATGTCGTTTCACCTCCAAATTAAAGGGATCCATTCACAAAAATCATCAGGACGTAATCTAATTTACTAATGTTGCCATGGTGACAGTCCCAAAATGGTAAAATCATATGACAAAAAGATGGCCGTGTGCTGATGTCACATTCTACCCACAATGCATCATTACTTTGGCCACAGAGTTCTAATTTCCTTCCAGATAGTTACTAAAGCATCAGCTGGACCAGTGTGTTTGCACCTCCAAGAGCCGGGGGGTTGCTATGGTAACGCAGCATCAATCTGAATCAGAGACATAAATAAGTCTGACTCATGACGTCCCGGTCCAGATTCCAGCTTTTCCCGGTACGTCTCCGTGAGAAGACGTTCCGTCTGGACGTGCCAGCTTTGCTCCTCTGGTCCAACCGGAATCACATCATGATAAATCGCGTCTCCTTGCTGTAATATTAAGTGTGTCCTTTGCTCTAATAGTGAGATCTCAAGTGGCGAACAGCCTTATGATGATGGACTGTCTGTCCCCCCGAACTGCTCGCCATCCATCCTCATTCCTCGGCTCTGATTTGGCTAAATATTCCCAGCCTGGCTGCTGGCTGCAGCCTGGAAGATGAGACAGAATCAACAGTTTGCTCTGGTCTTTGTCCTGATCTTTGATATAAAACATGAAAGGATGTTTCTGAGCCAGAGAGAACATTTTTATAGATTTTCAGATAAAGACGTGGATGCGGTGCCGCCAACAGGAAGTAAAGACACCAACATTACCGCGTGGCTACTGAACCCCGGTCCAGCACGGCTAATATCGGTTCTGGCTCCGAACCCTCCTGGGTTAAAGACACCGCGCCGGGCCTCCGGGGCGACGCTGATGCTCATGTTGCCATTATCCCAGCTCCCAGAGTGGCAGCAAGGCGGAGACATTTAGCAGGATGTCAAAGCTGCAGGAGTCCTCCATCACACCGGCGCCACCAGAATAAAGACTCTGTCAGAAACACTGACAGCTGTAATATTTTAGCCGGGCCCAAACCCACATACAGGAACGTTTTCCTCCAACACGGATGAATATTTATGGATGTTTGCAGGTTATTGCCTGGAATCTTTGTTGTCGTTCGGTAAAAGCAGAGAAAGTCACAGAAACAGATTCCTGCTGCTCTCGAAGGTAGAGCTGGATTATTTTATGTCTGTGGTTTCAGTCGTGCTGACGCCAGTAAAACAGCAACACTTTAAGGTAATTGTGTCTGCCAGGATCCAGGTTTTCCACAGATGCTCCGTCCGGTACAACAATACCAGAGTCTGACGGACGTTTGTTTAACTGTCTTCAGTTTTAATCGTTGGAATTTTATTATTGGATGCTTGGTTTATAAAGCTGGTGGTTTGAACTCACCACCTGTCTATATCTGTTACTAAATCAGCAGGACGAGGATTTTCTGCTGCGGTTGAACTCAAACTGAGTTTTTAGGAAAAGTTTCCAAAGGGAAACTTTTATAAATTCCACGTGGACCGGAGACAGAAACGGGCTGTGTCCAAAAGCACCGGAAAGGTTTTCCAGCGCATCGAAGTTTCCACATTCTGTTTGCTAGTCTTACTCCAAAATGGATTCAATTCAACATCCCATAATGACAATAGGAAAACCTGATTTTGAGATTTTTGTTAATTTATTAAAAAACAAAAACTGTTAAATCCCAGTTTCCCCGGAGCAGGAGGATGAACACCGCTCCGTAGGAGCAGGAACTGCTGCAGGAGTGTGTTCGGACCGCGCCGCCCGCTCACATTACCGTTAGCTAAGTGCTGAAATCTAAAGTACACATTATTGATTGGGTCGTAATGCGTTCAGTATGCAAGCTGCCAACCTGTCAGAGTCCCGTCGATATCTGGATCTATCTGAGCCGGTGGCCGCTGAAGGCCTCGCGCCGGTCACGCTCACCAGGACGAGATTCCTCTGAAACTCACAACGCTTTTGGGAAATTACATTTATGAACTTATTGAATTAACTTCTAGATAATCCAGTTCTAATCTAATCTGTATAATCTAAACACAAAGTTGATTGTTTTCCAGTCTCTGCACACGGTCCTTTTAGAGGAATCTGAGTTTGAGCTCAGAGATATGAGCGGACACATTATTATAAACGCTCTGAGTTTAAACTGGACAAACTCCAAGTTTCATCCCTACAGGGAAATGTTTAATGGAAACGAGAAGCAGCTTAATTCATCAGATGCTTTAACTCATTAGTTAAATGTGAAATTGGTAAAGCTCATATTTGCTTCAGGCTTTGTAGAAATACATGATCTAAAATATAACCAACGACACCAGTAATGGGATACAAAGCTGCTAGAAAGTCTTTAAAATCACAATAATTGATGCAGCCGTAAGATCTGACACTAGAATTTATGTGGATGTTTTTCTGAAGACGACAACATGCATTAAACTAAAAATATAAATGTTGAAACAATCAAAAATATTTTGAAATGTTTGTGTTTTTCAGATTTGAGGTGAATGTGTTTGATTGTGTTTTTAATGAACAGTTACCTGTTAGTGCCACTCCATCCAGGTCCTTGAGAGGGGGTGGAGTCTTGTCCCTGTCAGAGTTTCTGCAGGTGAGGGTGGGGGCAGGCCCCCAGATAGTGCAGTATGTTGGGGTTTAACCTGGGGACAAAAGGGTTTCCCTACATTTTTGGGTCGGGGAGCGGGTCCTGAATGTTGATTGGGCTTAAAGGAGTCATCACCTGAAATTTTCACTTTTCCACTTAAAAACATGTCTATAATGGCTTCCTAATGATTTTTCACTGGCTGAGAAGCTGATATTTAACATTGAAGCGTTTGTTTAATCTTGCCTTCTTCAACCAGCTCACATGCACCCCACTAGCATGCGCACTCCAAAACCAGAACTTGAGTTCTGGCCTTTATGTCGACACAAAGGCCGAATATAAACAAATATGAACCAGCAGCGAACAAACCAGCACAACAAAGCTCATTTCATAACGTGAAACGCATAAATGATGTCTTACCGTTGACGACTCATGTTATAATCCGTGTTATGGGAAACAAAACTCCGATCGGTTTGTGTATTCCATCTTCACAACAGCATAAGAGCCGATGCCTGGCTGTTAGCTTGCTTTGTCCCAACTCAACAACATGCAAGGACACCAGGGCTCGTAAATACACGGTTGGATCCCGTAGGTCACTGCCAGGTCGGGTTATAACGTTTGTTGTTTTGGAGCGAAAAGCTGAAGCTGCTTCCTGCTTCCTTCCACCAATCAACGCGCTCCTCAGTCCCGCGCGCGTCAGAGACAGCCGAAATATCGTGTGTGATCTCGCAAGAAAATATGCCCTTTACAATAAAGGACTAAAAAATCACATTTTTTATTTATTTTTCCAATACAATTTATTTTAATGGTCTAAAAGACTATAATAGGACGTAAATATCCACGGTATTATAGGTGATGACCCCTTTCAACACTAAAGAGCAACTCACAATACCCTCCAGTTTTATAGGCATGGTGCTCCTGCTGGGGACTCCATACTCCTGCTGGGGGACTCCATAGTTTGGCTGAGGACTCCCTAGTCTGCTGGGGGACTCCATGGTCCTGCTGGGGACACCATAGTCCTGCTGGGGGATTCCATAGTCCTGCTGGGGACACCATTGTCCTGCTGGGGACACCATAGTCCTGCTGGGGGACTCCATAGTCCTGCTGCGAGACTCAATAGTCCTGCTGGGGACTCCATAGTCCTGCTGGGAGATTCAATAGTCCTGCTGGGGACTCCATAGTCCTGCTGGGAGATTCAATAGTCCTGCTGGGGACTCCATAGTCCTGCTGGGGGACTCCATTGTCCTGCTGGGGGACTCCATTGGCCTGCTGGGGGCTCCATAGTCCTGCTGGGGACTCTATAGTTTGGCTGTGGACTCCATAGTCCTGATGGGGGCTGTAGTTCTCAGGGGCAACAACAGCGGGTCATGGAGGGGTGTGATTGAGAGGAATGCCTGCCAGACCTGAACCTGGGTGTTCTGTTATTGGTCCTCTCAGTTTGTCCTTAATGGACACCGTGTTCAGACATAAGGAAGCCCATCAGCACTGGTGGTACCAGGGCAGCCTAGGTCAAAGGTATGTTCGAGACACTCAGAAGAAGAGAAGAGTTAGGTAAGAAGACAATGAGCGAACAGTGATTCATCCTTTTCTTCCCCCAGTTGCAACCCAGCTGTTTTAATCTGAATTCCTACATCCTCACTATGGCGTTCCCACAGCCATGAGAATTAATGTTTATTATTCTTTATGCATATTTTTACAGATATTAATGCTGTAATGTGTCTCCTGCTGTTTCATGATCTTAAAATCAGCCCTAACCCACAATATTAACATTTATACTGTTGTAAAAACTGAAGGGCAGATGATCTATAATCCTAATTATCGTGTTAAGCACCAATTAAACGAGCCTGAAGAGGTCATTCATAAACAGAAATGCAGGATTAGTCCAAGCTTTGAGGGTTCGGTGGAGTCCGTAAACACGACGCCTGTCCTGAACGGAGAATGAAGGGATGATAGAAGTAGAATGTTAATCTTTTACTTTTCTTTCTCCTCTGGTTGTTAATCAGAACCCGTCATCCATCAGAACCGGGCGGAGCTCCGGCTGCTGGTACTCACATAGCTGCTCCGGTAATGGAACTTTCTATTTTCACCGGGCTGTGATGTTAGTGTGAGGTAATGAACGCAGGAAATGTGTGTGTGTGTGTGTGTGTGTGTGTGTGCGCGCGTGTGTGTGTAAGTGTGTGTGGGTGTGAGTGTGAGTGTGTGTGAGTGAATGTGTGTGTGTACGTGTGAGTGTGTGTACGTGTGTGTGTATACGTGTACGAGTGTGTGTATGTGAGTGTGTGTGTGTGTGTGAGTGTGTGTGCGTGTGTGTGTGTACGTGTGTGTGTGAGTGTGTGTGTGTGTGTGTGTGTGAGTGTGTGTGTGCACGTGTGTGTGTGTGTACACAGTTCAAATGTGGTAATTCTTATAGATTTATGAGTAAATACTAATAAATATTCATGTTTATTGTTTATCGTAGGGTATTTCTGGTGAAATCAGAATCAGAAGGGTTTTATTGCCATATGTGTGAAAAATCACAACATTAGGAAATTGCTGCGGTACTTGGTGCAAAAAGAAAGATAAAAATAAGAGATAAGCAAATATAATAATATACTCATGATACAAATATTATTATAAAAAGTGGCAATAATTAAAGAAGCAGCTACTATATACACAGTGCAGTGAAACTCGGGTGATTTAGTTAACATGAAGCTTTTGGAGGTGTTTTAGTTTAAAGAGCAGCTGTGTATGAATCACCATGAAATGTTGAGATTAGCCGTTAGCTAATCCGGTTTAGCCCATCTCCATGTCTCCTAACTGAGGCTGTTCAGGAGTTATCTACAGGGTGAAATTTCCACAGGAACCTTCTTCAGGTGTTTTCTCATTTATTACCAACTCATCAGACTTTTGACTATAAATATATTTTTTTCCCACTATTTCCCACTCCGAACGGATCTGATTTGCGGATAACGACGTCGGAGTGACGTAGAGTCGGATTTCTCACACGCTCTGGAGCTAAGTGATGAAGAGGCAGCAGGTGGAGAGCTGCAGTCAGCTGTCAGACTCCATCATCTTCTCACCAAACCAAGGCCAAAGCAGCTTCTGAGGAGAAATGTTTTACACGGAAAAAATAATAATTCAGTCACATCTGTGGTTTGTCCTTGAACAAAGAACCACAAGAAAACACACCATCGATCTTCCCCAGAGCAAAGCCTTGTTGTTTATGAACGCGGCTGAAGAAATGGTATGCAGCCAGAGACGAGAGTTGGTCAGACGTGTGAAATCCTACACGGGCTGGCCTCACACCAACATCACGCAGTCTGCACGTGTAGCACGGGTAAACGGAGGAGTCTGAGGATGTGTGAGAGAGCTCCTCCTGTCCTTGTTTGTCTCTCCACGCTACAGCCTCATTGGTTAAAATGTCAAGAGCATCAGTTATCACAGACAGCAGAGTCATGCTGGGCCTTTTAGGACAAGGGCACCTTTATCAGGATTGGTATTCTGCCTTCACAGAGATGGCTCTAATCATGGAGCATCGGTGTCCTCTGAGCCCTCAGAGCCGCGTCTCTGGCATGGTGAAGGAAGAAAAGATGTTATCAGAAAGGAAAACGTCTTGGATAATTATTCAGATTAAACTAAAGTGTTTATTTAAAATTCAAGAGATTGAAAACGTGCTGTTGACAGAGTTTAACCTTGAAAACGGCGTTTAAACAGGTTGTTTTGGTATTTGAGAGGTAATGTCGCTAATAGAATACACATTTGTGAGGAGTGCAAAAGCAGGAAGTGGCATAATAGCTGTTATGATTTCTGATGATTGTATATGTAAACTATTCTATGTTTGACTACATCGAGTCCAGGAAGAGCAGCTGTTCAAGTTGCAGCTAATGGGGATCAAAATAAATGAGAAATCTGCATGTTGAGGTCTGAACTAGAACCAAGATCAACAGAAATGTTAAAGCTGCTGTCAGTAGGTAAGTAGGGTCACTGTGGGAACACCAGTGTCTCGTTAGGGTCGTCGTGGTAACCACAGGTGTTTAAAACACAGCTGAGGGGTTTTAATTCCATACCAAAGGAAAACTCCTGCCAAAAGTGAAGCCAAGTTCCCATTGACTCCCATGTTAAAAATTCAAACCTCACAGCAGAAATAAACAGCCTGGTTCAAAAAAACATTTTAGGTTTAATAGGTCTAGTTTACAGTCATGACAACTCTGAGGGGGGTGAATTTTTTGGAACTCATCTGTTTAGGTGTAATTAAAGCTTGAAATTCTGAATAATTAGGGGCGTGTCCTTTTGATTGACAGGTAGATGAGGCGCCAGCGCTAGCAGCTAGCCTCCGGCTTGCTCCAGAGAATGCCTCAGCCTTAGATTACAAGTGTTACAGCCTAGAAGGCAGAGGGTAGCAGATAGGGGTGGGAATTGATACGTTTTTACCAATATCAATGGCAATGTCGATACTGTCTATCAATCCAATTCCTTATAAATTCCTGTGTAGTTCAATAGGTGGCAAAACTTCGTGCAAACGTCACCGCTGCTGCTGTGTTGAAATTCAATAGTCTGGAGCGGGTCAAAAACACGACATTCACTTTAAGTTATCGCATATTTTGTGCACAAATGCCCATTTGCATATTCGTAGTGTTTCCTCGCTGATGAAATATCTACTTTGTAAGTATTGCAAGTTGCCCTGTTGTCACCCTTTCTCGTAAAGTACACCCAAATGTTTGAGTGTCTGTGCCGCTTAGGCGCCATGTTTCCTGCTAAGTAAATGCGTAAGCTGCACAACGTAGGTTGCGTAAGCTACGCAACGTGCGTGGTGATGTCATTTGCGCCGCCTGGAATTGATAAGAGAATCGTTTGCAAAAATGGCGAATGATTCCTAGGATTTGAAACAGAATCGGTTTTTGATTCTGACCCCTGGTAGCAGAGTCACTCAAACACGGTTTTCTGGCTAAAAGCGCCCGCCAATGTCTGTTAGCGTCGGTTAGCTCAGTTAGCTCATAGCTACATCGGCTCAGAGTTTGATGGGTGTCAATCATCTGCCCCCACCCTCACAGCCCTGCTCTCAGGCCCATTGTTGTATTTTTTGAGAGTGACGAGACTCGTAACTGCCCTCTGGGCTTCAATTCAGCCCTACGGGCGACGCCGTGGAGCGGTGGTACTCACTCCTGGTCCTGGAGAGCCGTTATCCAGCACATTTTAGAGGTTTCCCTGCTTCAACACAGTTGATTCACCTGTTCAGCAGCTCATCAGGCTCTGCAGAAGCCTGTTAATCACCTGCTGATTCAAATCAGGTGTGTTGAAGCAGAGTTAAAGCTAAACCATGCTGGAGACCAGCCCTCCAGGACCAGGAGTGAGTACCAGTGGTGCGGAGGGTCCAACTGTTATATAACAGTTATATATACAGTTTATGGTTCCAAATCATTTATTAGTTGCATTTTTAAGTTATTTAAAGAATAATAATTTTTTTTCTCTTCATCGTGAAATCAGCTGATTGATGAGATGAATAAATGAGATTTTTATATGAATCTAAAATCCGTCTTTAATCCCACAGACGGCAGCAGCAGCAGGTTGTTTGTGTGTTTGATCCGTAACAAAAGACCGACACCTGTTCCTGTCCCTGAACAACACGGAGATCCAGAACACAATAGATGCTTGTTGCACACGCGGCTCCCGGGAGCCGCGGCGCTTGTTTTTCCTGTAAACTGGAGGTCAGAAAACACATCACACGTTTTGTCTTCAGAGGAAACTTCAACACAAACAGACTCTGCTTCTGTTTCCTCCTGGTGTCTGCAGCCATCAGTGTCCCAGTCACGGACGCCTCACCTCCGAGACCCGAGAGGCCCAACCCCTCGACTCCAACTCATTTTCTTCACAGCCATCAGTGTTTTTATTAAATGTCAAGCAGCTACAATCAACCTTTTTCTGCTGCAGAAAGTCCTCACAAAAGGAGCTGCAGCAGCGGGACTCGGCCTATAATTTAGATTTCATTATGATAGCAGCTCAGGTACAGTAGAAGGTGCTTTGCTGAAGATGGTGGAGACATGATGGATCGCCAAGAAAAGACCCAGAGGAGACGGATTTAGCAGATAACAACCAGCAGGGCCGGAATAAAAACGGGATGATAATGAACTCCAAAAAATGTTCTTTGTTAAAAAAAAGAAGTGAGTTGTGTTTGAGAGCAGAAAGAGTGCTTGGAGTGGATAAAAGGATGGATGTTAATGGATGAGTCGGTGAGGACCACAGAGGATGAAAAATGAGGCGGTGATGAGGATGACCATTAGAGAAAACACTCGTGATGAAGAGTCGGAGCTGATGTAATAAAGATGAGATCATCGGACTTCAAACAGCAAGATAAAAGCAAAAACCCAAACGGAGCGCTTATCCCAGATGTGTTCTTTACATCCAGATGTGATCAGCAGCATCCAGCTGTTAATTAGGCCTCGTTAATCTGCTGCTTCTCATCACTGAGCTTCCTCTCAAAGCCTTTCAGCGCGACCCGGTTCCGCTGTAACGAGCTTTCCAGAATCAGAGTGACACGGAAGAACAGCGTCCACAGCTTTAGATTCATGTCACTTGTTTCATGTAAAGCAGTTTAATTTCTGCTGATTAAAAGAGACTAAAAGTCCCAGTTTTAGCTTTGGGAAATGTTTGATGAAATTATGAAGCTGAGCAGACTCATTAGGTTTAATCTCCACCGTGTGAAATTGTTCATTCTCGGCTTTTAGAGGCTGTAATTATCGTTTTGGCACATCCTGACCCGGTAGAGTTGTTTCCTGAGATTCTGTCTGCTACACCCGGAATCAGATCTGTTCATTTCTGGAAAATCGTCCAAGATTCAGCCCACAGCTTCTGTAGTTGGTCACATTTATACCTCAGACCAGAGAAAAAGGGCAAAACACACTGGTGTCATATGACACCTAAACAATGGTGCTATTGTATTTATTTATGCAACACCCTCCCTAGCACACTTGGTTCTGTTTCCATATTTCCACTTCCTGTTTGGACCTGCAGGCTCCCGTAGCAGCTCTTCTCTGCTTTTATAAGGGCGCTGCCGTTGATTAGTTCATGTGATCAAAGTTGTTTTGTTTTGTTTTTGTCTGTATTTTAAAAACATGTTTCTCTGATTTTTATCCTAAAAAGGCCTGATGGTTTTGGTTTTTATTCTATATCGATTCTAAAATGATAAAAGTCGGACTGTGAGAAATAAAAATTAATCCTGTCGCTATAGTGTTTTACATATTAGTCGATATGAAACAAATCTGTTTTTAGGTTATTTAAAGGTTTATTCTCTAAATTTGAACATGTCATCAAATATTTTATAAATGTTGTGGTAAATAAAATAGGGATAGATAAGTGACCAGTCATTCTCCTGATCCTTTAGCTTTAGCTTCGTTTTATGCTAAGTTCCTTTTTGTTCGTGGTTTTAATGTGTAATGATGATTTACAGACAATAACTGATGATTAATACTTTATAGCTTGGATTAAAGGTGGAATATGGAACATTTTAATAAAAAGCTATATTTTAAAAAATAATCCCTCCACAGGGCGTTTAGAGGTGTGCAGTATGAATCTGATCAAAAATTAATTTTGACGGGAACGACACTGGGTTTATGTTTACATCTACCAGCCACTAGAGGGCACCGTTGTGGTAAAAGGTCCGCTCGGCAAGGCGGGGCTGGGACTGTGTAAAATGGCGGACTCGACAAGTAAAGCAGCTGATTCTGAGCCCAGAAGATGTTCTAACAGTAAATACTGTTGTAAAATAAACGTATTAGTAGAAATGAGTCCTTACCCTGTACGATTCATCACTGGACATGGTGCTGGCTGCTCACTTCACGTATCAGCAGTGAACCAACACCCTGACGGCTGGAACACTTGTTCTGTTGCTGCAATACCACCTCTGAACACTAGATGTCGCTGTAGTGTCCGTGTTCCATATTCAACCTTTAAAGTCGTAGTTTTTGTTGATGCAGCCCAGAGTCGTTCCAGAACATCGTTTATCCTCAACGCTAAAAACAAAACTGGACAAAAACAAAATCTGTTAGCAATAAACTCACTGGTTGGTTAATATGGACTCTGAGTGGCACGGACCAATAACACAATCACACATGTTTACTTTGTTCATTATCCCCTTTTATTTATTTATTTATTTATTTGTTTGTTTGTTTGTACTTTTATTTAATAGTTGAGATTAGCTCTGCTACAGACTCCAACGACCTCTGAATAAACATGTAATAGGTGAGGTGAGTAAAACAAAGAGCTGATTTATTCTGAGTAGTGAGGAAGAGGAGGAAGAGGAGGATATCTTTACCTCCACGACCTTCACTGAACAAGCCGATACTAAATTTCCCCTCCACTGCTGTGAGTGGCTGATACTCCCTCTGAAGGGTTCTGGTGGAGGACTCCGGCGCTGGCCCACTTAAGGGCCACTGGTGATTTTGTTTCTGGGCTGCCGTTGATCCCGGAGCAGTCTGAGCATGCTCAGATCATCTGCTGCTCGTGCTGGTCTCAGTCTGCAGCAAACCCAAAGGAGAAGGTCTGCAGCCTTTTCAGGAACACGTGTTTGTCTAGAATCCCAAATCCTCCCAGATTTCTGTGGATTTAGACTCAGAGTGGCTAGGAAAGGTTGGAATTCTGCTGACACACTGAATGAATCATGGAAAAGATGCAGAATCTGGAGTCAGATGGTTGAATGTTTCAGAGCTCAGACTGAATGTTTGTTCATGTATTTTGGTCTAAACACGTCAGTCATGAGAGTTTATTAAAATGGGAATTTTTCTCTTTCTCTTCAGATCGTTTTTCCAACTACTTCCGTTTTGATCATGGATTGGGAGTTCTACTATTCTACATTCACAAACACCTGAATCAGGTGTTTTTATTAATGCTGTTGATGCTGAATCACTTATTTCTGCTTTTGGTTGATGGCTCGGCCCACTGCTGTGGAGCGATCCACGTAAACATGCAGGGGAAGGGTTAGGGTTAGGGACTTTCCACATACACATCAATGGAATGTTAGCTAAGTGAGTAGCCCTTTTTATAAGACACACCATGCCGGCAAATCAGCGCAATATTACCGCAACGTGTTTCTTATGAACGCGCCAAGGCGGCATCACGTTGCGGGAATTTTGCGGGAATTTTGCGGCATTCGTGCCGCCACGCTTGATAGTAATATTGCGGTAATATTGCGGCTTCGCTGGTCTTATAAACACACATTAAGCCTTGGCGCAACAGAGGGAGGTGTCATGACCATGTGATGAATTAATGCCGAGTTCTGGCCGGGAACTATTTTGAAAATGAAAGTAAACACACGCTTAAGTTTCACTTTTGTAAACAGAATCAGCTGAGATGATCATTTGGAGCGTTGCGGTGCTCCGGGAGCTTTTTTCCGTTAGATCTGCAGCTCAGATCATCTGACAGCTCACAGGGATGGTGGAGAACAGACACCTGCGCAGCTTCGATCGCAATAAAAAGCAAGTTATGTCCAAGATAAACGGAAGTCCGCGACAGTGCATAGACCGCCCCCATACCTCCTTTATGCCTCCATCGTGTAATCTTTTATAAAACGGACATGATTGTGCAACATTACCGCCACAGTCTGAGCTCTTATAAACAACCTAACGCTCCCTGATGCCGCATCGGCGTTGCGGCAAATTGGCTGCATTGTTTTATAAAAGAGGCTTGTGAGAAAGCCCTGCCCCCCATGGTTACTGTACTGAGCCACTGGCCGCTACCATGGTGACCCTAATGAGTCTCTGTCAGCTGCATTAACATTTTTTTTAGTTTAGATTTTTCAATAAATCCCAAACTGCTGTTGAACTTTAAACAAAAGCTGATGAGAGTTATTGATGATTTTCCGGCTACAGCTGCTTCACTGTATTCCAGCTTCCTTCACGTCGGAGCATCAGGCTCCAGCAGCAGCAGGTGTCTCAGGCAGCACACCTGGCAGGTAAAACCTCCAGGTGAGTCTGGAGTTTGTGATCAAACGCAAACAGCTGCTTAAAGACCAGGTTATGATCAAATACACCAGGGTAGTACTGGTTTACAGTATTCTCTGGTATTCATGGTGCCTCCTCATGGATCCAGAACCTTAAGAGGAAAGTGTTCTGGTTCTGTTACAGATGAGTCAGTGTGTGTGTGTGTGTGTGTGTGTGTGTGTGTGTGTGTGTGTGTGTGTGTGTGTGTGTGTGTGTGGAGGCCCGCGGGTCGTATTGATTCTGAATAATGCTTTGTGTCTCCTCCGACTGCTCACATGCATAATTCTTCTTCATTATGTTTGGGATCAGGAGCGTTGGGATGTCCTTGAGTGGAAAAGGTCGGCATTACTCCCAGAAACGGACCAGTTCTGGATCATTATTGACCCATTCTCTATAGAGTCAATCAAAGCTTCTGTTAGATCAGCTGATGTTGGACCCGTTCCACCTGCAGATGAAACACAAACATCACATTTCTGCTGCTGGGTTTTTTCTGACAGGATTTTCTTTTTCTAGATGAATAAAACTAAATTTAGATAAAATTAGTTTTTTGTGAACAGTTTCATCTTTGAATAAAACTGAAATCATCTCTTTATGTTGAATAAATAAAATCTGATTCTAACTAAACTTTTACATCAGAGCTGAAACATCTCACCTCTACGTTAACATTTATCTTTTTATCGTCATAAATAAAATAAACTTTATTAACAGCTTTGTAGCTTCAACACTTTGAAAGCTCAGAAAAACTTATAATAATTAATTTTAGGTCAAATAAAATAAGTTTGGATCCTTTGTAGGACGACTGACCATATTTGGTGCATCTGGAGGAAACAGAAATGTTATAAATGTATTTAAAACCTGAACCGCTGGTAGATCTGTGAACATTTGACGTGTGATAAAATCCAAAACTAAACATCCAGCTGGTTTAGCGACCTGAGGCCCGTCTGCTATCAGTCACCTGTAGAAGCTCCGGGCCGACCAACTAGGATGCAGCATTCCTGCCTCCCTTCAGCTGATTGGACACGTCCATTCGGTGATCCCAGCAGGAAAACTCAGCAGTGATAAATGAACGACATGAACGGGAAATGAATGAATGGAATGTCAGCAGCAGGATGCTCCAGCTTTAATCTGAGCTCTGGTTGTACTCCTAACTATGGAATAATACGGAATAACAACGGAATACCTCTCCACACCGTCACAATCAGATCTGGCAACGTTCTCTCAGAGCTGCCAAAGTTCCTCCGTTTCTTCCCGCTGAGCCGAGTGTTTGTTGGGTTGTTGTTTCTGCCTCCCTCTCCTGACTCTGCTGCGTGATGAAAGGCTGCTGGTTCTGCTGCTCCTCTGGTCCGTTTGATGTTCCTGCACCCCGGGCAGATTGTTTGAGAAACCTAACTCGCGGAGCCAATTGACCATTTTGAAGTTGGGATTCGTGACGCCGGAGCTCAAATGGAGGCTGTAAAAGCTGCCGATCGCGTGATGAGGCTTCTAAACGGAGCTTGTTCTGTGTGGTTCTGCCAAGCGGACCAAGTAATGGTCCACATGGATGATAAATACAGGAAATGAAAGCTCCTCTTCTGGTTTATGTGTGTGATTAAACTCCTCAGAGCATCAAACGCTGCAGATTTTATGGTTGTGTTTTGGAAATCTGCTGAATTTTTTTAACCTTGAGAAGGAGAAGCTGCTCCACGGCGTCACCTCCAGCCAACCAGGACAGATGGTCCAGCCTCTGGGTTCTGGTTCTGGTACCGACTCCCGCTGGCCATCGTGTCCTCTGCTCTCAATCAAAGATTTCCTCTGCGGCACCGCGGAACAAAATAAAACAATAAGTCACCGAGAGAAATCTGAACTCAAAACGACGACACATCCTGGAAGCTGGAGCCAAAACAAAAAAATAAAGAGCTCCCTCTGGTGGCCGGCTGCAGCATAAGCCCCACCCCCTCCCTAAACAGGGCATTCTGTGAATAAATACTCCTCTGGTTCTGGTACCAAACAGAACCGTCCCTTTTCAGCAACAAACAAATGAAATCATATTTTATCAAACGTAAAAACTAGTTGTTTTGTGTTTGTTGCTTTAAATAGTTACAGAAACAGAGTGAAGCCTGCGGGATGGAAAAACACGACAAAACTACAAGCAGCAGGAATGTTCTCCGTCTGCGTTTCCAGCTGGACGAGGAATCTAAAGGAGGAGCTAAAACTAGCAACCAGGAAGTAGAAACGAGGAAATAAAACTTTTATAAAACAAGAACTGAAATAAACCGATGGAGATGTTTCTATAATGTTTATATTAAATCTGAAATAAATGTGAAGCAAAAGTCATATTTGTGGTAAAAGTGAGGTTTGGTGATTATTATTCATCAGCTGTTGATTACTGACCCGTCGCTATCGGAGGCTGCAGCCGTCTCTGATGATGTGATGGGAGCTTCCCGCGGCGCCACAGCGGCTCTCGGTGAATTCGGGTCATGAAACTTTCATCAGCGGCTTGGCGGCGCGGAGTTCTGAGTGTCTGCACTAAATTGCCCCAGGGTCATAAATACTTTATCAACAGCAGACACCTCAGCAAAACACTTCCCCTGGGCCTCCTCCCACCTCCTCACCTTTACTCCTCCTCCTCCTGCAGCTCCACACGCTGAAATATTCACTCCATCAGTTTTATCCGGTTGCAGAATAACAACACATCCAGGAACGTTTGGCTCCTCATTACAGGAGGAGCCAATGACTCCTGAAGCCACCGCCGATGACGGGCTCGTTTGGAACAAACAGAATTAGCAGAGAAATCCTCGGATGGGCTTAAATCTGCCGGTTTGATCTCCATCCCAGGCTGCTTAGCTTTAATGCCACCACCTTTATTCCCAAAGTGCCCGGCATCGACGCGTTTGAAGCTGCATTCGCTCAAAGAGACTCTGCAGACCTTAAACAAGCGGCGCAGCAGGAGAACGCCGCCATGGCAGAGAAATAACAATCAGATCCTGCAGCAATCTGCCTGCAATCAGTGTAACTGTAACAGTGAAGGAGGCCGGCGCCGCCGGGAACCCACAGGAAGTCCTCCTCCACGGATCCAGATCCGCCAAACGCTTCCGGCTCTTTCAGGCTTTAGTCGTCGTAACTGTGAGAATCTAAATGTCGTCACGCTGAAGCTCGATCTGAAGCTAATGCACGTCAGGTTTTACCTTAAAGGTCATCACATTTATCCATCATCCCGGCTGATCCGGTGTTTGGATCGCTCACTCGCTCCAAACAGGAAAACTCCATTAGTCTCCCTCAGTAAGAGGCACACAAAGCAAAGGTTAAGAGGAATTTATGCTAATGAAAGCTGTTGTGCTGCTCTCAACTCCCCCGACACGCAGAAACACTTTTTATCTCAGAACTTAACGACCGACGGCCTGGTGCTGCTACGGGTAATCTGATTACTTTCTGTTACTTCCACGTCTCTGACTTTCTGAGGACAGAGCGGGACAAACGGAACATGTCGATGCTGGAGCATCAGAGTTCCTGGTACCACTATGAAGGTCCGTTTCTGGCTTCTGCATTGGTTCTGAGCCGATGTTCCGGACTGGAATGAACCAGTTTCTTTTTATGTGTCCTGATTCTGGGCCTGGAACCCTGGAAAGCTGCACCCCCAGAGCTCCTGGAGAACAGTCGGAGGCTCTGGGTTTGCTCTGGATGCTGATGAGATGATCCTGGAACCCCCACCCCCCATCAGGATGATGTCAGATGAAATAATCAGGAGGAGCTAACAGCTGATCAGATCAGGAGCCTCCAGCTGATCTCCACTCTCTGGTTGTGCTCCATGTGAACCACAGCTACTGGTATTAAACCAGTTGAAGCTGGTAAGTCTGGGTGCATGAGAGGGACGTTTCCATGGAGGTCCTGTTGGAGCTGCACAGAGAAACACTGATGAAGATCAGAGACCTCCTATTTGTCTCCACACCTCAGAGCCCAGTCCTAGTAAGGCTGGTCTGTGGTTACTGGTGGGTTACTGGTGGGTTACTGGTGGGAGGACAAACACAAGGAGAGTATATCAACTCTGTCCTGCAGCCTGGATGATTCCAGGAATGACACAGATGTTCTTTAGAGTCCATCAGAGCTCTAAATGTCCTACATGCTGGTTCTTCATCCTCAGAGACGTGAGGTCAGCATGAACACCTGAGACCAGGTAATAGATTCTTTCCTCCATCATTTAGAAGGTTTGTTCTGATCCAGTTGGTCTCCACCACTGGTGTCCCACTGGGCTGAAGCTGCTGGGGACAGGTGTGAGACACAGCAGTGAGAGAAGGTTAATGAAACTGGACCGGTACCGAGGTCCCAACAGCTAATAAACGTGCGTAAAGATCAGAAAGTTCTGCAGGTTTTATTGTTTTGATGTTGGACCCTCTGCTCGGGTTCTTTGGTCTCTGACTCTTCCTGAGTCCGACTCAGACCCTAAACTGAGATGAGTATTCCATTCCTGCCCTGACTCTGCCTGAAGCGTTGGTACCAGACAGGATGGATCCATGCTTCCATGTTGGTAACACCATGATTCTGACTCAACAGCTGAAATCCAGACTCATCAGACCAGGAGAGGGTTTTCCAGTCTCCCCTGGTCCCGTTCTGGAGATCCTGTGGGAGCTGTAGCCTGAGGTTCCTGTTCTTCTAACAGGAGAGACACCTGGTGAGGTCTTCTGCTGCTGGGGTCCATCTGGAGCAGCTGGTGTGGTTCTGGTGGGAGCCAGAGCTTATCTGAGCTGCTGTTGAACCAGTCTGGTTGTGGGTTCTAATCCCAGTGGGTCAAACTTCCTTAAATCTGTTTGTGTAAAGCTAACTATGTGTCTGTTGCTGCTGCCTCTTGGCCAGATCGTCATTGTAAATGAGAATGAGTTCTCAATCGACTCATCTGGTTAAATAAAATAAAATACATCCAGAGGAGAAGGTCTGGAGGTTTAGTGGTTCCTGAAGAAGATCTGTAGAACCGGATCTGAGCTGTTTGGGTTTATTGTTCAGGAACCACCGGGTTACCGGAGCCTTCTGGGACTTCTTGTCTCAGCTGTGTCTCAGTTCAGTCCCGTGAACTTTGGTGGATCCGGTTTGTTCTCCGGTCAAAGCTTCGGTTGTGTCCGGGTTTTGGAGCTCCGTTTACGGACCGACGCTCCGCTTCAGGCCGCCTGAGACCGAGCAGGACCCGGATCCTGGCTGCAGTCAGTGACGGTGACCGCCCACGCTGCGGATCAGCACCGCGGACAGCTCCCGCTCTGATCCGGGACTCGGTCCTGCTTGGTGAACCGGTCCCACCCCCCCCCCCCCCCCCCCCCCCCGCTCTGAGATCTCCCTGAGACCACAGCATCACCTCCTCAGCACCAGAGGAGCCGCGCCGCTCCGGTTCTGTCGGTACCGTCTGAAACTCTCCTCCCTTTTCCCGGTGGGGGGCCCGTGATGTGAACCGGCTTCTCGTCAGAACCTCGCAGACGTTCCGTGCGTGACGGACTCTCCGTTCACACTCCGCAGCTCCGGTCTCGCCTTTGTAAAACCTTCTGACTTGTTTCTATCGGAACCGGAGGTCCGTCTTGGGTCCAGATCAGGAGTTTACAATGACCGCCACCAAAGATCCGCCGAACCAGAGACCGAACCAGCCGCAGCAGGACGAGGTGGGCTCTTCTGTCTGATCTTTACGGTACCGCGGGTCCGGTTCGGTTCTGACTCCGGTGTAAGGAGCAGAGTTTAATCATTGTCAGCTGTTATGAAAGGTTTTATTCTGGTGTGTGTGTGTGGGGGGGGGGGGGGGGGGGGGGGGGGGGGGGGGGGGGTCTGGGCGGGGCGCATTGTAATTCAGCCGCTGCCTCCTTCCAGCTGACCCCCCCCCCCCTCTTTCACCATTAGGTGACGGGACCGGTTCTAGTGAGGCTCTAAGTACCGGTTCCGTTTATGCAGGTGACGATTCTGTATTTATAATCAGCTGTCCATGATGTTTTTACCTCTCCCTCTCGTGTGTGTGTCTCTGTGTGTGTGTGTGTGTGTGTGTATTTGTGTGTGTGTGTTTGCGCGTGCATGTGTGTGTGTGTTACTGTGTGTGTGTGTGCGTGCGTGTAAGAGTGTGTGTGTGTGTGTGTGTGTATTTGTGTGTGTTTTAAATAAATATCGTATGAATCACTTGACTAATTTAAATGAAACTCAGAAACGATTCACCCGATGATCTACAGCAGGAATACCAAGATTCCACATTTTTCCAAATGGATACCGGGACAGATCCTCACTGACTCAAGTCCCTGCCCTCCATAGGGACACGTGGACTTCCCTATAAAACCAAAGTCTTATTATTTAGCAGCAGCAGCTGAGGAGGTAGAGCAGGTTGTCCAGTAATCGGAGGGTTGGAGGATCAATCCCGGCTCCTGGTGGAGAATTCTGCTGTTGTGTCCTTGGGCAAGACACTTAACCCACCTTACCTGCTGGTGGTAGTTGGAGGGACCGGGGCCTGTGCTCGGCAGCCTCGCCTCTGTCATTGCGTACCTGGGCAGCTGTAGCTATGATGTAGCTCATCACCACCAGTGTGGGAATGGATGAATGACTGGTTGTGTTGTAAAGCGCCTTGGGGGGTTGTAGAACCCTAGAAAACAATTACAGGCCATTTACCATTTATTCTCAGCTTTTTCTGCAGTATGACTTGTAAACTGGGTCCTGAACGGGTCAAAGGTCAAATGCAGAGTGTTTATGGTGATTATATGCCAAAACGACTTACCATACAGTAGTTTGCTGAAACCACTGATCACAGCTAAATGAACCTGCTGTGACCCAAGCCATAGTTGGTACCACCTCCTCAGACCCAGGATGGAACCCGTACCTGGTGCTGGTACCGCCACATCCCTGATCCATAACAGGGTACCAGATTCAAGATGGCCGCCTCAGCTCATGATGCCAGCAAACCAAAAAATGATCCAAACATCTTATTAAGCTAAAGTCTGGGTTCTGATTCCTAAACAACAACAGAAAGATCCTAAAACAGAAGCACAGTTCTGGTTAGGAGTCTCTGTGGTTCCAGGTGGATCCGGACGGGTTTTCCTAAGTCTTGGAGCGTTAGGAAAGTCATCATCAGTCCAGTCACAACTGGAACAGCTGGTTTTCCGTGTTTGATGATGTGTTTCCAGATTAAGAAGCGTTTTTTTCTCCTGACATCATGAAGTTCTTCTCCTTTGTGGTTTCTACCGTTGAAACGCAGCGGTGACGTTTTGGGTTTCTGGTCCCGGTTTGTAAACCAGGAAGACCTGAATGCGTCTTGGAACGTGTGTGTGCTCTGGAATGCCAGAAAGAAGCAGATTGTCTCTTGTGCAGAGTGTTTGTAATTCCGGGTTTGTCCGAGGTGGCGGTTTTCCTGACTGAATTCCTGCCTGTCACAGAGTGATTGGAATTCTTCTGGTGTTTGATGGATAATTAAATTTCACTGTCCTCTCAGGAGTTTGATCCAGAGGGAAAAGCTGGGGACTGGTGGGCATTCCAGGGCATGCTTCTTGGAAGTTTGATCTGGAATACTGGGTTTGCATTAGTTCATTTTGCAGCTGATTCTTTTGCCTAATTCCTGTAATTCCAGGATTTTTGTTTTGTGCAGTAAATATAACGAAAGTCATGTGGTTCTATAGATGCCGTGCTGCAGCATTCCTGACTCATCCCTATCCCATTAGCTGCTTCCCATCAGGTGGTTTTCATCATCTAAAGTTTGGACTCTGTTTGACTTCACCAGCAGCGAGCCGCGTTCCCAAAGATTTAGGCTGAATAAAAATAAAAGTGTGTCAGAAATTTAAATTCTCCTTGTAATTTAAAAAAGTAAAGATTCCATAAATACGTCAGTCACAAAAAACTGGGTTTTCCAGAATCGGGACTAACGTCCACATGATGGTCTGAGTGAAAACAACTCAATCATTTCTCCACGTAGGATCCAGGCCTGAGAAGCAGCAGGAGAGGGAATGTCAGGCCTTTAATTTGAAAGGTTGCTGGATTTGTGCCAGCACCGACACCGAACCAACGACTCCGCTTCCCTTCAGGCTAAAGTTCCACAAAAAAAGCAATTTGTTCTTTCATTTGGAAAAGAGCCAAAAGTGTTCGGGGGTGATTCCAGTTTAATTCAGTCATGTGATATTCTAAGAAATCAAAAGCTCGTAATTGAGTTTCTGTGCCTGGAATACCGACGGCCTCGTGAGATGTGGGTGATATCAGGGAGCAGCTTCTCCCGCTCAAATCTCCACAGAGGATTCAGGCTTTTAAACGTTGGTTTAATAAGAGGCCGGCTGGTGAAGGAAGCAGGAATATTCCTCTAAAGCTGCTTTTTGTGGCTCGTTTCAGACCTGAAATCGTTTATGGAAACTAAATAAAGCTCCTGATGTGGGATGATGCCGATATTTGGGATGGGAGGTTCCTGTTGTCTGCAGACTCTCTGGTTGGAGCTCAGAGCTGAAGCTAACCGGGCTAGTCTTCATCAAAGCTGCATGATGCTGCCGAGGGAATTCCAAAAGGGGGAAACTGGGAAAGGTCTTTAAATAACGGCTGAAGGAGAGCAGCGCTGCTCGGCTTCATTGTTTTATATTTCTGCTGCAGAAGAGATGGACGGATGTGGGTTTTCCTGCTGCCGAGGGCCGATTCCAGACAGAGCCGTTTGATTCGATGATTTCTGTTAGCATTACACAGGAAATGGATAACAAATAAATAAATCACATTTATTTATCGTTCACTGTGTAATTTTTATAAGTTGCCAAATCAAATGTGTTCCAACACATGACATGAAAAAAGATGGTGTCTGTGAGAGGGGCGGAGCACCAAGGAATGCTGCCGTGGAACTTCTCTGACTCCCAATCAGGAAAGATGATGTAATCTATAAAACTGGAGCTTGTATGTTAGGCAAACAAGCATCTGATAGTTTCAGACGGTTTGCTAACGAACATTAAACCAATGCATCACCATGCCGGTTACCGGTGGTTACCAACAATTATCAATGGTTACCGATGGTTACTGACAGCTACAGATGGTTACCGATGGTTACTGACGGTTTCAGGCGGTTACCGATGGTTACTGATAGCTACAGATGGTTACCAACAGTTACTGACAGTTACCAACGGTTACTGACAGCTACAGGCAGTTACTGATGGTTTCAGGTGGTTATCAATGGTTGCCGATGGTTACTGACAGCTACAGATGGTTACCGATGGTTACTGACGGTTTCAGGTGGTTACTGACGGTTTCAGGTGGTTACCGACGGTTACCAACAGTTACTGACAGTTACTGATGCTACAGATAGTTACCGGCGGTTACCGATGGTTACCAACAATTACTGACAGTTACTGATGGCTACGGATGATTTCTGGCGGTTACCGATGGTTACTGATGGCTACAGACTGTTACCGATGGTTACCGACGGTTCTTACAGCTTGTTTTTTTTCCACTCGATGAATACGAACCCAACATGTCATATTTACTTTTAATACTCTAAATATATACGGCTTTAGGGTTTGGAAATATCAGAAGTGAAGCCTTAACCTTTACTCCAAGGAAAGGTTTTGGCTCAGGGTCCTTCACGTTCGGCTGCCCGTGGATGAGCCTGACTTTAAATCGGCTCTAAGGTTGTGATCGGCTGATGCCGATGGATACTAAAAGGTAAATATCAGTCGATCTCTGGTTTGTAGGAATGAGCCTTGAATTCAAAACTCTCCTTTGTTTAGGTTTAATCTTCGTTTTTCACCAGAAGAGTTTGAGGAGCAGAAACACGTTTAACCAGCAGGTTTTAGAAATGTGAACTCAACTCAGCTGAGAAAAAATTACTAAAAAAAAAAGAAAATAAATCTTAAAAATATGGAACAAAAGGTCAATTTTGAATACCTCGCCTTAATATTACCTTAATATTATTCATTTTACAATTTTATAACCTTCTAACTCATCTCCCTTACTGCCTGAAAAGAATAAAACCTGAACATTTCTGAAGAGGGCTGAAACGAGTCCACGAGTGAGCTGAAACTCTGAACCTGGCTCTTTCTCTTCCTGTGTGAAATAACGATTTCTTCAGGAACGTCTGAGATGTTAAACGTCTGACACGCTGCTATAGTCTCCTAATGTCATTTTCACCCACTTGTGCTGGATTTTCTCACCATTAACTCCTACTCACGCTCATCCTAACTAATTACGCCATAGTGGAAGAGATTTTATTCGTTTATCCGTTTAAACTCGTTCAAACGTCGGAGGGAAAACCGGAGTGAAAAATGGAGCTGCTTCTTTCTGCTGCATGATGATGTTGTTAATGTGTTTTATCAGGTAGCAAAGCAGTGATTAATGATCAGATCAGGGAGGGTTTATTACAGCAGGGGTGTGCAACCTGTGGCTCCGGAGCCTCACCGGGACTCTGAACAACTCGGACCGAAACTTCAACCATAAAAACTTAATTTGGAAAAGGAAAAGAGTTTTAGCAGGTTTCATGTCCAGAACAGCAGACTCAACGTGATCAACTTGAGCTAATATTTAGTTTGTGCAGCTTTTTGCTTTTCTACTGAGAGAAAGTGATAAAAACTTTTATTATTATGTTAAGACTGAGTTGATTTTGTGGCTCTGTCATCAGACCTTTATTTACTGACTCATCCTGTCGTAGGTGGAGCCGATTTCTGGTTAAGGCAAGAAAACCCGCGAAGGCCTCAATAAAACTATTCTTGGAATATTTAGATCAAGTGTAGAACTTGTTTAATATATGTGTGTGAGTGGGAACAGTTACCTAGACCCTGATCCAGGTCTGGTCCTGACCCAGGTCGGATTCTGAACCAGGTCTGATTCTGATCCTGATTCAGGTCGGATTCTAACCCAGGTCTGGTCCTTATTCTGGTCTGGTCCTGAACTGGACCTGATTCTGATGCAGGCCTGGGTTAGGCCCAGGTCTGATTCTGATCCTGATCCAGGTCTGATTCTGATTCAGGTCTGATTTTGACCCAGGTCTGATTCTGACCTAGGTCTGATTCTTATTCAAGTCTGATTCTGACCCAGGTCTGATCCTGATCCAGGTCTGTTTCTGATCCAATTCTGATTCTGACCTAGGTCTGATTTTGATCCAGGTCTGATTCTGGCCTAGGTCTGATTCTTATTCAAGTCTGATTCTGACCCAGGTCTGATCCTGATCCAGGTCTGTTTCTGATCCAATTCTGATTCTGACCTAGGTCTGATTTTGATCCAGGTCTGATTTTGACCTAGGTCTGATTCTTATTCAAGTCTGATTCTGACCCAGATCTGATCCTGATCCAGATCTGATTCTGACCCAGATCTGATTCTGATCCAGCTCTGATCCTGATCCAGGTCTGATTCTGACCCAGATCTGATTCTGATCTAGGTCTGATTCTGACCTAGGTCTGATTCTTATTCAAGTCTGATTCTGACCCAGGTCTGATTTTGACCCAGGTCTGGTCTTGACCCAGGTCTGATTCTGACCCAAGTCTGATTCTGACCCAGGTCTGATTCTGATGCAGGTCTGATCCTGACCCGGATCTGATTCTGACCCAGGTCTAGTTCTGACCCAGGTCTGGTTCTGACCCAGATTTGTTCTGTTTAAAGAAGTTGTTTGAAGGTTAGCTAAGTAAACAAATATTTAGCTAAAGATATTTTCAACAAAAACCCTAAAAACTATTTTAATTTCTGTCTCTAGACGGTAAACCAGATCCTCTAACAGAATCGGTCCAGGTGTGGACCTTCTACCATACGGTGCATGATCTACTCCAGATGGGGGCAAACGTGTGCTGATCACCCTCCACCATGAATTAAATGTTCCAAAATCCATAGTAACTCAAACGGGAAAAACAGAAATGTGACATCATAACGGTTAAAAATGACATTTGCATAAAATGTTATGAAAGTTTTGAGATTGGGATTGTTTTAAGATTCTTGTTTTTGTTTTAGTTTGGAGGACGTGACGTCCTGCTGGACTTGTGTTAAAGATGGTGTCTCTGGGTTGGGCGTTTGTTGGTCTGATGGAGGGAAAATGGTCTGAAACATCTAATATTTATGACCGTGTGAGTGACGCGTTACCAGAGGTTGATGTGCATCAGCAGGCCTTCTCTCTGCAGCTCTGGAATATAACAGTGGGAATGTCTAAATGAAGTCGTCAGAACCCCGATAAACGCACTCACGTTTCCTCTCGGCTCAGATTTATTAGATTTCCTTTGTACACCTGCAAGCAGCCAGCCGTTACCGGCGGCTCCGCAGCGGCGTGGCAGCAGAAACGTCTTTAGTCTCCCTGAAAGAGAAATCTGAGAACAAACAGGCTCATTTGACATCAGCTGGTCACAAGCTGCGCTGCCGTCTCCTGTAACGGCAGGAATAATTCAGGCTCATGGGGAGGTCCAGCTTTCTTTGTGACCCGGTGGTCGACCGGAGTCTCCGCAGTCAGGGAGGGTTATGAGAGCAGCACCTGACCTGACAAAAAGTCCTCCTCTCCTTGGTTAATGGAGTCATTGTTGGGATTAAAGGCGAGAGTTTGGAGGAGAGAAATCCGTGCCTCAGTGTGAGTAAGAGGTGCACTTTCACATGCTGTGATCTCCGGGCCCAGGAAGGAGTAATTCACACTAATGGAGAGAAAATCCAGGATGCTGCTGCTGCTTTACAGCGAGGGAGAGGAGGATGAGGAAATGTGGAGGGGAAAGGTGGAATCGTTTAGACGATGGGCTGATTCAAGACGATCAGCAGAAAATATTCCTGGATTTTATTTAGGAAGGAGGGAAAAACGACGTGAAGGTTTGTTGTCCAGTTCTGACCGAGCAGATGGGAACAATAACCGTGACATGTTTCTACTGTCAGCAGTAGTCCTCCTCCTTGTGACCCGCCTTCATCAGCTGTTTTTACCTGGGAGTGACTGGTAGGAAGGATAGGCCACGCCCACATTAAACTAAATAGAATTTCCTGTTTAGCTGAAGCCCACTAGGAGACAAGGAAAGGACCCTCAGAACCTTTAGATTATAGTTAGATTATTAATGACTTCATCATGTGTAATCCTACCTGTGGGTTTGGTCGTTGGGACTGAATTACGATACGATAAAATTTACTAGATGTTAGAACGTTTTATTTTCATGGGCGCTCTTGTTTTTCCTTCTTCTGTGATTTCAGAGAAATGTTCAGCCATAGAGGCGTAATGTAAAAACAAAGATTTTAGACGTAAACGGCTGTTCAACACAGAGAAAAACTCTCCTTCTTCTAGTCGTATTGCTTTTATGATTTACATCTTAGTTCTGTGTTAAAGTAAAAGTCTGGATGTTTCTGCGTGCGAAGAAAAGTGTAAAAATAAAAATAAACGACGTGTGTTGATACAAAAATAGCTGACGAGCATGCACCGTGAGCGGTTCTGGTACTTTTTGGGTCGAAGCGCTGCTTCAACCGTGCGATAGCCCCACGAGGAACGAGCAAAATATCAAACACACCATAAATTCGTGAGAGCTTACGATTGCTGATCGGTAGCTGGTCACGTGGTGTTAATCGCCTCTCGTGACCCCCTGTATACTACACGACGCTCAGTGCAAAACTCGCCTCGGTCTCGTAGATTCTTAGACGAGGGGAAAATCGGCTCAAAAAAGTGAAAAAGTCGCACAGTGTACACCCGGCTTTAGCTAGGTTAGGCTAGGCTAAGCTAATACACACACATCAATGTTCCTGAAGCTAACAGGGCTATCAAACTTAAAACTCGAGTGTTGATGTTTTTTACAATAAGATGAGTTATGTAAACTGGAGTTGAACTCTTCAGGTCTGCAGCGCCCCTTACGGGTACTGAACACTCAGATCCAGGTCTAAGTGTGGGTGTCGGGCTGCCGTTGCTCCTCGTGTGTGGATAAGTTGGAAGTCTTTAATTGACAGTAAAAGTTAAAGGTTATTAGAAAAGAGTCGTTTTAAAGGTCAGTCTAACATTTTCAGCTCCTCTATTAGAAATGTTTAGAATCAGCTTCACAGCTTTCTGCTATGATCTGAGTTTAATCAGAACTCTTGATGATTCTGGTTCTTTTGTGGGATTTGAACTCACCACCTCGGTTCTGGTGATTCACCGTCAGCTCTTCCACATGTCTGATTTTTTTTTCTCGTATCCCGGCCTGCGAGGTGACCTACATGAGCTACCTTTGTGTCGTAAAAGCTCTCCCGGCGTGTCCCGAGGCGATTGCTGCCCTGAATTAACTGGCGCTGACACATCCTCGAAAGGATTAAAAGGCAATTACATAGTTTGAGTCATCAGTTGTGGCCCGAGTGCCGTCAGACCCGAGACGACAGGAAGCAGGAAGTGTTGGTGATAGCACGGATCCTCATAGGTAAAACATTAATCCACTTTCCAGGTTTGGTGTGAGCTGGATGTGTGCCTCAGGCAGCGTTCTCACCGTAGACCTCAGACGGTAAACAGGACCCCAGATCCACTCCTAAACACCAGAGGCTGTGTGATGCCAGCGTTTGGTTGATGTTATATACAACATAAATCATAGGTTACCCACTATACGACTCATTTTGATGCAACCATCAAACGTCCTTTTGCAGATGAATATTTGATACAACTGATAACCTTTCAAGGTTAGACACAAAGAGACGGGATGAATTAATTTGTGCTGCACATGTCGGCGAGCAGAGGAAGTGATTTTTAATTCTCCTCCCCAATATGAACATAGATTTCTTTATTATTGACCCGCTGGTTTCTGCCAGGCCTGAACTCTCCTCACTCCATCGGCTCGGATCCGATCAAGTCCACGACTATTTCTGTCCAAACGAGGTTTTTCTGCAGCTCCGGGGGGCTGAGGGCAGAACGGATCGATTTCCATCCTGGGGGGAGATAATCAAAGGCTCATCGGAAAGGTCAGCGACACGGAGATCGCTATGGAGACGCACTGATAGACCCCAGGAATTCCAGCTCCGTTACTGTAGCAGAGTCTCGTGCTCCGGCCCCAACGATGAAGATGCTAAACAACGTTGTGTCATCACACTGACTCTGGATCAGAGAAATAACATGAAAATATATAATATTCCTCATTTTTAACTAGTGGACACCATATTTTAGGTTTTAATTAGGGGCGGGACTCCATTAAAAAAATTAATCTAATTAATTAGAGGCTTTGTAATTAATTAATGTTGATTAATCACATTTTAATCGTTCAAGAAAATTTGCCCCAAATGCAATTTTCTAATTAAAAATAACGAGGCAGAGGGTTAGGGTCATGAAGAGGGATTTCCGATCACTCATTTTTAGTTGTGTTTGGAGCACGTAAAACAGGTTTGCATGGTCTTTTAGCCGAGGTTCTGATGTGTTTTTAGAGGTGCAGCTTGACGATATTTTTTAATATTTAGGGCATATATTTAGCTGCTAAACTTCAACTTCCATCAGTTGGGGGGCCCTCAGGCCCAAAGGGTTTAATGCATACATTTTTATTAATGTGTTATTTTTTTTCTATTTAACGCGTTAAAGTCCCACCCCTAGTTTTAACGCATTTTGGTTACAAAGCAACAAAATGAAAAAATGATATTTACAATTATTTAACATCATTACTGAATTAGGACAACCCCTTCAAAATAAGAGCATATAAAGACACATTTGTTACGTAAATGGAAATTTGCTAAAATGTTTTGTGAGATAAAAACATCACCTGTAAACCGTCTGAGTCCGACGGGAGCTTTAGGTTTTAATCGCTCTTTAGATAAGAGCGTCTCACAGAGATGGAGCTGAAGGGTTTAGCTCTGGAAACAACCGGATTTCACTCTTATCCTTCAGCATCTTTTGTTTTTGATGGCTCAGCGTGGTTTTACACGTTTTAATCTCTGAACTCCAACATCTCTGAAGAGTCTGAGTCCAAACGGCTTCCTGACCCGAAGCTTAGGGTCAAAGGTCAGAGGTTATCTGTGGGGGGAAAAGTCCATTTTAGGAATTTTCCTGCGTTTATGGATTATTCAGATGTTTGGGTCATTAAAATCATTCATTTAATTGATTCTTAGGATAAAACTGGACTCTAGTGATGAAACAAGAAGTTCAGATGGTTCGAAGCCTTAAAAGCTGAAAAGTCTCAGCAGCTTCAGTCAGCAGCGTTCTGTTGCTGTTGTCTTCTTTTTAAAGACAAATACGTTCTTTCAACATTTCTTTTGTTTGACGTCTGCAGAGACACAAGCTGCCGGCTAATTATTATGTTTTTCAGCAGAATAAACAAAACAAAACAGTTTTTATTCAGAGCAAAGTTTATTGTAATGAATGGAAACGAAGATTTAATTATAACAGCGACTGAACAATGAAAAAACAAAATCACATTTAATAAAAACAAGAACAAAAGAAGAGTATTTTAAATAAAGTAGGAGAATAAAGACAGGCTAGCAGGAAATACCCTAAAACTCCAAAATAAAAGAGGAAATAAAGCTGAGTAAATCCTGATTACCAAAATAAAATCTGGACAAATTTTAAATATAAATTTGAATAATTTACTGTAAGGAAACGACGAAAGACAACAGCAGATCAAGGCTGATGTTATAATAATAACAGACTCTGGGTTCATCGTAAACATCTGAGAGATGAAATGAGTTCTTCTCACCTCTTCAGAGGACTCCCAGCGGTGCCGTCCTTCACTCCTCCTCTCCATCCTCGCTAATTCCTCCTCAACTACCAATTTTATAGCTCAGTGCCGCTGAATCCTCCAATGTCACCCCTCAGGTTTAAAAAAAAACAGCTCCACTTTCCAACCTGGAGACAATTTCCTGTCTGCTCCAAGGCTCCTTCAGCTGCTGAAGTCAGGTTCTCTTTCACTTTTTATTTCCCTCGATAAAACAGATTTGTTTCTGAATTGGGAGGAAATGGTTAGAATCTTATCCAGCGGCTGAGGTGTCATTTGTCTGCAGATGTAGTCAGCTGTGTCTAATTACCTTCAAATCAGAGATTTGACTGCTGCAGACAGACAAAGGCTCTGGCACCCGCCGTGGAAATGATATAAAATCACATTTAAATGTGTGCAGAGATTCAAAGTGAAGCTGATTAATGGAATTAGCCTCATTGTCCCGTGTCCTTCACATGCTGTAGGTGGATGGAGCTTAGCTTTATCCGCCACACGGGCCTAATGCAGATGAACACAGCTAATTAAATCCTCTCACAGCTGCTGTTTGTCTAATAAAATCTGTTTTTAGGGCCTGGATGGCTTCAGGAAACCTTAATGGGAAAAATCTATGGAATTAAATAAAGGAACAAAACAACCAGGATGAAAGTCAGATTAACAGATTCCAAACAAACGGACTGGTTCCGAAATAAGTTTAAGCCCCGCCCCCTTCAGGTAAACAAAGATTAAAATGTATTTAGATTTTTCTAGAATTAGTTATTTGATGGTGAAAACAATATGGCCGCAGCCATGAACAGAAGCGGATCATAAATGTTTATTCACATTTTCTGGTCACAAACAACAAATCAGCGTCTAGAATAAGAAGCTAGAGGTGAGTTCACCTGAAACCTTCAGCCTAAAACTCAAAAATCTTTCATCATTAAAGCAGAAATACAGATTTTTTTTCTCAGAGAGGGAAAAAGGTGTATCACACCTTTAAGGCTCCGTGTTTACGGCTGAAGCAACGCCTCTCGTTCGTAAACGCGTACCTCCAGCCTTCCAACAAAGCTAAAACACGTTGTTTTACTATGTTATGCTGTTTATTCAGCATATATCTTTTAAAGACTTACTCGTCCATAAGAAATGTCGCCAACTCTGCATCAGTCTAGGTACGTCCTGAAATGCTCGTGCACGCTCTGTGATTGACATCTATACGTAAGCGGATGTCTAACGCTATTGGCTAATGCTGAGCTGTGCTCCTTTAAGGTAATGCATACGATGTTTCTGAATTTCAGGAAAGAACCGCCCTCTCCACGTTTTGAAAAATGCGCAACACTGGAAAGTTAGAATATAGTCGCAGATAACTTCTTCTAGTTTGAAATGTATTTCTCCAAATAGCATGCCGAGCTTTAGCTTACCTGTCGAGCAGAAAACCGGCGACAGCGGCGTCTGTGGGGAGCCCACCCTTCTCTTTCAGCGCACGCCATTGTTGAAAAGAGTGCGCATGCGGAGGAAGTGGAAACTAACCCAGGAGCGAGCATGAATGACGGCCTTGGCTTCACCAGAATGATTGACAGTTATGCGGACCAATGGTTTAGATGATCCCCTGGAAGTAAAGAACGTACGCAATACCTTTAATGTAAGACTAACTAGGTTTTTAAACTTTAAGCTAGCGCTCCCGCTCCGCTGTCCGGAGGTGGGGGTTGGGGTAGGGGGCCGTGGCTCTCCGCTGCCCATAATGGGGTGGGGGAGGGTCTTCAGCCGCGGTGAAGTTAGTTGGACGTTGGTTATTCGACAGACATTCACTCCTGGTTCACTACAGTCAGTAGAGGGTTTTCATGCCGTGCGCTGCGCCACAGAGAGACGGTGGTCGGCTGTGTTCCGAGGACTCGCTGATGAAAGCGGTGGTCCGCTTAGGTACCAACAATTTCTAGTCATTTGAGAATGCATACAAAAAAATCTAAATCTTCCAGCTTAATTGATTCAATTATTCAAAATCAATTCTCAGTTGTGTTTTAACTAGACCAACGAGACACATCAGTTTGAAATATATTTCATACAATCTGATCATTTTATATAAGTAATTTAATGAAAAATAGTTTGTTTTTCAATAGCTTCCAGATAAAGTGATCAAAATACTCAAACCCAATTTCCAATGGTGTTACTAAGCTAGACCAATGAGACACAGCAATTTCTAACATATTATGCAATTTGATCTATTTGTAATAAAACTTTTTATAGAAAATTAAGTAATTTTCTTCAAAATCTTCCAGGTAAATTAACAAATTACTCAAAATTAGTTCACAGTTTTGTTACCAAGCTATATTAATAAGACACCACAGTTTTTAACATGTCTATTTTAAAGAGATAATTTGTTTTAATATTTTATGATAATTTCTGTATTTTGCTTCAATAGCATCCAGGTTTTGTGATCAAAAGACTCAAAATCAATTGTCAGTTGTTATTTCATTAGACCACAGCAGTTTTTAACAAATTTCATTGAGTCAGATTTAAAAAAAATATTTAAATAACATTAGTCATCACTTCCAACAACCAGCACAATTTACGTTCCAGTAACCTAATCTCTATGGTTATTCCCAAAGCTCGCACCTCCTTTGGCCGCTCCTCATTCCAGTTTGCTGCTCCCAATGACTGGAATGAACTGCAAAAATCACTAAAGCTCACTACCTACGTTCCATTATCTACCTTCAATAATTCATTGCATTCAATAGTTTCTGATCAATGTGTCTATTTCTGAGTACTTAAAGATTGTTTTAAGTCTGTTTTGATGGCTTGTACATATTATATATGACAACAGTCCTTTGTCTTTATGTCTAGCTGTTTTATCTTATCTTTATCTTGCATTTTTTTTAATCTTATCTGTTTTTCTTTGGTGTACAGTAACTGTGTCTGTTGCTGCTGCCTCTTGGCCACATCGTCATTGTAAATGAGAATGAGTTCTCAATCGACTCATCTGGATAAATAAAGGTTAAATAAAATAAAAAATAAAAATAAAATAACAAATAACTAATTTGTCTTATATAGCCTCCAAATAAATTGATCAATGACCCCAAATCAATTCCATTCCTTCCGGTCCAAAGGAATCCTATTGCTTGGTAGTTCCAAGCTGCCACCTCTGGGAATTGGTTTTGAGTGTTTTTATATATATATATAATTTTACCTAGAAGCTTTTTAAAAAATTATATATTTTTAATGAAAATCCTAACAAAAAAGATCAGATTGTATGAAGTATGTTAAAAACTGTTGTGTCTCATTGCATTGGTCTACCTTAGTAACACAATTGGTTTTTACTATTTATTTATCAATTTTCCTGGCAGCTTTTGAAGAAAATATCTTATTTTTTATGAAAATCTTAATAAAAAAAGATCAGATTTTATGAAATGTGTCATAAAACATTATGTCTTGTTGGTCTAGTTTAGGAACAGAACTGAGAATTGATTTTGAATAACTTAATGAAGCTGGAAGCTTTTGACTTTTTGTATGCGTTCTCAAATGACTAGAAATTGTTGACGATCCTTAAGCGAACCACCGCTTTCATGAGC
>SSNS01000047.1:1506861-1513806 GCA_006937985.1 Aphyosemion australe
ATGCTTTGTTTTTGTAAATTGTTGAAATAAAATAAAATAAATGAATTATGATTCATTTTTACTGGCAACAAATGTAACATTATCATTACTGACACGAGAAATGCAAAACCTGAAGAAAATGAAAGGATGACATTTATAAACTAGCTTCAGTTTGATGGAGAGCTGCTGCACCATGATGGAGAGATGGAGTTGGCTGATATGAATATCAGGCAGTTTCCACGTTGCGTCGCATCAGAAATGCCGCGTTTAAGTTGTATTATTAATAAAAATACAGAAACGCTTGGGCTCAAACTGTTATTAATATTATCTGATAAGCCCCTGACACCAGTAGACAGGGCCGGCCTGAGGATAATCTCGGCCGGCTGGGCGGTCCGAATAAAAATTAACAAATAAGCGGCTCGATATTGTTTAATAAATTACAGTCAGCCGGCGCAAAATTACCGTCGGCGCAGCCTTGCCCTATGGCCAGTCCAGCCCTGAGTACAGCTTAAACTGAGGAGTTAAACACTCTTACTGCAGAGGGGATGAAAGATCTACGGTAGCGTTCTGTTTTACATCTGGGATGTCTCAGTCTACCTCTGGAGGAGCTGTCCATGACCTCCACAGTGGAGTGCAGTGGGTGGGAGGGGTTTCTTAAGATGGAGGTCATCTTCCCCAGCATCCTCCTCTCACACGTCTCCTCAACAGAATCCAGTGTGCAGCCCAGAACCGAGCTAGCTTTGGTAGCTAGCTTGTTCAGTCTCTTCCTGTCTCGGTCAGAGCTGCCTACACCCCAACAGACCACAGCAGAATGAATAACAGAGCCAACAACAGAGTGATAAAAGGATTTTAGCAGCTGGGATTTAACTCTGAAGGACCTCAGCCTCCTCATAAGATGGAGGCGGCTTTGGCCCTTCTCAAACAGAGCATCTGTGTTGTGGGACCAGTTCAGTTTACTGTTGAGGTGAACACCCAGGTACTTAAAGGTGTCCACCACCTCAATGTCTGCTCCCTGGATGTTTACTGGTGAGTGAGGAGGAGTGTTTCTCTGGAAGTCAATCACCATTTCCTTTGTTTTACTGTTGTTCAAGCGAAGGTGGTTACGCGCACACCAGTCCACAAAGTCCATGATGACTGACCTGTACTCCTGGTCATCCCCCTCAGACACACAGCCGACGATGGCCGAGTCATCAGAGAACTTCTGGAGGTGACAGCTGCTGGTGTTGTAGGTGAAGTCCGAGGTGTAGAAGGTGAAGAGAAAGGGTGAGAGCACTGTACCCTGTGGAGCTCCAGTACTGCACACAACCACCTCAGACGTACAGTTGTGCAGCCTCACGTACTGTGGCCTGTTGGTGAGGTAGTTGATGATCCATGTGGTCAGATGTTCGTCCACTCCTGCACCCCTCATCTTCTGCTGCAGTAGACACGGCTGGATGGTGTTGAAGGCACTGGAGAAGTCGAAGAACATGATCCTCACAGTGCTTTTTTGCATCTCAAGGTGATTCAGAGCCCGGTGCTGCAGGTAGATGAGGGCGTCCTCCACCCCCATGTTTGGTTTATATGCAAATTGAAGTGGGTCTATTTCTGGGGTCACCACTGAACGCAGATGGGTGAGGATGAGTCTCTCCATAGTCTTCATCAGGTGGGAGGTCAAGGCGACTGGTCTGTAGTGGTCTGGTTCCCTGGGATGTGATGTTTTGGGGACTGGAACCACACAGGAGGTCTTCCACAGGATGGGGACCTGCTCCAGTCGAAGGCTCAGGTTGAACATGTGTGTGACCACTTCACACAGCTGGTCAGCACAGTCTTTGAGCAGTCTGGGGCTGATTCCATCAGGACCTGCTGATTTTCTGCTCTTAAGCCGAGTCATAAAAGTCATGATTAACTCTTTCACAATAAAACTAAAATGATTAATTAAATCATTCCTACCTGGAGGGACAGATTTTGACCCATGTGACTGAGCAGGTATTACTTGTCCTAGTTCACCTGAGACCAGCTGACATCGTCCTCCTGCAGCAGAGACGCTCCAGATAAAACGTGTCTTTACTAACTGATCCAGCTGTTTTCCTGCCTTTATTTAGGCAGTCACCTCACCTGATGAGGGACTCACCTGCTCTCAGAAGGAAAACCACAGGAACACACGGCTGTACTCTTGTGCCGAGTTACTCTTGTGTTGTTGATGAGGACACAAGTTGGATTATTTCCTCTTTTTCCAGACGTCTGAGTGAGTCTGGATTATTTACCAGGTTGAAGTTTGGGAACAGAGGATTGGACACTTTTACAGGTGATTGGAGCAGATGAGTGACGTTAGAAGAATCTCCCATCCTGTTATTTTAGTTACAGATTTTACTAGAAACAGGTTCAAGGCTAAAACATAAACTCCCAAATACCTGAATCATATTAACAAACATCTTATTATTATTGTAAAGCAGCCTGAGTCACAGAAATTCTTTCTGATTGAATTTGACAGTAAAATAAAGGCTTTCATTTGGACACGCTGAGATGTTTGAGTTCACGTTTAGAAAATGAACACAGTCCAACATGAAAACAAGTCCAAACATTTAAAATCCACACTAAACGTCCATGACTCACGTCGCTGCCGGCAGTCAAATAAAACAAATCAATAATAAAAATCACACCAAAAACATTCATCAAAAATGACTTTTTTATTTTTCAATCATGAATTAACAACAGTTTCATTGTTCTAATCGACCCAAACCCCTCAGCTTCAGGTTTCCATGGTAACCAACCTCAAGTCCACTTTCAGGTGATTTGAAACATCTGATGTTCTAAAAAACTGTTTTAATTTCTTTAAAATATAGTAATACACCTGTAAATGAAAATGTTACACATAAATTAAAGATTTTTCCTCTCAAACAAAAACCTACCCATCCATCCATCCATCCATCCACCCACCCATCCATCCATCCATCCATCCATCCATCCATCCATCCATCCATCCATCCATCCATCCATCCATCCATCCATCCATCCATCCATCCATCCATCCATCATCCATCCATACACCCACCCACCCAACCGTCCGTCCGTCCGTCCGTCCGTCCATCATAACAGCCCGTATCAAGGGGTCTGGTACCCCATTCTCCCAGAGTACCCCCCACAGGGTCCCCCAAGGGAGGTGGTCAAATCCACCTAGCACATGTAGATTGGTTGGGCGAACTCCCACGCACACTCCAGGACCCCCAAAGGGTATAGAGCAGGTCCACGGTTCCACAGCCAGGACCAAAACCACGTTGCTCCTCCTGGATGTTTAAAAATGCTTCAAAAGTTGATGGACGTCAGTCAAACACCAGTGTGACTGTTTCTCACATGCTGGATTAGGAGTAGAATAGATTTATTTAAACGTGTCATCAGGAATCAGACGTGTTATGGGATCAAAATGTTTTTTTACGTGTTTTTTTACGTTACTGTTCATGTTAGGGTTAGGGTTTGGTTTATACCATCCTAAAATCCTGGATTTGGACCCGTTTGTTTGTTTGTCTGTCTGTCTGTCTGTTTGTCTGAACAGCTGCTCTGTTGTGGACTTCCATCCTCACTGCAGGGCTATTCCTATAAACTCTGAGAATATCTCAACATCTGCTGCTTTATTCTGTCCCCACAGGAGAACAAAGATAAACAAACGATATTTACCGACTGTTGTGTTTGTCTCTTTATGCACGCTGAAAGCTGCTCTGAGACCAGCAGCGGTTCTGGTTCAGGTCCGGCTGGAGTTCCTGCCTGAAATCACACCACAAGTGTTTCATGAGCGTTGGCCTCTCCACTCCCAACGCCCAGACGGCCCATTATTTCCTCCGGTCGCCTCCGTCCGATGAATAATTGACTGCATTGATTGAGTGTGATGGAGTTTGTTCCACAGAGAACCGGATAAAATTACAATCTGTGTCATTTTAATTAAATGAGGTTCTGAATGTTGTCTCTCCGAGCAAATAAATACCAAACCATGGACGTAAAGTAGGAGGAACACGCTAATGCACCGTGTGGGAGGCGGGAAGTCCGGTCCTCACCGCTGAGGAATCAGAGTCAGCATCTCCAAAAACAGGCAAAGTATCAGAGAAGCAGCTGTTTGCATGAAAATATCAGAACAGAAGTTTCATTTTTGTTATTATTAATAGGTTTTAAACTGTTCAGGAACATTCCCCGTAGCATTTTTACTCTTTACTAACTGTAAGAGTTTATTTTTTTCCTCATTATTCCCAGCAGGACATCAAATATCCTGGAATAATAATCCTCAGAATGTCTTACCTGAACAAACTGTTTCTATATAATATATATTAATAATAACATTAATAATATTCCATTTATTTCTGATGAACATGGAGCTAAGATGTAAACGGCTACAGGTGATATGAGGCCGTGTGATTCTAGTGATCAGATCAAAACTGAATCTGAGTTTAATAACTTAGTGATAAAAGTATTTAATGTGCTTGATGGACGAGATAAACGTTATGGTTTCATCTGAGGACACGGTGATGCTTCACAACCAGCTGTCAGCTTAAGCCTGCTGGTCATCTGGTTGCCGTGGTGACAGCATCTCTGTTTTATCACAGATGCTGTTAATTTAAAAAGACAACAGAAGTAACAGGCTGGGTAACAAATCAGGATTTTTAGGGCTGGAGAAATAAAAAACCGACAGAGTAACCCTGAAAAACTTTAAAATCCGTTAAACTCAGATACTTAGGGGGGTTAGGGTTAGGGTTTCTATGAACCTTTATTTGTTCTTTTCCTCCCAGACTGAAGCTGGTTCCTCCACCAGCGGGTTTATTTATTCCACCGTTTTCCCATCAGAACCGTTCTGGTTTCATGTAAATAAACTTCTGGCAGATGGATGAGAAGCATAAAGTCAAAGCTAATAAATCCGGATATTCAGATTTTTATTTTTTATAGTGACAAAACAATAAATCCCTAAAGCTGATTGATAAAAACTAAAATCATCTAAATTCAGTGAGGGTTTTAGGGTTTTTTAGATAAATGGATATTTGTTGATGGCGTGTTTCCGTGACCCCGTTAACGGGAATATAATTCCTATAAATACATTTGACAACAAACCAGAGGAAAATAATGAACCAATCACCTGAGCCTGTGTGCAGATGGCTTTTATTGTGACATGAAGATGCTTTTTGTGTTTTAGCAGAGAAAACAGGAAGTCGCATGTCCCTGATGAGGATGTAACCAGGATGAATCCGGCTCCGGTAGGTGAGCCGGGACTTCACATGTTGGTGTTAAATACTCAACAATTATCACAACACCAGGAAAACAGGCTGAGAGCTGGTGCATTATGGGAGAGAAGCTGTCCTTTTCCAAGGACATGTCAGGTCTCTGTGGCGTCCGAGTTCTGCTAATGGACGGGTTTGGACCCGAAGGGCCTAGCGTGCTTCACCAGCACGACACGACCATGGCGGTCAATCCGACTGTTTTATAATTTGCATGTTTAATTATCAGATAAAAACTCACAGCCTTGCTAGTCACTAACTTCTCCTAAAACTGTACATTTTCTTTAAAATCTGATGTCATTTTTTCCCACTGGTCTCTCAGGGTAAGATAAAAAAAAAACACCAAGATTTGGAAATGTTACAGTCAAAGAGCATCTTCAGTGTTTGACCAATCTTTCTCTTCCTCATCATTTTGTTATTTCTGTTTTTTATAACTGAAATATAAAGGAAGAGAGAAAATGGCACTGAGGCATTGTGCTGGCTTTGGGTAGTTTTTTTAGCCTCGTTGTAGCCTAAAGAGTTAGAATAATATAAATATTATTACTTTCATAGCTGCTTCGATTGACTTGAAATTTCGAATGTTCTAATGGATTTTAAGAAAAAATCTTATTTTATATATATATATATATATATATATATATATATATATATATATATATATATATATATATATATATATATATAGTGTGGGTGTGCGTATTATTTATTTAACTAAATTAAAGTGTTAGAAAGAGTTAGATTTAGAAAGGTGAATTTATTGACCTTTAAATGCAGCAGTCCAAAAGGCCTTTCTATGGTGGCCCTTAATGTTAAAGAGACATATCATCCATTATAAGTCTCAGTGTTCTTCAAAATAATCTCCATCCATCCATTCATTTCACAGACCAGTGGGGGGCGGGGCTAAAAATATTACAAATGTAATTATATGCATTAGTTCTAATATTGTTATTAAATTCTAATAGTACATTTTCTTAATAAAACCTCCTGCTGACCAGTCCAATATGTGGGACACTACAAGGATCTGGTTCTGGTCCACTGTTGTTTCTACCAGATCTCTGACCAGATAATCCGGATCTGAACCGGTCCTTGACTCTCTAATGGGTAGGGTTGTAAGACAATATTGATAAACTGAAATATCACAATATTTTGTGTTATGATACCTAATTGATATAAAATGGTGTATCAGTTTTATTTATTGAGAATTTACATGCAAACATTTACTGTATGTCTTTTGTGTGGTGCAGTTCAAACTCCCACCACTAGGTGGCAGCGGTTTTTACCGCCTTCGTTCTGACAGAGCGACAAGATGGCATGATAACAGGATGTGTCTGGCCTGAGTTTTCATCTGGCTTATAGATCCATAATATATTGTATCTTCAGATTCTTACCAACACGCCCCCTAGTGGTCGGTCATCCCTGATCTACAACATTCAGCGTAAATATTGTCCTTTCAGGTTGTAGATTTCATGTGTCTGAATTTATTCAAAAATCAAAACGAATATTTGTCCCTCAGAGGTTTGATCGGTCGCTGTGACTGGGGATAACCCCCCCCACACACACACACACACACCCTTCCTCAATCACAGCATCACAGCATAAAGTGGTGTTTGGTTGTGGGGAGGGGAGTGGGTGTAATCACTGTATTTCACCTGCAGGGTTTTATGGGTAACAGCGACCGGAAGAAGCTGCAGAGACGAGAGGTTTATAGTGGTGTGTGTGTGTGTGTGTGTGTGTG
>SSNS01000047.1:1513838-1528048 GCA_006937985.1 Aphyosemion australe
CATACACACACACACACACACACACACACGCCTACACACACACACACACACGCACACACACACACACACACACACACACACACACACACACACACACACACACACACACACACACATACACACACACACACACACACACACACACACACACACAGCATACTCAATGGTCACTCAGATTGCTGAGACCCAGCCTGAGCTCATGAATACCAATAGCTGCTGCCTGCTAGAGAGAGCCGGCTCAGTCTGCGGGTCAGAAAATCCGGTGGGAAGGCCCGGCAGGAGGAATCATTCCACAGGTCAAAGCGGTAATTCTGAGGAAAGGTTAACCACACTTCCTGATACTTTCCTGCATATCAGAAACACTTTGGCTTAATTTCTCAGGCTTACAGCGCGGCTCATGCAAAGCCCTTCGTAACAAATCCTTCAGTGTGGAGAGGATTGGGTCGGAGACAGGAAGGGTCCATGTGACCCGTGTTACAGTTTTTTACAGACGCTAGGACACATTTCTCAATACTTAGGTCACTTTTGCAAAACTCTTCAGACAGTTCTCCTAACTGACATTAATCATAGGAAAGCAGTTCGTTTCACATTCAAAATTCACTACAACTACCAAAACACTTCATTCAGGTCTCAGATAAACTCATTCTTCCAGAACACTAGCAAAGGTTGACAGCCGACAAACACACTCTGTCACCCACAAAACAATGAGCTAAAAAACACTAACAACATGTAGCATTACAGTGTTTTCTTGTGTAAAACAAGGACACATCTCTGTTTATAACTGCAATATATGATACTGGAATGAATCAGACATGATGCAGAATTTGTCAATGTTTTATGTTGTTTATTTATTTTTTTTTTTTTTGCACTAAGTAATTCCAAAATACAAGAATACAAGTTACCTGTTGGTTTGCTGGACAACTCTAACTATAGATGCCACTGTAGAGCGTTGCAGATCTGACTGCACTCTCTGACCAGCCGCTCTCATTGAGAGACCATGATGTACTACATCAGGGGTTCCCAACTTGGGGGTCCCCACAAGATTGCAGGGGGTCCCCACAATTTTGTCTTTGCTGAGGTTGTGAGGTTAGCAAGATTTTATTTGTAAAAATTACATTTATAAAATCCCAATAACACACCCTACAGTATAATCAGAACGCCATATAAAAGTTAGAACTCTGTATGTCTGTGTGGCAAGGTGGACAAATGAGGTCCCGGGCGGGATTTGAACCTCAGACCTCTGGGTGAGAGTCATGTGCGTTAACCAGTCAGCCAAAGGGATATCCCTGTGGCCAAGCAGCCCAGGCGCATGATCAATCGGGATACAGTGACGGCATGCTCACCCTGTCACATCTGTATAAAGTTAGTAAATGATCACATTTACAGTAATGTGTTTATGTGTGAAGGAGTTGGGTTTGGGGGTCCTGGCTTGTCTTGGACATGGGCAAGGGGGTCCTTACAGTAAAGAAAAAAAGGGAACCCCTGTACTACATGATCAGTTACAGTAGCTCTGATCTCATCTGAGACTACAGCTCTTGATCTTCCTCGTATTCTTCTTCCACCACGCATACGTATTCCTCGCCCTCTCCAGCCTCTCTTCTTCCTCTTTCAGCCACTTCTCTACTTCTGGCTGGGTCCATGTTTACATCACAATACAAACCTATTCAACAGTTGTCTCCTTTTGTAATGAAATAGAAAGAGTAACACCTGCAGATGTTCATCTGGTAAAACTGCATTTTTAGATTTAATATATGTTACAATAAAATATTGCTGTTGAATTTTGCTCTTATTCAGTTTTGCATAACATAAGTTTAACAGTTTTGAAAACAGTATGTAAGCACATGCAAAATGGCCTGTTCCTACAAAGAGTTTTGGCAGTTGTGTTTGAGTGAGAAAAGAATTCATGACATTTGAGAGATGTAGTCATTGAATGCATTTTGTGCCAAAACAATGATAATTGATCCTCAGTTTAGCCCACATAGACTTCTGTTGTGCTCACTGTATGAAGAGTTTTGCAAATGTGACCTAAGTATTGAGAAATGTAATAATAACAATAATCTGTGCTGTAAATCCTCATTTAGCGTGTCAGCTTCTCTGATGTGGTATTTTCTCCGTCTGCAGGACCTGGGCGGAGTCAGTCCTCCTCAGAGGAACTGGAAGGGCATCGCCATCGCTCTGCTGGTCATCCTGGTGGTCTGCTCCCTCATCACCATGTCCGTCATCCTCCTCACACCAGGTAGCATCAAACCTTCAGCCTGTTTCTCTCGTAGGGGAACGAAGCGTGTTCCTCAGATGTAGCAAACAAAGTTCAGAAGAAAGGTTAAAGGTCAGAGGTCATGAGCCTCAGGGTCTGGTCTGTTCAACCTTCTGCCTGAGGGAAGTGGGGTGAACAGTCCCTCTACTGGATGGGTGTTTCATTTACTTATTGGTTTATTAAATGTGTTTCCACCTTTGCTCTATGAACTCAGACTGACCTTTGACCTTTGACCTACCTAGGGATTTTAGATGATCTCAAGGGCTTAAATGTGAAAATGATGCTAATAATAATTTAACTCTGTTTGCAATAGCTGTCAGATGAATTACAGTTTTTCTTGATTGCTAAGACACGTTTCTTGAACGCTACTCTCCCTTTCTCTAACTTGTGAACACAAACCCAATTTTCAAGCTAAATCCCCAAAACCTCAGACTCTTCTTGCAAAACCAAACTTTCACCTCAAAACAGTTCAATCTGTGCTCAAAACTGAACTATGTTGTCAAATCGTGCCCCGAGTCAATCAAAATGCCAGTCACTACTGAACAGTCACTAAACACTACGTAGAAAAATAGAAAACACAATGCTCAGGACATGAAGCTGGAGAAATAAATGTTTATTGTTCACTGTAGGTGAAAGGCATGTTGCAAAACAAAAATAACTGTGCATTTAGCACTTGTACAAAAAGACAACAGAAATCTTGTGCGTTTGACACTTATGTACAGTAAGCCCATGTACTAAAAATAAAGTACAAAAATATACAAATACTACTGTAAGTGCAAAGAGCAAAGATTCCAGTACGTACAGGTTGGCATATTATCCAGACACATTCAGTGTTGATTACGTAGTGATGTACTGTAGTGGCCTAAATCACTTTTTCTGTATCACTTACAAAACTAGATCTATTTCTACAGAGGGGTTTTCAACTGGATGCAGTGGAAAGACTCCATGAATACATCTATAAGGATGAAGCACTGTGTATGATCCCTCACATCATTAGCCACAAGTGTGATCAGTTTTTAGTAGTTGTGTTCAAGTGGTGACACCTGTGATTTACTTGTGATTGATGTTTGTCACCTGTGCTCACCATGATGCAGCACAGGTGCATCACAATGAAAATGTGTTGGCAAGTGGTGTCTAAACAGGTGAAACATGCTTATGGTTTTGCCAAAAGAGTGATTGATTCAATCAGTGGGTTCAAGCAACTGAGCATTTGGTTCAGACAACAGGGTTTAGTGTTTTAGCAATTGAGAAAAACTGTAAAATAGCTGTCATTAATAAATTAAACTTGATTATTTTGAGGTTTAGACCTTTTAGGAAGTTGGAACTTGTTGGTTAGCCGTTAGCCATTAGCTTTCAGAAGCACGGATAGAGATGTTTAGATCAGATTACGGTTAATCCAGGACCAGTCAGGTCAGGGTTAGTGTTTCCTCTCTAATGTGGAAAATGAGATTATTTCTGGATTTGAGCAGCTTTTATTTATTTATTTATTTATTTATTTATTTATTTATTTATTTATTTATTTATTTATTTATTTATTATTACCGTTTCCCAAAATGATAAAAGCACAACAGAGAGTTTCATTTAGATGTAAACCTGTGTCCTGCACCCCCACACCCATGTTCCACGGTTGGTTAGACTTTCGTAAACAAACATGGAGTCATCAGGAAGAGCCAACATGGCCGACCTTTGTAGTTCTACTCAGAACCAGCAGAGGTTCTGATCACACGTTTGCTGGGTTCATATCTCATCTATCCTAGAGGAAAGTATCCTAAACTTTATGCATCCTGATTCATTTGAACACGTTCACCATCAAACACCCAGTAGGGGTGCGTAGGGTGTCCCAATTCCAGAGTGCGGAAGTTGACCATGCCCATTTTGCACCCTTAATCCGCACTTCACCCAAGTCCACAGCGATGCAGACTTCGGGCAAGGGTATTACCCACAATCCATTGCTGCGTGGGAATTTTGAGAAGAAGGCGGAGCACTGGCTCAAGTACCTTTTCTGAAAACATGTATTTTCAAGTGAAATAAGTTCATTTTAAGACGATTAATGATATTTATTCATGCTCAAGATATAAATGTGGACAGCAATTAATTTAAATTTAGTCAAATAATTGTTTGTTTGTTTGTTTGAAAGCTGTTAATAAAGATTTTTTAAAAAGCACAAACAGCAACCAGCATCCCAACATGCGTCGCGGCCGATGACGTAATGCTCACAATTCGGCAATTATTTGCACACTTGTGTACTACACACTCGAAGCCTTACTGCGCACTTCCTCTAAGCGCACTTGACAGAAGGGTGTAGGGCGCAGTGCGAGTATTGAAATTGGGCCATAGTGTCACTTTTCATTTTAATGTGAAAAGACCTCCTCCGTGTGTCTAATATCGTCTCCCATCAGCTGATCAGCTGTTCTCATGTGGAAACGTTAGCTTACGGTCGGCTAACGCTAGCTGGGTTGTCCCAGAAAGCTTCTCCCATTCCATAAACGTTGTTGGGAATCTTCTATAAACTCAGTTTAACCTCTTCTCCTCGACTCACCCGCCTCACTCAGACTGAAGAGGCTAAAATAGGCTCTCTCCTTTATTACGAACATGTGAGTGAGTGAGTGAGTGAGTACACCTAGAGTGTTGGGAAAATCTGATTTATTTTAGATAACATTTAGTTATTAACACATTCCAAAACTTGCAGCATTTAATCCATGATTTGATCCATGATTCCACATCACTGGACAATAAACAAGATGTGTGAAGTTATAGCCTTCAGCCTAAATCCTGATCATTTAATTTAAACTCCCACCGTGTCCCGTTGGTGGTTAGCATCTGTTACCGTACACCAGCCACCACACTCCTACCTCCTCCTGCATGTGTCCAGGAGGGAGCTCGGGACACGTCCTTGTGGTGTGCCAATGTTCAAGAGGAGCTAAAAGGTTCAGTTTCACTTTTTCTAGAACATCATGAAACCATGCAAGAGATCCAAGGACATGTAAAAGACGAGGAAGCAGGTCTTATTTTGAAATCTCCGATCCCTCAGACGGAACCACATGGAAAACCCTGGAAATCTTCCACAGGATCTGGAGATACCCTCAGAGACACCTTCACAAACATGTCTCCCTCTGCTGACCTGGCAGGTGACACAGAAGCTCTCAGCTCTCAGCCTTACCTGAGTCAACCCAATCCGCCACAACTGAACACAAATGGCTCAGACTCTGTTTTAGAGACTGACCCGTTTGGTGTGTTAGTAGCTGAGAGACACAGCGGGAACTAAAAGGTCACAAATATTATTTCCAAGATTTTCCCAAAACATCTAATTTAAGATAATCTCAGATTAAATCTCTGCTCTGAGATGATTTAAAGTAGACGTGATGGAAATGTCCTATTAGTGAATCTAAAATGTTCATGTTCTGTTTCTGCAGCTGACAACCAAGCAGGAAGTGACACCAAACTGACGGTGGAGGATTTATTCAAGCCGGAGTTCCAGGTCCACGACCCGGAGGCCAAATGGATCAACGGTGGGTTTCCTCCTGGCTTTGTTTGGAATGTTTGTTTGGTTCTGATCCAAATTTTAGAAATCCTTTCTGGTTTCTGATGAGCTGTTTCAGAACCTAGTCCTGGACCCGGACCTGAGATCCGAGCGTTCCCAGCAGGAGTAAAGACCAGAACCAGGGTGACTTTTGTGTGTCTGGTTATGCAAACGCAGACGTTTGGGTTTATTTTCTCTCCGTATTTAAATTGTATCGATTCCTTGTTTGCCTGAAGCGGATCGTCGAGGCCGGAAAACCTCGACTGTAAATAAACAACATCAAGTGAAGCGCGGGGGAATCTGATTATAGGTTTAGTGGAGGGCCGTGTGTGTGTGTGTGTGTGTGTGTGTGTGTGGGGGGACTTTCCTCTCCGCTGCCCGTTGACCGCCCGGCTCTCGCCTGGAGGCAAAAGCAGGAGGCAAGGCCTTTCTGCCCATCCATATTTCATTCTTTGTCGACATATTTCGGCCATCTTTGCCACGGCGTCTCATTCCCGGCGCTGACCTCGGGCTACACGGGAGCGGGGTGGTGTTGTGAGATGAGGCAGTCAGAAAAGTCAGCTTTATGGGGTGTTTGGTGGATTGATGGGGAAAAATAGACCTCAGACAAATGGGAGAAGATAAGAGACGGACGGGCCAAAGGGAAGATTGATCACTCGGATTTACGGCAAAAATGAGATTTTTTTCTTCTCTAAACTAAAAGCTGGGAAGGTTTTTGGCCAGATCTGATATTTTCTGCCTCTGCAGCAGATGAGTGACGGGATCCAGTCATGAAGATGAAATCATCTAACAAATCCTCCTCCTGGTGCTCACCTTCCAGCTCTAACAGATTATTCATTTTAATTTAGCATTCTAGTATTTAGCTTCTGAGTAGAAACTTCATAGTGACTCACTGTCCACGTTACCGCTCAGACCACAGAAAACATCTCATTTATTTTTTATTTCAAGGCTGATTAACAGAAATACAGAGAATTCTAGACAAAAGCAAGAATTTAAATAGTTTAAATCCACTTTACTGAGTTTGTTCTGCTTTGTTCCATTCTGCATCATTTGTTGTTGAGGATGTGAGGTCACAAACATCTGCTCACCTCCAGCTGCTGGTCGGGAGCGCACACGTGCACACGCGTACACGCGTGTGCAGGGAACGCTCTGGTGTTCACGCTGCAGCAGGTCACGGAGAGCCACGCCCACCTGCTGCAGCGTGGGACCGTCGGTCTGAGTGAGCTCAGTGGGTCCCTGACAGACGGGCATCGGAGCGTGTTCACGCGTTTCCGTGCCGTGACCCGGATGAAAAGATCCACTCCGGTTCAGCTCATGAACACGGAGAGCTCTCACCGAGGAACACGCAGAAGCAAACGGGAGGTTTCAGCTCGAGAGAGGAACTAAATAATCAGCAGCAGCAAAGAAAAGATCTGGTTTAGATGTTTGACAGTAAAATAAAGTTTATGCTGGAGTTATAGACGGCAGCGATTCCTGATCTGGTGAGACGTTTAGATCCACGTTAACTCATAAGTACATCATCTGTTGTGTTCTGAGTGACCGGAGTCTGTTTGGTGTGTGTTTAAATCCCAGCAGGATGTTCGGGATTAGTCGGACCTCAAACATGTAGTCATTAAAAAATAAAATCATATATTTAATAATTCTTCTGCAACGTCACCAGATTTATCTCCATCCAGTGCTGCATTAATGTGTCACCAAGCTCTTGCATTGATGATGGTAGAGTCTGACCGCTGCACAAAGCGTTCTCCAGCACATCCCAAAGATTCTCAATGGGGTTCAGGTCTGGACTCTGTGGTGGCCAATCCGTGTGTGGAAATGATGTCTCATGCTCCCTGAACCACTCTTTCACTATTTGATCCCGATGAATCCTGGCATTGTCATCTTGGAATATGGCCGTGCCATCAGGGAAGCTGGAATAACCTGGTCATTCAAGTAGTCAGCTGACCTCATTCTTGGAGCACATCCTGTTGCTGAACCTAGACCTGACCAACTGCAGCAACCCCAGATCATAGCCCCGCCCCCACAGGCTTGTACAGTAGGCACTAGGCATGATGGGTGCATCACTTCATCTGCCTCTCTTCTTACCCTGATGCACCCATCACTCTGGAACAGGGTCCATCTGGACTCATCACACCAGTTTTTAATAATGCGTTGGACAGTTCTGAACCCAGTTTTAGTCATTTCTGCAATCTCCTTAGATGTTTTCTCTGCTTGATGCCAGTGATGTGACCCTTCTCACACAGACTAACATCTTTTCCACCACCACCAGATGTGTCTTTCCACATGGTTGTTGAAGAAATGAGAAGCAGCTCATTGCTCCAGTTGGGTTAAATAACTTGTTGCAGTAATTATCCAATAGGAGGCTCCTACCTGCTCGTATGGTCTTTTATCACATTGATTCTAGATTACAGACGTTTTACCGACACTCTGAAGGTTTTTTCCAGTGGAGAAGCAGAAAAGAGACCATGATGTTTACTAAACGAATAAATCAGTTTCAGCTCAGAGACTCGGAGCTTTGATCTGGTTTTACTGCATCAGAGACTCTAAAACGTATTAAAATCTGAGTCTTGCAGCAGAAGTTTTAGTTTTAATCTGATGCCGGGGTCGTGATAAATAATCTCTGATCTGAATAATCTGGACTATAATTTCTTCACCCATCAATAACCTGTCTAATATCAGCTCATCACCTCCCGGCGTTTTCCCTCCTGCTGAGGAATCGTTATTTTCTGCCTTTAAACATTCATGCAGCTGACAGATAAACAAACACTGATGCATCATTTTAATGGGCAGGAGCAGAAATCAGGAGAAAATGGAATTAGTTGTTGAATCGATTTGGAATTTTATTCCTACAGCAGATGAAAAACAACTCGTCTGCTGAAACCTGCAAAGACAGAAGCAACAGAAGAACGTTTCTGGATTCTGGTCTTGGATCCTGATCCTGATCCTGATTCTGATCCTGAATCCTGCTCTTTGATCCTGGAATCCTGATCCTGAATCCTGCTCTTGGATCCGGATCCTGGATCCTGATCCTGAGCTGGAACTTTTTATTCTTCAGTGTAAAAGATGGATTTATTTCCTCAGATCCACTCCAGCTGTTTTTCTGACATTAACCAAATTACTGACTCAGCCAAAAAGGTAATTATTATTCAGCACATTGTCTAAATTCCTGCTCTCAACTGGAAAAAGGTGAAATTTTCCAGGTTGGGAGTCTCTGCTTCTGGAGGCATTCCTGATTGGTGTTGGGATGGATTAGGACCAACAGATCAGGAATAATGAGGGAGCTGAGCTGATTTACTGATCCATCTAAACTTTTCCTGGACATGAGATCCGGATCAGGACCAGTAGACCCAGATCCTGGCCGGATTCAGCCTCTGGGATCTGATCGGAGCTTCTCCTCACCAGAAGGAATCAGCTGAGGTGATTTTATTTGGTTCTTCTGCCTCCAGCAGAATAAATTTAAATGAATTTGTTTCTTGAATTTGTCGTCCTGTTTTCTTTCAGGACATCAGGAAGTCAAAAACCCGGCGAGTCGATCATAGTTTAGACTCTCGTGGGAAGTTTGGAGTCTGGTTGATGGGAACGGGCTAACGAGCGATGGCGGTTTTCCTTTAGTCATGAAGGAAGACGGAGCGTCTCCAGAAGCTCCTGCCGAAGCTCAGAGTAAAAAACAAACGACGCTCTCAGATGTTTTCCCTCCGAGCTTCAGCACCTTTGATTCATCTAATTAGTGACATGATGACAACAATTAATCCGTTCTCCCCGCCGCCGCTCGCCGTGACATAAGCAGCGTTAAAGATCAGCCGAGGATCTGTGAGCTCACAAAAGAAACTTCATCGGTTTTATTTCCACTCGGATGCCGCTCTTAGGGGTTAATTAGGAGCTGCATGCTCCGACGCCTCCCTTTAATTACCATTAGAGACTCCTGGAGTTGTGCTGGGAACGGCATCCGTGTTTGTTTGTCTGGGAGTCATAAAGAAAACATCCATGGATGCTAATGGCTGCAGCTGAACGCAGACTCAGGCGTGTTCCAGACTGAAACCTGCATGAACTCGTCTCATCCGTTAGTCCGTCCTGTTTTCTGCAGCTGCTGACGTTCCCATTATCACAGCTCACAGCAGGGAAAGGCTTGATTAGAAGACAGAGATTGGATTTTCTGCTGTTGGACTCCTGATTCCCAGCAGTCGGACACCAGCACGGCCATTAGAGGCTGATGATTCACGGCTGCTATCAGCGAGCCTCACAGAGTCATTCATCTCTTATTTATCTGAACTCAGAGTGTGACATCATGTGCATCAGCTGTGCGTCCCGCCACGATAAATCACAGGAACGGGACAGCGAGGAAGTCAGGTGATGAAAACCAGGAGTGTAAAAGAAACGAAGCTGAGAAAAACACAAAACTAACAAAAGTTTATTTCGTCTCCGCATCAGAAAACAGAGCAGCAGGTAGTTTGGGTCTAGAACAGGTACCTCACTGGGCTGGGACTCTCGGAATGATGGGAAAACCCATTTCACTGTGGATGGGTGTGAAAAACACTAAAGGTTTATTTCTGCTCAGGTCACACAGGCTGCTTCAGTCAAAGCTTCATGATGACAAGCTCTTCCCAGCGTGTCTCGATTTATCCTGCTGACGGATTCCTGCATCTCTAGCTGTTCTGAGAGGAATTCTGTCTCCCAAACAGTTTTAAAGAGGTCCTAGAATGCAGTTAATCAACGATCTACAACAGCTCTGAGCCTCTAAAAACATCAGAAATGCTTTCATCTGTCCCAGGAGCCCTGATACAGGCCATTCTAAACCCCCTAAAGCAGCCTTGCTGTGAAAAGAGCTGTTAGCCCCTCCCACTCGGCCAGGACATGAATATGATAATGAGCTGCTTGCTGATTGGTTGGTTTCCCAGAAGGCCTCAGACACTGGAGACATGCAGGTTTGAGGAGGCGTGGCTCCCCTAGTGACGTGTTACGGAAGGCTTTCTCAGAACAGGAGGTTTTCTCTCGCCTTTTTCAACTTTCTAATTTACATAAAAAGTAGGTCACACACGGCTTTGACTTTTTGGCATGCTGCTGTTGACCACCCAAGCTGTCTTTATTCAACAACAACAAGGAAAATGTTGGTTTAGACTCTAGATCTTTAAAACTCTCGTGACTCTGAAGCGAGGCCCTGGGACTCACGGGGAAAATCAGATCGTTCCTGAAGACGTTCTAGGAACGCCGTTCATCACCAACGTAGTCGGGCTGAAGAAATGATCCCTTCATTTTCATGCTTATAATCTGATCTTCCCAGATTTAGTTAAATTAGAATTTTCTGGTTGAAGCTGTGGAACTCCACGGCGAGGTCTCATTGGTCCATCTGTCCAGGTCATGGTGGAGGTACCAGGTACCAGTTCCAGACGGGTTCCCAGACCAGACCGGATGTCTAAGATTGAGATTCCTGTCTCACCCTGATATCAGTGGTTTTTGTGTTGGAGGCCATTTTTAATCCCTTTTTCAGACAACACTGCCTTTCTTTCAGTTCTTCGCCTGATGGTGCTTCCACGTGATTGGCTGCATGGTGTGTCCATCAGAATAAAGCCCCGCCCCCTGGCTGAATCATAATGAACACATCACTCGTGTAAAAGCGAGCTCTGGTCTGTCCGAGTGTCTCCTGCTCCTCCAGAGGGAGGAGACCAGGAGTAGCTCCTCCTCTGACTCCTGCTCTGATGGAGCTCCTCTCATGATCTCTGAATCCTACAGATGAAGATGCTTTCAGACGCTTGGATCCAGGATCTTGTTCTGAGGGTTCAGACAAACCAGTAAACCGTAGCCGTAGCCTGGTGGAGGCTAGCGGGTCGAGGCGTTGGTCCGTTCACGTTCTTCTGTAGACGGAGGACGGACTTCTCTGAGAGGAGAGGAGCCAAACAGGAAACGTTTTATTCTGAAGTTCAGTAGCTGTTGTTCTGGTTCTGGTTTATCAAACGTTTGTGTCGTTGTGTGTTTTTTCTCTTTTGCTGCGATTAGAACCAGAACAGGTTTGGATCCAGAAGCAAAATTACACAAAAACACGAGCGGACCTTTTATTTTTACACCTGAGTGTGAAAACCTGAAACCCGTCCCTGTTGGAAAACATGTCTGTGAATTCCTTCCTTCTTCCTCCGAGCCTCCGCTTTACGGAAGAGTTTGGATTCAGTGGAATTATGAGGATGTATTGAGGTCCATCATATTAATATTAATAATTATTATTTTGTTGGTGTAAAATCATCAAAGCTAAAAGGGCTCCTCTGATGGGTTTACCAGTGTTTGTTTGTGAGAGCAGCAGCTGGATCGGAGTCGTTATGAGGATTTCTCTGAAATCATTAAGCTCCACTTGACTAAATAAAAGCAGCATGGAGAGGAAACTAACGTTGAATAGGAACCGGATTCAGCCACTCAGACACCAAAGCAAACACAATAATTCCTGCTGCAGGATATCGGATGATTAGTTCACCTGCAGAGCAGAGGAACACCTCCCAGAATTCACCGGGGCTCGTTGGGTTTAGCCGTATTCCTACAGATCCTCTCTGGTAAAGAAAGGTTTTTCCTTATTTATTAAAACAAACTTTGGATCCTGAAAACCTGCAAAATAAGATGAATAATTGAGTTTGCATGTAGCGCTCAGATCAACGTTTCTAACGTTCTAAAGCAGCTAATCACACAGCAGCATAAAATAAACCTCATTAATAATCATCACATGAATTATTCTGAGTTTTCTCATCGTTTGTCCTCCGTTCGGAGGCGTCTGGTTCTGGTGGTGCAGCGGCGTTGACCCGATGATGAAGGACTCTGAGATAATAGAAGTGTTCCTGTTTGGAGCCGCGGGGGAGGAGCAGGTTATGGGAACAACTGCTGACTGCGCGGAACAACACAGCTTCCCAGAGCTTAGAAGAGCAGAGGAGTCCTTCCTTTGAAGGGAATGACTGGGACAAGTTTAGGAACAACGTTCTCCAGGGATCCGAGCGGGAAGCGGGTGTGTACTTTTACTGCTGAGGTGATAAAGAGACGCGTGGCTGAAGGAGAAAGCAAACATCATTAGAGTCGGAGCTAATAACGTCTCAGAGGCACGGGTGAGGAGGACGGGTCCAGTTGAGATGTTTAGAGTCAGAAATAAAAGAATAAATCTAAATATTCCTCTAGCGTACTCTTGTTTATGTTTACAAATACGTGAAACATTCAATTCAAGGCCTCAGATCTAAAAACCTTCCAGTCCAACTATTTTATGATAAAATGTCTTGCCTTAAACCCCCAACACTGTGGTTACATGAACATCTAATGGAGGTGCGGCGAAAATCGAGCAAACACCTTTTTGAGAATGAGATCCTTAATCTGAGATTACGTGTCATTGATGGGAGTGTGTTCCGTGACACTAGGTGGCGCCCTTTGGTGTCGGCATCGTCCCTGTTAGCCGTTAGCATCAAACCATAAACACTGGCGGGAGTAAAGCAGGAATCATAACCAGTTATGTTCCAGATGTTTGGTTTGGTCTCATCCCGTTAACACACCCAACACCCCCCACTTCCCACCTCCACCCACCCACATGGACACCATTCCAACCAGTCAGGGAAATGATTCCGACCGGATCGTTCAGTAAAGCTGAGGAATTAATTAAAGCTCTTTATTGATGAAGTCTAAAAGGTTGATGTTGTGGAGAAGGTGTCGTGTTGTTAATCTAACTCTTAATCATCTAACCTGATCAGAGATAATGCTAATTTATTCCTCAGCAGGAGCAGGAGTCAGTCCGTTGGAGGCCGCGTGGATCACAGCAGGAAGCTTTAGTTTAACCGACGTGTCCGGATTTATTTCGTCAATAAAAACTCAGAGGAACGTCGGTGATGTAACCATTAAAACATATCAATCATTTATCCTGATGGACGGTGTTACGGAATGACGGGACCGTTGGATGGATGCTGCCACAGTCAGAGCTCCAACACCTCGTAGGTAGAAGGTTGCAGGTTCAACTCCCAGCTGCAGCCATCCTACATGGAGTTAACATGTTCTCCCCATGTGTGGGTTTGCTGGTCTTGGTGTCCCTGTGATGGACTGAAGACCTGTCTCATCCCCCCCACACCAGCTCCCTGAGACCCTCAGAGAAAGATGCTTATAGAAGATGGATGATGGATGGATGGATGGATGGATGGATGGATGGATGGATGGACGGATGGGTGGATGGATAGATGAGGGATGGATGGATAGAAGAGGGATGGATGGATGGGTGGATGGATGGATAGATGAGGGATGGATGGATGGGTGGATGAATGGATGGATGGATAGATGGATGATGGGTGGATGGATGGATGATGGATGGATGGATGGATGGATGGATGGATGGATGGATGGGTGGATGGATGGATGGATGGATGGATGGATGGATGGGTGGATGGATGGATGATGGATGGAGGGATGGATGGACGGATGGATGGATGGGTGGAT
>SSNS01000047.1:1531550-1585291 GCA_006937985.1 Aphyosemion australe
GGGTGGATGGATGGGTGGATGGATGGATGGATGGATGGGTGGATGGATGGGTGGATGGATGGATGGGTGGATGGATGATGGATGGATGGGTGGATGGATGGATGGATGGATAGATGAGTGGATGGATGATGGATGGATGGATGATGGATGACAGGGTTTTGATTTTGCGGATTATTGTGTAAAAATGCAGCGTGATGCTGTTTGCAAAGTGCTAAACAACAGTAGAATAACCTCCTCCTCCCGCTCCACGCTGCTCTTCCTCCTCCTCTACCTCATCCTCCTCTTCCTCTCCTCTAAGACCGGAGCAGCAGACCTGCATTCTGAAGAAGAAAAAATCAGTTCTGAGGAAATGACAGCCCCAGCAGCAGGATGAACCCTGAAAACTGACGTGAGGGTTCGTGTTTCTCCTATTGAGCGATGGACTCGGCTGGCTGGAGGAAACGGTTCTGTTGGTTCTGTGTGGTTTGGGTCCGTTTCCAGCTCCTCTCACATCCTCCTCAAACAGCAGCTCATCTGCACTCATTAACGTCTGCAGCGCTTAGTCTGTCCTGTATTTGTAATTCTGTTGCTAAGCGACGCTAAATGAGCTCATTAATTTTAAACTGGGTACCAGGCTCCCTCGTTTGGCACCTGCATTATTAAAAATGTTCACCGTCCCCCAACAACAAACCATGAAGTCCCAAACAGGAAGTTCTACTGCAGAGCAAAAGTCTGAAGGTGAAAGATCTGAAATCATCTGAGCAGAAACGTTCCTGGTTGGTCAGCAGCAGCAGAGAGGGCTGAGAGGTTTATGTTCAGTGTTTTCTACGTGTTGTGGTTATTTTCTCATTAGGAGCAGATCTTTGGCTCCAGATAAACATTGTTGCATCAAGTCCAGATTCAATTAATTGAGTTTTTTGTTGAGTTTTACTTGTTTTTGTTGCATTTTGTAACCCAGGAGCGTTCTGGAGATGACCCACCGTGGTCTGCAGGACAAGATTTACACTTCAGCTTGGATGAAAACTAGTTTTTATAGTGTTTTTGACTGTCTGGAACAGGTAGTTTCTGTCTAAAACAGAAGCAAATCCAGCATTAATTTTATCTTTTTATTGCCTGTTGTATTGAACCCCATATACCCTGATGTAGGCGTCCCATTTCACCCACATATTAAACAGCCTTCTATGCAAAGAGAACAGTAAAACCCTGTTTTCAGACCCGTTTAAAGCAGAACCAGCAAGAACCAGCAGCAAACTGAAGACTCTATAAATGTTCTGGTGAAGCCGAGTCTGGAAGTGTCAACCCGTGAGTCAGAGATGCTATTTTTCATCAGACGCCACCTCCTGAGTGGCACCGAGCTCCTTCCTCACAGCCTTATTTACTGATAGCATCTGCAGCAGCAAGTGCCACCGTTCTCTTTAACAAGCTGCCTTTGAGTTTGACCAGCTGTGACATTCGGCGCAGCAGCGAAGGGACCGCAGCATTCAGACGTTACACAACCCCGGCTAAATAATTCACTTTTTGCTTTGCATATTACTCTGTGCTCAGACTTCCCAATCGACTCGTGGCCCTGCCAGCCTGCCGTCCTCATCTAGCGCTGTAAGAGCCGCTGCTCTGCTGCCATTTAGCTCGCCCGTTTCTCCGACCTCCCACCTACGAGCTCCTCAGAGGCTGCAGCCAATATGTCTGCTGCAAAATGACTTATGATTGCATGTGCAGGAACTCAAAACACACGAAACACCGTGGCGCAGCCCGGTCTCACACCATAAATCAGGAGTCTGCTGTAGGAGGAGAGAAGCTCCGTGCAAAAGTCCTAAACCAGTCATTTCTCTTCATTCTCCTTCCCAGCTGCAAAACTTTCCTTTAATATTGGAAACCAGTTTGGACCGGTTTGAAACATTTTCTTTCAACTTCAGCTGATTTCTCGTTTCCTGTTTAGTTTTATTGTTTTGAACATCCTGAAAAAACAAGGAGAGAAAAATTCTCCAGCATAGGAGAAAGAAACAAGATACAGTCCTGGTTTCTGTCCAGCTGAGGCATTTTTGGGATTTCTGGGATCAGAATGTGTCTGCTGGTGGTAAAGAGCCTAAAGATCCGGTTTGAAACCGGTTAACGTCTCCGGCTCATGCCTTGAGTTTTGCCTGAATATGTTAATGGAGCTGGGGCCACGTTATGGTTATAAAGGTCAGACTAGAGCTTCACATGTTTCTAATTAAGTCATAAACAAGTCATCTGATCATAAACAAGTCATCAGATCATAGACAAGTCATCTGATCATAAACAAGTCATCAGATCATAGACAAGTCATCTGATCATAAACAAGTCATCTGATCATAGACAAGTCATCTGATCATAAACAAGTCATCTGATCATAGACAAGTCATCTGGTCATACACAAGTCATCTAATCATAAACAAGTCATCTAATCATAAACAATTCACCTGATCATCAACAAGTCATCTAATCATAAACAAGTCACCTGATCATAAACAAGTCATCTGATCATAAACTAGTCATCTGGTCATAAACTAGTCATCTGGTCATAAACTAGTCATCTGGTCATAAACAAGTCACCTGATCATAAACAAGTCACCTGATCATAAACAAGTCATCTGTAGTTAAAAACAAAGAAAAAACACTCAGATTGTTTATTAGATACGTTTATCTGACAGAAAAAGTGGCTAATGCAGCTGAATGTGGTTCCATGATGTTGGACTTCATTCTGTGTCATGTGTTGGGGGTTTACGAGTCACGAGTCGTTGGTATCGAGTTCAAATTGACCAAGTTTATGACCTGAGTCCAAGTCATGTGACACAAATGAAAATGTTCAGAAAGCAGGACGATGAATAAAAGTCCCTTTCTCACCTCTGTCAGTGTGCCCCAGAGCAGCTGTGGGTACGATGTAGCTCATCGCCACCTCTGTGTGTGTGTGTGTGTGTGTGTAGTAAAGCACCTTGGGGGGTTGTAGAACCCTAGAAGTCGTTATTTACCTTTTATCATTAGGGTATCTAGCATGTTTTAGTTGTTTCCCTGCTCCAACAGCTCATCAGCCTCTGCAGAAGCCTGTTAATCACCTGCTGATTAAAATCAGGTGTGTTGAAGCAGGGAAGCAACTAAAACATGCTGGATACCAGCCCTCGGGGAAGGGAGTTGGGGATCACTGCTGTAGCCCGTCAGACGGTCCGGAGAACTCCTGATCAGGAATGTTGGGTTTCTGGGAAGGAAACTGGGTCTCAGAGCTAAATCAGGAGTTCTGAAGCGAAGCCGATGGCTCAAATACAGAAATCAGCTGTTATCATTTCCAGGGAAACAGAAAAGATGTGATTAAACTAAACCGCTGCTGTGTTGGTCTGAAAAAGAAAAACTCTTCTAGCTCCTGCTGTACCCCCCAACAGCTGACTGTAAGGATAAAACCGAGGCTCCTTCATCCATTAGAGGCTCCATAACAGCAGATAACTTCACTCTGATGGTCTTTAAACCATCTCTGGATTCTGGCTTTCCTATAATTGGCTGAACTTTAACAATCAGCCTGTGGCTCATAAAGACTCGGGAGTGACGGTAAAAGCGGCTCCAGAAAGACTCCGGGCTGAAGACTTAGGATTTCTTCTCTTTCTGCTGTGATTCAGATGTGGGCGCGTGATTAGGAGGCAAGGAACCTTCTGACTGCATTCAGAGCCGAAGGCGACTTTAAATCTCTTTTTTTCTGACAGTTATGGGAGCAGAGTCCTCCTCCAGCTGAGATGCTTTCTAATAAAATGTCTTTCATTTAGTTCACAGCACAAAAACTAGAAGCAGCGTCCCATCAGAGCTAGTTGGGAAAGAGCCTCCAGTTCGTATGGTGATGGTTTTCATAGATCTGTGAATTTATTCAAAGTTCTGGAGCAGCTTGATAACTCTTTTTAGCATCGTTTTCTGAATATAAACGTAAAATTATAATAGATGCAGTTATGGTCCGATCAGTGGGGTTAAATATGCATGTTTGATTTTTTTTTTCTTTTTTCTGTTTTTTCTTTTTTTTCCCTCTTTTTTCTCTTTTTCTTTTTTTTTCTCTTTTCGTTTTTCTCTTTTTTTTTCTTTTTTTTCTCTTTTTTCTTTTTTCATTTTTGTCTCTTTTCTTCTCTTTTTTCTCTTTTCATTTTTGTCTCTTTTTTCTTTTTTTCTCTTTTCTTCTTTTTTCATTTTTGTCTCTTGTTTTTCCTTTTTCTTCTCTTTTTTCTTTTTTCTCTTTTTTCTTTCTTTCTCTTTTTCCTTTAGAACCTCTAGACCTGTGGTAGGTCGAGGCCCAAAGAACATCCGGAACCAGCAGATCTCCAGAAGGAGGATCTTGATCTTTCTGAGCTTTAGAAGGAAAATTCTAAATTCTATTCTGGTTTAAGGGAGACTATGAAGTTTTTACTTCTTCTGTTAATTCTGGATCCTTTTGGATCAGCTGAGAAGTAAATAAAACACAGATTAGTTCTTCTGCAGGACGTCTGATCATGTGGAGCTGGAATAACTCAGAGGTTCCTCTCAGGTCAACGCCGACCAGGAGTAAATTATTCACTAAAAATCGAGTTTCTGAGTTTCTCGCTTTCAGTCACTTTAGAAACTATAAAGAGAATAATTCAATAAAAAGGTGAAACTGTCTGAGAGCAGGTGGTGTGTTGCACCAGGTGGACGTGGAGCATGAAGGTGATGATGGACACAAACCACCCTTCTGGAACCATGGATGCTGTCCTCAGACACGTCCAGGACATGATGCAACACATGAAGATTATTAACATTACTCATGTTTTACTTTTGACTTCATCTGAATCACACATGTTTGCTTTTCCCAGCGAGTCGGCTGTCGGTGCTTATCTCATAACTGTGGATAATTGGTGCCGCCACAGATTCCTTTAGAAAAAGGCTTCGGAACATTTATAAAGCATAAATAAAATAACTGATCTGACTGCATCACCTTCCTGTAGAAGCCGCAGTAAAATAGAAACATAAAGAAGGTTTTGATTGCATTAAAAGAATCTGCAGCAGCTTCTGCTTCGTTATAGAACGAGCTGCGAGAAAAGAGAAATATTTGGATGTAATCATGTTAAAGTGAACCACCCGACCTTTACTTTAGAGGCAATAAGAGAAGCTGCAGGCTGATTTTTATAAAGCTGATCTAAAAACCGCTGAGTTCCTTCATTATTCATGGTTCTACAGACGTAGAACATTACTTATACATTAGAGTCTGAGCGTGTTCTTTTTTAGCTCTGAATGGTCTATTATTTAAAGAGACAAGTGCAGAGGCCTACAGTAATGTTTTAAAGATCACTTGGTTCTTTTTATCAGCTCTAAATATTCATTTCTGTCCCACCGGAGGAGCTTTAACGCCACAGGAGCTGCAGAGAAAATCATCTTAATCCTGAGAATGATTTGAACTCGTCACAAATCTGGTTTTATCGTTTCTTATAAATCAGGTAAATGCAGGTGATGAAATAACTGCATGAATTTATTTTAGCCTGCAGAGTTTCTGTGTAAACAGTTGGTTTGAGTTATGATTCAAAACTAAACCTGAGTTTGATCTGGTTTAAACTCGTCTCCGTGTTTTAATCCACTTCCTGCTGGTTTCCTGCTGAAGGATGGATACTGGTGATGTCACCGTAAGAAGATTCTTCTTTTAGAGCCAAAAATCAACCAGAACAGGAAAAAACTAAATTATTCATCAGGATTCTGATGTGATGAGAGGAGACGAGTCACTCAGCTTCATTTATTACACCAGTTTGTTTCTCAGGAGCCTCATACATGTATGGGGCGCTGGCCGTAAAGTAATACACAAACCTAAACATCTACTTCATTACATTTATCTCTAAACAAACTGTTAATGCTGAATATTTAGCATCAGATTTAACTAAATATAAAATTAAGAAGCAATCATTTACATAATGGTAAATATTAATATTTAGAATCAAATCTAATTAAATCTAAATATTACAAAACAACTAAAATAAAAAAAAACATTTAAACCTAAATATCTACAACTGAATGAAATTCAAATCTAAATATGAAATAAACCCTGCAGGTTTTGGGTGAGATCTGAAAAAAGTTAGAATGAAGTCTTAACTTGACAAAACTAAGCTGTTTAAATGTGGATCATTTTAAATGTGCAGGAAGAAAGGAAATTAAATCCTCACAATCCGTGGATAGATGTCCTCATCCCACTCCTCCGGAGTCTGGCTGAAGTTCCATCTTAGCTAAATATTTAGTTTAAAAATGTCCCTTTTAATAAAAATCCACTGATAACTTTTTATATCGCATTTTCTTCCCCGATCAGACATAACTAATCTGTTAGCTCGTGTTTCTGATCATCATTTGATTCCATTTAAGGATAAAATCCCAACCACTGAACTTCCTGGTTGCATCTTTTTAATTAAAGCAAACAGAACTTTTCTCCGACTTTGACCAAGTTCCGACTCCCAGCAGGGAATTGTGGGCTTTGTAGTCCAGAATTGTTGATCCCGGTCCCGGTGGCTTCGGCCAAGTTTTAAACTTTATTATTGGTTGTTTTGGACGGAAGAGCGGGCCAAAAGGAAAATATAAAACCGACTGAGCTGTAAACCAAAGTTCTGGATGAATGATCGGTTTTACCTGAAATGGACACAAAGAACTAAACCTGATTCCCAGCGGACTCTTTAACTGGGAACTACAAATGATCAGCGGGATGACCCAAATTCAGCCGTATGGGATACAAATAAATTTAGCCCAGAAAACTTTGTTAAACCAGCTAAAAGCCCAGAGAAGCTTTAATAAAACAGGAGTTTGTTTAAAACCCTGCAGGACTGAAGAGAGGTGCAGATATCCCACAATTCTTTGCAGCTACATGTTTTATTTAGGCGTAAATAAAAGGTTACTCTCAGTAACTTACAGTAGTTTTTAACAAGAAAAAGTCTCCTTTTTTGTAAAGGTTTGTTTATTTCAGTTCTTTTGTAGAAAATGAATCAAACTAAAAACTATTTAAGATAAAATAATCTATAAAAAATAGTTAAGGTGTAAATAATCATATTATCTGTTATTCAAATGTTAAGCTGCAACTGATTATATCAAAGTAAACAAACATAAAAAGTACATCAAGGGTTTGGTTCTCCATAAAAACAGGCTTAATTAGATGTTGTAGATGGTTCTGAAAGTATTAGTATTGTTAAAATAACTAATGATGAAATTAGATTTTCAAGGTAACAAGAGTTTGGTTTTTAAGTCAAATCTTCTAACAACCAGCAGAGCACCAGTGAGCTTTACACTAAAATAAAACATGATGGTGATGATGATGATGAAGATGATGACTAGTTTGATGATGATGATGATGATGATGATGGTGATGATGACTAGATTGATGATGATGGTGATGATGAAGATGATGACTAGGTTGATGATGATGATGACTAGGTTGATGATGATGATGATGGTGATGATGAAGATGATGACTAGGTTGATGATGATAATAATGATGATGGTGGTCATGATGAAGATGATGACTATGTTGATGATGATGATGATAATGATGATGATGATGATGATGATGATGATGAAGATGACTAGGTTGATGATGATGATGATGATAATGATGATGATGGTGATGATGAAGATGATGACTATGTTGATGATGATGATGATGATGATGATAATGATGATGAAGATGACTAGGTTGATGATGGTGATGATGATGATGACTAGGTTGATGATGATGATGATGATAATAATGATGATGGTGGTGATGAAGATGATGACTATGTTGATGATGATGATGATGATGATGATGATAATGATGATGATAATGATGATGAAGATGACTAGGTTTATGATGGTGATGATGATGACTAGGTTGATGATGATGATGATAACGATGATGATGGTGATGAAGATGATGACTATGTTGGTGATGATAATGATAATGATGATGATGATGATGATGGTGATGATGAAGATGACTAGGTTGATGATGATGGTGATGATGGTGATGATGATGATGACTAGGTTGATGATGATAATGATGATGATGGTGAATATGAAGATGATGACTATGTTGATGATGATGATGGTGATGATGAAGATGACTAGGTTGATGATGATGGTGATGATTGGTGATGATGATGATGACTAGGTTGATGATGATAATGATGATGATGGTGAATATGAAGATGATGACTATGTTGATGATGATAATGATAATGATGATGATGATGGTGATGATGAAGATGACTAGGTTGATGATGATGGTGATGATTGGTGATGATGATGATAACTAGGTTGATGATGATAATGATGATGATGGTGAATATGAAGATGATGACTATGTTGATGATGATGATGGTGATGATGAAGATGACTAGGTTGATGATGATGATGGTGATGATGGCTAGGTTGATGATAATGATAATGATGATGATGGTGAGTATGAAGATGATGACTATGTTGATGATGATGAGGGTGGTGGTCATTACTCATCACTTCCAACAACTAGCTCAATTTACGTTCCAGTAACCTAATCTCTATGGTTATTCCCAAAGCTCGCACCTCCTTTGGACGCTCCTCATTCCAGTTTGCTGCTTCCAGCGACTGGAATGAACTGCAAAAATCACTAAACCTTTGTTCCATTATCTACCTTCAGTAATTCATCACCATCAATAGTTTCTGATCAATGTGCCTGCTGCTGAGTGCTCCTGTGCCTCCTTCCAGAGGGCAGGAGGCAGAACAGGTTGTGTGGGGTGGCTGGCATCATTCATGCTTGTGATGGTTTTCCGTGTGAGGTGAACGATGTATATGTCTTCCAAGGAGGGAAGTGGTGCGCCAATGGTCCTCTCACAATGCGCTGCACATCTTTCCTGTTGTAGTCAGTGCAGCTCCCACCCCACACAGTGATGCAGCTGGAAAGGATACTCTCGATAGTTCCTCTGTAGAAGGTGGTCATGATGGATGGTGGAGCCCTGGCCTGTTTGAGTTTGCACAGGAAGTAGAGGCACTGCTGGGCTCTTTGCCAGTGATGCAGTGTTGGTGATCCAGGAGTGGTCCTCACTTATGTGCACCCCCAGGAATTTGGTGCTGCTCACCCTCTCCACAGCAGCACCATCGCTGGTCAGTTGCAGGTGTTTGGTGTGGCCTCTCTGGAAGTTGATAATTATCTCCTTGGTCTTGCTGACATTCAGCTGGAGGTTGTTGTTCTTGCACCAGATGGCCAGAAGCTCGACGTCTTTCCTGTAGTGAGTCTCATCACAGTTGGTGATGAGCCCCACCAGAGTTATCGTCTGCAAACTCCATAAGCTGATTTGAGCTGTAGAGGTGTGCAGTCATGTGTCAGTAGGGTGAAGAGCAGAGGACTGAGCACACAGCCTTGTGGTGCCCCTGTGCTCACGGTGATGCTGTTCGAGGTGTTTTTTGCCAACATGAACTGCTTGTTTCCTCTGACTCAGAAAGTCCAGCTGCCAGTTACAGAGGGATGTGCTGAGGTCCCTTCTGTCAAGTTTACAGATGAGTTGTTGTGATATTATGGTACTGAATGCTGAGCTGAAGTCTATGAACAGCATTCTTATGAGTCTTTGCTGTCCAGGGGCCTCATTTATCAACCGTACTTACGTACAGATCTGTGCGTGTTTTGTGCGTGGGAACGATTTTGCGCATTGTGTGGTATTTACCAATTTGTACTTGTGCGTGAAAACGTTCCTAAATATAAGAACAGCTCTGACCATGCGTAGGAACAGCATCTAGTGGCAGAACGAGGGAACCACAATTCTGAAGGTCTCAGTGATCCACACGTGATCCTCATCCACTAATTATTTTACCCAATAAATAAATATTTTGGTGGAAAAACAGCTGTGTCACATTATTGGAGCTAAAACACCCGTGACTGACGGGAATCTGACATTGTAGAACGGCTGATTTCGTGTTACCGTAAATCCTCTAATACAGGCCCGGGCCTTTATTTACTCAAGGGCATCCTGGTTCAGGCCTTTATTGGAAGGAGGCCAGAATTAGAGGCCTGCTTTATCAGAAGCACAAAAGACTGAAATCCAGGCTGTCAGCTGGTTCAACGTTACCCAGACTGGACTAGCAGCCAACAATGAACGAATGAATGGATGGATGGATGGATGGCCTATATTTCAATTTGAGCAAAATAAACTACCAGTAGAATGAATAAAAACAAGATTTTGTGTCTATTTGAGCGGTGACTGAAGTCTCATGTGCAAATCAAACATGATGATTGGTGGGTTTCACTCACGTGACCCTGCCCTGGCGCTGAACTCAAACAGTGGACAGGAAGTGTTTTGCTCTACTATAAAACACAGCGTGACGGATGAAAGTGAGTGTTCTAAACGAGCTGGCACAGACACAATATCTTCCTTTAGGTTATGACTCATTTAATTTTAAAAGTTGGACTTTTAATACATGCTGGAGGATTTACACAACGCTGAAGCGATCGACACAACAAACTATCTCGTGTGGCAAATCTCATATTACACTGCAAACCAAAAGCCTTTTATGAGTCTGAAAGCCTACAACTATTTTATCTCAGGTTGGTTAACAGTTTAGAGATCCGGAGAAGCTTTAAATGACCGTTGTCTTGTTTATGCTCGTGAGATGTGCTGTTTTAGTTACGTAATTAACTCGTAATGATAGCTAATGCTAACGGTGAGTACGTGCTAGGATCTACTTATAACTAACGTTTAAGCCTTTTTAAATCCACATTTCTGGTACATTTGTTTGATTTTATTAAGGTATTAATGCCACGTTACAACACTGAGCTAACTGCTAAAACATTAGCACTCTAAAAGCTATTTGCGGTCCGCAAATAGCTTTTAGAGTGCTAATGTTTTAGCAGTTAGCTCAGTGTTGTAACTTGGCAGGTAAACAGTTTGCAATTTGCGGTGAGGACACGTGAAAACAGTATCAAACTATTTACTTGCCACGTTACAACACTGAGCTAACTGCTAAAAACATTAGCACTCTAAAAGCTATTTGCGGTGAGGACACATGAAAACAGTATCAAACTGTTTACCTGCTGTTTTTGTAGCTGCGTTTCTAAATAACTGTTCAATAAAACGCCATAAAAAACCTTTAGTAAGCCCTTACCTGTGATGAAGTGATCACTGCAAAGTAGCGTTTTCCGTTCTGTTTCTGCTCATCTTGCAGCCGGAGATTATGATCCACTAGTCCGCTGTTACCGTAAAACTTGGTATACATGCGCCTCGAAAAATCGAGTGAGGGCTCACTTTACCGTCGATCTCTGAAACCCCCCCCCAAAAAAAAACCACACACCCCACGCTGTTTATAATAGTAGCCCCGGCCACTATTAGAGACCGGCCTGTATTTACCCCCGCTGACAGCGAGACCGGCTAATATAGGAGACCCGGCCGGTAATGGAATAGGCCAATATTAGAGGATTTACGGTATTTTGTAATCACAATTTTTACTCTTCCCATTTTATGATGTTTTAAATAGGGCTGTCAAAATTAGCGCGTTTTTAATGCGTTAATGCAAAGCCCCCTTAACGGCATTAATTTTTTTAACGCGCGATTAACGAGCAGGCTTCCATAGTTTTATTTTGGCCCTCCTCGCGTTCCATAGTCTGACGTAAATAAGAAGCAGGAACAAGCTATTGATGATTTAAAACTTTTAAATCATTTTGAATGTATTCATTTATTATGATTTAATTTAAATATTTTGTCCTTGTGAAGCGCATCGTGATTTTTTGTGAGATGCGTTATATAAAAGATCGTTTCATATTATTATTATTGGAGGATTTAGCAGAGCAGAGTGCACTCCGGAGGGAACGGCTCTTCCGTGAGCGCAGCGCACTGATCCGATTCCAGTCCAGATTCTATTTTACAAATAAAAGAACCTCTAGAACCTCCTCTGCTCCCCGATCATACACGCGTTGTCAAGTGTCCAGTGTTTCGATCTCGCTGTCAATAAAGTTTTTCTTTTTTTACGGGAAGAACCCAGGGAATCCCCTCCCGACCTGAGGCCACCGCACGTTTCATAAATCAGGACATTGACTGTTCATACACACATTCTAAATTTCATCAGTAGGAGGGAATATAGGAACGTTTCTACGAATGTTTGATAAATGAGGGCCCAGGTGAGTGAGAGCTGGGTGGAGGGCAGAGCAGATTGCATCCTCAGTGGATCGTTTAGCCCTGTAAGCAAACTGGAAGGGGTCCAGGGTAGGGGGAGGATGGAGTTGATGTGTGACATGACCAGCCTTTCAAAGGACTTCATGATGATGATGATAGTGATGATAATGGTGATGATGATGATGATGGTGATCATGATGATGATGATGATGATGGTGATGATAGTGATGATGATGATCATGGTGATGATGGTGGTGGTGATGAAGGTGATCATGATGATGATAGTGATGATGATGGTGATGATGATAATGATGATGGTGATCATGATGATGATGGTGGTGATGATGATGATGATGGTGATGATGGTGGTGGTGATGATGGTGATGATGATAATGGTGATGATGGTGATAATGGTGGTGGTGGTGGTGATGATGATGATTGTTGTGATGGTGATGGTGATGATGGTGGTGATGATGATGGTGATCATGATGATGATGGTGGTGATGATGATGGTGATGATGGTGATGATGGTGGTGGTGATGATGGTGGTGGTGATGATGGTGGTGGTGATGGTGATGATGATAATGGTGATGATGGTGATAATGGTGGTGGTGGTGGTGATGATGATGATTGTTGTGATGGTGATGATGGTGGTGATGATGATGGTGATCATGATGATGATGTTGGTTTTACCACGAGGCGTTTCTGCTGTACTGATCTATTTTTATGGTGTCTGCTCTGTCTCCTCAACCCCCAGTGAGTCGTGACAGACGGCTGCTCATACTGATCCAGGTTCTGTTGGAGGTTTCTTCCCGCTTGCTTAGTATGGGGATTGCTGTAAAGTCTGATTCAACAAGTCAGTGACTCGATTCAATCTGCTGGGTTTTCTTACATAGGAAACTTTTAACTATAATGAACTGAAGTCAGTGCACTGATAAGTAGGTTCAACTGGAATGTTTACTTAGTGAAGTGCCTTGAGACGACTCTGGTTGTGATTTGGCGCTGTTTGAATTAACTGAGCTGAACTGTTGACGTTCTTTTCTGAGCTTTTGGCTTCAACTCAAGTCCAACAAAAGAATTACATCTGAACAATCCAATCAGAACAAAGAGCTGCTTTTCTCTGTGCTTAGCAGCGCGACGCCTCTCTCTTTGTGTTTGTCTGGCAGCCAAGTCTCTGGATTCTCACGGTGAATCACCATCGTTTGGTTTTAATTATCAGCTGTTGCCAAAGGAAGGAGGACAGATAATGTTTTTGCCTGCCTGAACTACTGGGCAGATGTTTCAGAAATCACGTTTAGATAAACACACAATTGAAGGTGTTTTTAACTCGTCACTTTTCAGCTGTAAACTAGTCCTCAGAAGAGTCACCAGGTGTTTATCAGCTGCTTGTCCATGGGGGCGTGGCCAGCCTGTCCCACCACTGTTGGCCTCCAGCCAGTTAAAGATAATCACACCACCACAGCTAATTGTTTATAAACTTGTAGCTGATGATTCCAGTTAAATCCAGAGTTCCTGGATCACTAACATGTCCAGGTGTAGCCCCGCCCCTTTCTCAATGATCAATGGAGATGGTCCTAACTGGCTCAACTGGGTGGAGCTGTTGATCCTTGACTCCCTTGTTTATGAAGTCATCACCGACCCTCTGAGTGCTAACAGGGAGAGTGAAATTATGGGATGTTGTGTTTAGATAAAAATGACTCCAACTTAAGATCATCCTAGTTCAACCCTTAAACTCAGCAGGTGGATTTAATCTGGGTTTAATCTGGGTCTGGGCCACCTGGCCTCGTGTTTGGTTGTTTGTTAGTTTTGACAGACAGCTTCATCTTCTCTGATCTGATCCACACGTTTGATCTTTGTCTCCAGATTCTGAGGTCATCTACAGGAACAGCGACGGTCACGTCATCAAGTTCAACATCATCACCAACAAGACCGACATCATCCTGACCAACACCACCTTCGTAAGCAGAACACGGACTCTGTAGTTAAACCTTCATCTGGGTTTAACTGTTGAAGTTAAGATTATGTTTTCTTCTTTCAGATTAATTTCAACGTGGCCAAATATTCGGTATCTCCTGATCTGAAATATGTCCTGTTTGCCTATGATGTGAAACAGGTAAGCTGCTGAAACACACCTGGACCATTTAACACACGATTCTTCTTCTATGGTTTTAATATGGATGACAATCTGTCTGTGTTTAGTAGAGGAGGACTGGATTCTGATTTACAGACTGCACAAATCCCCTCTAAGGGCCGCACACGGCCCACAGGCCGCTGTTTGGACATCCCTTTGTTACTGAACTTCATCTCTGATCTCATATTTTACTTAGTTGGGACAAAAGAACATTTCATTTGAAAAAGACAAAACCATCTGAGAAACGGCTGCAGTTTTCCGAATCCCATTCAGGATGAGGATTATAATCCCTCCATGACACCGGCGGGTCACGTTCTCTCACTAATGGAGCAGCAGGGCGAGCTCAAACCACAATTACAGCTTTCCGACGGAAAAGAGAAGATGCAGAATGAGATATGTAAATCAGACCCTCCACAGTGGAGGGGATCAGCTGTGAGGATTAGTGACACGACGATTATTCCGAGTTGATTTGCATATTTTGGATAAAAGGTTACAACTTGGAATAATGGAGCCAATATAGCTGGAGGCCATTTTTATTTATAGCTGAAGGTTAAACGGATGAAGGAAAGACTTTAATGTAGAAACATTATATTTATACATAACAGAGATGCAGGATAATCCATCCATCCATCCATCCATCCATCCATCCATCCATCCATCCATCCATCCATCCATCCATCCATCCATCCATTCATCCATCCATTCATTCATTCATTCATTGTTGGCTGCTGGTCCAGTCTGCGTAACGTTGAACCAGCTGACAGCCTGGATTTCAGTCTTTTGTGCTTCTGATAAAGATAAAAATACTATTTTGAGTTAAATCCTGAGACGTTTCTGCTGACAGCAGCAGAAACCAACAACAGCTTCCTGTGTTTAATTCATGACCAGAACTTTGGTCAGATGCAGTTCCATAAAGCTACAGAGGTCGGTCCCTGCAGAGCAGAGCAGCACAGAGATGGAGAAGAGAAACACGTGATGATAAAATATTTAGTCAGAGCTGTCAGAACGTGCACGCTCATTCAGAACGTGCACACTGGTGGCCTTGGAGCTGTGAGTTCAGTGGACGGGTTTCCAAAGCAACGACTCTGGAGCAGGTTCTCCAGAACATGAACCAGATTCCTGAACATGAAAACATAAAAGAGATTAGAAAACTGTGAGTGTGTGTGTGGTGGTGGTGGTGGTGGTGGTGGTGGTGGTGGGGGGGGGGGGGTTGACAGCATCAAACATGTCTGAAGGGATGGGAGAGAAAAGGCTTCATATCATTATGACTGTGGTGATCATTTCAGCACAGATGATGATAAGAACACTCTGGGTTAGAAATCCTTTACCTGAGAATAAAATCTGCATCAAAGCAGTTAAAATACTGCTACTACTGCCAATACTACGACTACTACTACCAGTACTACTATCAATACTACTACTACTACCACCATATTACCTCTATGTATGAAATGTGCTATATAAATAAAGCTGCCTTGCCTTGCCTTACTACTACTACCACCACCTACAATACTACTACTACTACTACCAGTACTACTGCCAATACTACTACTACTACTACCAGTACTACTACCAATACTACTACTACTACTATCAATACTACTACTACTACTACTACAAGTACTACTACGAATACTACTACTACTACTACCACCATATTGCCTCTATGTATGAAATGTGCTATATATGAATAAAGCTGCCTTGCCTTGCATTACTACTACTACCAACCCCCTACAATAATACTACTACTACTACTACCAGTACTACTACCAATACTACTACTACTACCAGTACTACTACCAATACTACTACTACCAATACTACTACTACTACCAATACTACTACTACTACTACCAATACTACTACTACTACTACCAATACTACCATTAATACTACTGCTACCACCAATACTACTAGGCAATGCACACGGAGGCAATTCAATGTGCTTTCCAGGAGCAAGAATAGCATGAATCAATGTAACAGCACAATTAAAATACACAAATTAATTTAGACCAGATTAAATACACAAATTAGTTTCAGATTTTAAAATCAGAAAAAGACGAGCAGTTCCAATGCAGAAGGTGCAGCATCAGAAACATTTCTTCATAGGCTGATGAACACATGAAAGTTCCTAGAGTTCGGGGCACATCTGAGGTCATGAGGAAGCTGATTCCATCTGTGTGCAGCATAGTAGATAAAAGCAGCTTCACCCTGCTTGGTTCTGACCCGGTTCTACCAGCTGACTGCTTCCTAAGGATCTCAGAGCCCTGCTGGGTGGAGATACTGGAAGGAGATCTGACATGTATTTTGGCCCCATGCCATTGAGTGAATTATAAACTAGTAGAAGCACTTTGAAATGGATTCTGTAGTTTACTGGTAACCATTGTAGAGATTTAAGAACAGCAGTGATGTGCTCGGTTCTCTTGGTTCTTGTTAAGACTCTAGCAGCAGCATTCTGAAGAAGCTGCAGCTGCTTCACAGCTTTTATGGGAAGACCAGACAGAAGACCATTGGAGGGACCGGTAGCACCAGTGCTCGTCAGCCTCACCTCTATCAGTGCGCTCCAGGGCAGCTGTGGCTACAATGTAGCTCATCATCACCAGTGTGTGAATGGATGAATGATTGGGTTGTAAAGCGCCTTGGGGGGTTCTAGGACTCTAGAAGGTGTTATATCAAATACAGGCCATTTACCTTATTATAACAATGTTTAGTGACTAAAGCAGTCGTTTTAGTATTTTTCTGGTTTGGATCCAACAGGAAGTGGTTTTACTGCTGCTGACGGTCAAAATCCAGATTTTTTTTTCTCTCCGGTGTTTCAGATTAAGTCTTGTAAACATTTGCTGATAATTATCTGAGTTTATTCAGGGATTTGCTGGATTAAACGACTAGACTCAACAGTGAAATCTCACCTGTTACTCACTAGGAACTGGATTTATCAGGTTTTGGTGGAATCTTTTGTTCATGTTTCCATTTCAGAGTGAATTCATCTGTAATTTGCACAAATTAAACCCAACAAAAGCTCCTAATCTCTGGGATTCATGTTGGTCACAGCTGACAGCCGCCATGTTTTATTTATTTATTTTATTCTAACCTCAGAATCAGTGCAGCTTAGTTTAGTTAGTCTCAGATTTGTGGTTTTCAGATCCAGTTTTGTTTCTGACGGGTTGGAATTTTCTGCTTTTCCTATAAAAGAGAAAAAAATGTAAAGAGTTAAACCTGAGTTCAGTGTGTGTGTGTGTGAGCGCGCACGCGCGTGCGTGTCTGTGTGTATATTTGTGCGTGTGTGTACGTGTGTGCGTACATTTGTGGGTGCGCACGTGTGTTTGTGTGCGTGTGTGCATGCTTGCATGTGCGTGTACATTTGTGCATGTTTGTGTATGTGTGTGTGTGTACATTTGTGTATGAGTGCATGCGTGCGTGTGTGTGCATGTGTGTGTACACATTTGTGCGCACTTGCATGTTTATATGTGTGTGTGCATGCATGTGTACATTTGTGCGCGTGTGCGTGCATGTGTTTAGGTGTATGAGTGTGCATGAGTGTGTGTGTTTTTATGTGCGTGTGTGCGCCTGCGCGTGGGTGTGTGTCTGTGTTCAGCATTGGTGTGAGTGACAGCTTCTGTGTTTACTCGTTGAGCGTTTGTATTTGTTCTGTATTTTTCCGACTATCTGCCACCGGAACACGGGTCGGCTAGTTTCAAGCTGCCGGAGCAGAACGCAGGAAGGCTTTTTTTCCTCCAGCTGTGCCTGCAAAGCTCCGAGGATAACGCCGGTGGAGTCGTGTTAAAAACAATCAGCAGTTTTCCATTTTCATAGGAGATGAGTTCATATCCAGCGTCCCACCTGGAGGAACAACTGCTGATAAAAAACTAATGAGCTAAGAGCTGGAAGCAGGTCGGAAAGACGACACAAACCTCTGAGCTCGTCTGGTGTTTCAGGAGAAAACAAATCTCCTCCTGATGGATCATTTCTGTAGGAAAACAACACCTGAGCCTTGATCCGAACCTGGAGTTTATCTGTAATGAAAGCTATAGTCAGGATGATGGTAGAATTAGGGTTTCATATTTAGATTTTTTTATTCTTGTATTTTTAGTTTATTTGCAGCATGTTGCTTGTTTTAAACTCACTTTAGAATAAAGTTAATTAGTTTTCTCTCTGAACACGATTCTCCTGTTTCATCTCATGGGACCTGAGGAAACGGAGACATTTCATTTCTGTTCATTTTATTCCAATAAAAACAACAGATATAAAAATGGAATATAATTTAAAGCTGAGGAAGTCCTGAAAGGTTAGAGAAAAATTAGATTTCAGGTCTGAAACATTTAGATGAGGAAACTAAATAATAGCAACATTAGCCCAGTTTTCCTAACTCTCCCCCACACACCGACCCGGATCAGAGCGGCACATCCCAGACTTCACCTTCATCAAGTCTGACTCGATTCTGCTGAACACCGGCTAGTTTAGAGTCTGCTGTCACAAGAAACGCAAACATGAAGCTGCATCAGCCAGGAGGCGTCTCCATGGCAACCAGAGAGCCAGAGGATGCTGTACAATGTCACGTCCCGCTGTGTAAAAGCTTCAGTAGTTATTTAACTGACGTGTTCTCTGATTGGCTCCCCCACTGAGAGGAGGGGGGGGGGGCACTTTGCATCATGTGACGTTTGAAAAGGAGAATTTAAATAAAATATTGTATTTTCTTTTCCTGCAGTAGACTTTTAGAGCTGAGGTGAATCCTAGGAATAATTTAAATAAAGTAATTAATATTTAATCAACAGGATCAAAACAGTAAAAACAGCATTTATTCATTTATTCAGCTCAGTATCTGAAACAGACAAAAATTATCTCCATCATCCATCCATCATCCATCCATCCATCCATCCATCCATCCATCCATCCATCCATCTTTCCACTCATTCACCATCCATCCATCCATCCATCCATCCTGTAATGATGAAACTTTATTTCCTTTTATTCTCTCCGTCTTTGTTCCAACTCTATTTGATGAAGTTTTAATTTTCCCACTTTGTTGGCCTTAATTTTCCCGTCTTTATCCGAGGACAGCCTTCCTACCTGCGACTGTCACGCCGTAAGCGTCTCCTTTGTTTCTGTCTCTGTTCACATCCACCCTTCTGTTCTGCAGATTTCCTTCCTCTGTCTCCGTCTCTCCTAAGATTTCCCAGCAGAGACGCTCTGTCATGATCCGTTTCTCGGATGGAATTAAAACGTGGCGGCCCACAGCTGTCATCCATGCAAATGGGATTGATCGTATCTCTGAGAACAGCTGGCAGTCTGTTGTGTTTGAGACGGAGCTGTTTTTAATGTTCTGCCCTGATGTCATCATTCACATCCATCCTGTCTCCATGTGTTTCCAGGTGTACCGTCACTCCTACATGGCATCCTACAGCATCTATAATATTCACACACGGTGAGTGCTTTGTCTCTATGATGGAACCTCCGGGACATCGTTTGGGTTTTTTAAATCAGGCGCTCTGAGGTCTGAGTGGTGAACTGAGTTCTGTCATTATTTTGCATGTTTGTGACACGTGACAGGAAGCCAGATGTTTCCTGGGTAGTTTGTCTTGTTCCAGATGTTGTCCGACTCAGATTAATCACAAACTGACCTGAGGTCAGCCCGACAGCTGTGGTCGTAGACTTGGTGTGGACGGAGGAGCAGCTGATCCTCCTGCTGATGGTTGTTCTCTGTTCAGGGAGGTCTGGGAGCTGGATCCTCCTGAGGTGGTGAATTCCGTCCTTCAGTATGCCGCCTGGGGAGTCCAAGGCCAACAGCTGGTGAGACATGGCTCCGTCCCGTTCCATAGGACCGCTCCAGTCTTTATAGGAACGTTCTAGTGTTCTCCTGTGGGCCTCTGGCAGATTCCCTCCCCATCCCAGAGTTCCATGTTAGTTCTCTAACATCCCAACAAAGGCGTCTCTGACATGAGGAGGTATCTCATGAGGTTGGGAGTTTGGGTCTGCTCAGCTTTAAACATGAGCCCGCTTTTATTATTTGTTCTTTCTGGGGTGAACCGGGGTAATTACTCCTCCGCCGTATTAGCTCAGATGGCAGAGCAGCGACCAGCTGGTGACTGGGACGCGCTCCATTTAGTTTGGGCTGGCACAACTTTAGAAAGTGGAATGGTGGCGTTGCGCTGGGAAGCCGCCACCCACCTAAATTAGGGGTCTGGTCCCGCGAAGCCCGGTTTATCTGTTCTCCGGTATCAAAGACGTGTTTGTGCTCCGCTTGTTTATGGATTCCTAACAGAAACAAACTGCTTTTACATCTTTTTATTGATGCTGAATTACAGGCTGGAGCCAAATCTCTGGATCTATGGCAACAAGATGCTGCTTAATTAGAGCTCAGAGCCAAGTCCGGAGACACGTTCCTAAAGGAAAACAACGCTCAAATCAGAGGGAATTTCTCTGATTTAGGGACTAAAAGTTGGTCTTTTGGAGGAGAAGAGATTAGTTTAACCCTTAAATGTTTTTGGTTCCTATAAAAAAACTTTATTTACTAAAACGTTCAAGTTTTTGAGTGTTTTTCTTCCTTTTGTATTTTTTATGAGAAGCTTCATGTTTAGGCTGTAAAACGTGGCTAAAGTTTAATATTTTAGAGTAAAACTAAATGTTTCCAGAGTTTCTTTCCTGTTTCATTTTCTATTATTGGACCTAAAATAAAACCTGCTGAATATTTCCTTATGTTAGGAATGAAATATGAAATAACACCGATAACTTTAGGAAATTTAGAGTTTGTGTGAAATAAATGCAGATAATTAGAACCCGGCTGCATATTTAGTTGTATTTTGTTTAACGTTTCTGTGACCTTTGACCCCGTCAGTCACTGCTCTTTAATCACCAGAGTTGATGAGGCTCTCTGGAACTGGTTTAGACTGGTTGGGGTCTCACATTCCAGTATAAACCAGATTCTAGACACTCCTCGGCCATGTGGGGTTCCTCAGGGCTCTGCTTTGGGCCCACTTCTGTTTCTACTGTATCTACAACTATCAGATCATTAATTAACCTCCCATCTTTATTCTGATGACATTCAGCTCATTTAGTTCTTCAGACTGAACTAGTCGAGTACCGATCAGATCACTAACTGGTTAGAGGAGAACCCGTTAAAGATCCGGTTCCTCTGATCAGGAAACAAACGGCTCGTTTAAATTTGTGAGGAAACTCAGAACATCTGGTCTCAGATCATCGGAGAAGTTTGTATCCAAACATGAACCTGAGATGGTTCTTCATGAAACAGGAAAGAACCCTGGTGGCTCTCCTGGACCTCCTCGTGTTCCTGACTGATGAAGCTCTTTCATCTCTGCAGATCTACATATTTGAGAACAACATCTACTACCGCTCTCATGTGAAGAGCAACTCCCTCAGGCTGACGTCTTCAGGGAAGGAAGGAGTCATCTTCAACGGGATCGCCGACTGGCTTTATGAAGGTGAGCGTGTCCGTCAGCTGATCCAGGAGTCGGAGTAAATCCCACGTCGCTGTCGGCTTGTTGGGAAGCGGTTAGCAGCAGAATATTAAATATTGTGAGTGATAAAATCTCCGCTGGCTGAAGTGAACGTGTTGACACTCAGTCTCATTTAGCTAGAAATGCTTGTTGATAAATAGGAATATTTTAGCATAAAAGGAAGTTATGAAATATTCATGATGTTTGGTCTAGAGCTGATATTTCCCCACTGGGTGTGAGGAGTGGATTTATGAGCTTTACTCAAACACAAACGGCCAGTTTTACCGGCTCTGCTGGTAATTACTTTATGTTGTATAATTATAGAACAATAAGTGATGGTTGACCCTGAATCAGACTCTAATTGAGTTCCTTTTTCATTAGCAGCATCTTATTCTCCTTTGCTGTGTCTGCATGCGTCCGTCGTTACACTATAGAACAGGATTTTCCTGATTAACGGACAATTATACTTAGATAATTAAAATAAAAAGGGAAATTAGGAACCAGAGCCCGCGTTACTGGTTTCTGTGGGATTGTTGATGCCAGTTTGTGTTTCTGTCGTTAAATACAAAAATCTGAGTTCTATTCTGATCTAATCAGCACAGAGTGATGTTGAAGATAAAGGTATAGATAACATTATTTTAATTAACCTTTTTATTTTATTCAAAAGATTCCACATGTTTGAGATCGTTCCAGGTGATTTAGGTTCTGTTCTGATTAGATATCAGGACTAGAAGTCAGAGCTGTCGGGATTAAAGACTGATTTGTGGTTTCCATGACAACAGAGGAGATCCTGCAGACCCACATGGCCCACTGGTGGTCTCCTGATGGGGAGAGGTTGGCCTTCCTGGTTCTCAACGACTCTCTGGTGCCCAACATGGCGTTACCTCGCTTCACTGGCTCAACGTACCCGAAAGGAAAACAGTACCCCTACCCAAAGGTAACCGTCGCTAAAGGTTAATGTACGGTTGTTTTTTTCAGTTAGTCCTCATCGGGTCTTCAGATAAACCAAAAACAACCTCTGATGAATAAAAACGGGTCCAAATAAAGTCCATCCTCCTGAATCAGCTGATCAGATCATCTGGATAAGCAGCTGCTCCGGAGCATACAGGCGTGTCAACACGGGGAGGGAAGATGTCAGGATTCCTCTGCATCAATCTGGGAAGGGTCAAAGGTTGTTTCCAAACAGTGTCCAGTCCATTAGTCTCAGCAGGTTCACCCAGAGGTCAAAGGTCAACGATCAGATAAACACCCAGGAACTCCACCTGCCTCAGTCAGGAGGTCAAAGGTCACTCAGTTCAGCTGTTTACCCACAATGCACTGCAGCATAAACAAATGATCTCTATCAGCACAGAGGTGGAGGGCTGATGGTCTGGGCTCCTAACAGTCAGTGAGTCCAACATGACCAAACCGGGTCATGAAGCAGAACCATGACCCAAACTACAGCAGGACCAGAACCAGAACCTGGCTGTGGCGAGCTCCTCCAGAACCACAGCTCCTCCCGTTAGCTCCATGTGTAATTCATCCCAACCCTCCTAATCTGGGAGTAAAGGTCTAAATTTTCCTGGGCTATCTGACATCCTCTATTCAATTCAATTCAATTCAGTTTATTTATATAGCGCCAGATCACGACAAGAGTCGTCTCAAGGCACTTCACAAAGTAAACATTCCAATACAGTTCAGTTCATAAGCCAATCAGTAAAAAAGTTTCCTATATAAGGGACCCAGCAGATTGCATCAAGACACTGACTAGTGTCATTGTGTTGGTACAATCCTCTCTTCTGCTCCCTGCTGCAGGCGGGCCAGCCCAACCCGACGGTGAAGCTCTACGTGGTGAACATTTACGGGCCGACGCACACGCTGGAGCTGATGCCTCCTGAGATGCTGAGGCTGCGGTGAGCAGAGCTCAGATTTGCACCAGCAGCTTTGGACCTCATGATGTTTTTACTCAGCTTTGAGTGGTCGTCTGCCTCTGTGAGGTCAGAGAATAAACCTAGCTCAGCTCAGTTGATGTGAGGGGAAACATTAGAGTGACTGGTTTTTCACAATAAAAGCAGGTCAGTTTTAGAAAAGTTTCCCTTACGTTGAGTTCAGTTTAGTCTGAGACAGATTTTAAAAAAGATTCAGTAGTTATATTTATCAAGCTGTGCAGGTGCGTCGATTTACTTATGACCGTGAACTTACTGAAAGTATTTCAGAATAAGAGCTTCACGTAAACACTTCTCATGGTCAGGCTTTAACCTGCTGTTGGGTTTAATGATTTATAATTATAAAAGCATTTTGTAGAAAATAGGAACATATTTTTGAATAAAAAATGAAAAATGTGGATGATAATTTGGTGAATTTAAATAAAACTTGGGCCTGAATTACAAACTTAAACCATTCAACACAGTTTGAAAGTTGCAGAAAAGAATCTGTAGCGATGTCTCAATCTGTCTGATTTACCATCAAATTAAATAAAAGCAGCTTAATAAAAGACAAAACGAACTAGACTTCAACATCTTTAAAATAAATTAGACTTTTTTAGCCTCTCATTATTAATCTGAACATAAACATCTGGAATAAATTCTGACTTCCTCTTATTCTGGTCGGGACCACACAAGCTCCCTGAGAGAGCCTCAAACGGCCCGCGGGCCTCAGCTTGGACACCCTGGTTTGACACGCAGTGTTTTTCTGTGTGGGATAGGGAACACTATGTGACGATGGTGAAGTGGATCAGTAAGACCCGGACGGCGGTGAGGTGGCTGAACCGGGCTCAGAACATCTCCATCCTGACGGTGTGCGACACCACCACCGGAGCCTGCGTCACGGTCCGTGTTTCCCGTTTCCTCTGATTCCTGAGATGAAAACATGAATGTGGGTTTATTTGTGAGGGTTAACCTTTTTTATCTCCTCTACACAGACAGGAAGTCCCGCTGAGATAAGCCTCTAACGCGATTAAAGAGTTTTATTCTGTTTTTCCCACGATACGTTGGATTGTCTGAGAATCAAACGGGTCTGGAGAGAACGGATCGCAGTTATCGGACATAACTTCATTAAAAGTAAATCAGAGTTGGGCTCAGGCTGGTCACGCACCATTGATTATCTCTGTAATCGCTCTAATTACTGAACTCCTCGCTCAAGTTGTCTCGTTAGCTCAGAGAGGGCTTTTATTTTTCTGACCGTGTTCTGAGCCCACCGGCTGAAACCGAACCGGAGAGGCTCCAGGCGCTCGGGCGGCGTTCTGATGGCGCTCTGATGTCACTCTGATGTCACTCTGATGGCGCTCTGATGTCGCTATGTCACTCTGATGGCGCTCTGATGTCACTGATGGCGCTCTGATTTCACTCTGATGGCACTCTGATGTCACTCTGTCACTCTGATGGCGCTCTGATGTCACTATGATGGCGCTCGGATGGCGCTCTGATGTCACTATGATGGCACTTGGATGGCGCTCTGATGTCACTCTGATGCTCTGATGGCGCTCTAATTTTGCTCTGATTTAACTCTGATGGTGCTCTGATGTCACTCTGATGGTGCTCTGATGGCACACTGATGTCACTGATGGCGCTCTAATGTCACTCTGATGGCGCTCTGATGTCGCTCTGATGTCACTCTGATGGCGCTCTGATGTCAGTCTGATGGTGCTCTGATGTCGCTCTGATGTCACTCTGATGTCGCTCTGATGTCACTCTGATGTCACTCTGATGGCGCTCTGATGTCATTCTGATGGCGCTGTGATGTCACTCTGATGGCGCTCTGATGTCACTCTGATGTCACTCTAATGGCGCTCTGATGTCACTCTGATGGTGCTCTGATGTCGCTCTGTTGGTGCTCTGTCACTCTGATGTCACTCTGATGGCGCTCTGATGTCATTCTGTCACTCTGATGGCGCTCTGATGTCACTCTGATGGCGCTCTGATGTCACTCTGATGGCGCTGTGATGTCACTCTGATGGCACTCTGATGTCACTCGGATGGCGCTCTGATGTCACTCTGATGGCGCTCTAATGTTGCTCTGATTTCACTCTGATGGTGCTCTGATGGCACTCTGATGTCACTGATGGCGCTCTGATGTCACTCTGATGGTGCTCTGATATCACTCTGATGTCACTCTGATGGCGCTCTGATGCTCTGATGGCGCTCTAATGTCACTCTGATGGCGCTCTGATGTCATTCTGATGGCGCTGTGTTTTCACTCTGATGTCACTCTGATGGTGCTCTGATGTCGTTCTGATGGCGCTCTGATGTCACACTGATGGCGCTCTGATGTCACTCTGATGCTCTGATGGCGCTCTGATGTCACTATGATGGCATTCGGATGGTGCTCTGATGTCAATCTGATGTCGCTCTGATGGCGCTCTGATGGCGCTCTGATGTCGCTCTGTTGGCGCTCTGTCACTCTGATGTCACTCTGATGGCGCTCTGATGTCACTCTGATGGCGCTCTGATGTCACTCTGATGACGCTCTGATGTCACTCTGATGGCGCTCTGTTTTCACTCTGATGTCACTCTGATGGTGTCACTGATGGCGCTCTGATGTCACTATGATGGCGCTCGGATGGCGCTCTAATGTCACTCTGATGCTCTGATGGCGCTCTGATGTCACTATGATGGCACTCGGATGGCGCTCTGATGTCACTCTGATGCTCTGATGGCGCTCTAATGTTGCTCTGATTTCACTCTTATGGTGCTCTGATGGCACTCTGATGTCACTGATGGCGCTCTGATGTCACTCTGATGGCGCTCTGATGTCATTCTGATGGCGCTCTGATGTCACTCTGATGACGCTCTAATGTCACTCTGATGGCGCTCTGATGTCACTCTGATGGCGCTCTGATGTCGCTCTGTTGGCGCTCTGTCACTCTGATGTCACTCTGATGGCGCTCTGATGTCATTCTGTCACTCTGATGGCGCTCTGATATCACTCTGATGGCGCTCTGTTTTCACTCTGATGTCACTCTGATGGTGCTCTGATCTCGTTCTGATGGCGCTCTGATGTCACACTGATGGCGCTCTAATGTCACTCTGATGGCGCTCTGATGTCATTCTGATGGCACTCTGATGTCACTCTGTTGGCGCTCTGATGTCACTCTGATGGCGCTCTGATGTCACTCTGATGTCACTCTGATGCCGCTCTGATGTCACTCTGATGGCGCTCGGATGGCGCTCTGATGTCACTCTGATGCTCTGATGGCGCTCTGATGTCACTATGATGGCATTCGGATGGCGCTGTGATGTCACTCTGATGGCGCTCTGATGGCGCTCTGATGTCACTCTGATGGCGCTCTGATGGCGCTCTGATGTCACTCTGATGGCGCTCTAGTGTTGCTTTGATTTCACTCTGATGGCACTCTGATGGCGCTCTGATGTCACTGATGGCGCTCTGATGTCACTCTGTTGGCGCTCTGATGTCACTCTGATGGCGCTCTAATGTCACTCTGATGCTCTGATGGCGCTCTAATGTTGCTCTGATTTCACTCTGATGGCACTCTGATTTCACTCTGATGGCGCTCTGATGTCACTGATGGCGCTCTAATGTCACTCTGATGGCGCTCTGATGTCACTTTGATGGCGCTCTGATGTCACTCTGATGGCGCTCTGATGGCACTCTGATGTCACTGATGGCGCTCTGATTTCACTCTGATGGCACTCTGATGTCACTCTGTCACTCTGATGGCGCTCTGATGTCACTGATGGCGCTCTGATGTCACTCTGATGGCGCTCTGATGTCACTTTGATGGCGCTCTGATGTCATTCTGTCACTCTGATGGCGCTCTGATGTCACTCTGATGGCGCTCTGATGTCGCTATGATGTCACTCTGATGGCGCTCTGATGTCACTCTGATGGCGCTCTGGTGTCTCTGATGTCGCTCTGATGTCACTCTGATGGCGCTCTGATGTCACTCTGATGTTCTGATGGCGCTCTAATGTTTCTCTGATTTCATTCTGATGGCACTCTGATGTCACTCTGATGGCGCTCTGACGTCACTTGTTGTCACTCTGATGTCACTCTGATGCCGCTCTCATGTCAGTCTGATGGTGCTCTGATGTCGCTCTGATGTCACTCTGATGGCGCTCTGATGTCACTCTGATGGCGCTCCGATGTCACTCTGATGTTCTGATGGCGCTCTAATGTTTCTCTGATTTCATTCTGATGGCACTCTGATGTCACTCTGATGGCGCTCTGATGTCACTCTGATGGCGCTCTGATGTCACTCTGATGTCACTCTGATGGCGCTCTGATGGCGCTCTGATGTCGCTCTGTTGGTGCTCTGTCACTCTGATGTCACTCTGATGGCGCTCTGATGTCATTCTGTCACTCTGATGGCGCTCTGATGTCACTCTGATGGCGCTCTGGTGTCACTCTGATGGCGCTCTGATGTCACTCTGATGGCGCTCTGATGTCACTCTGATGTCACTGATGGCGCTCTGATTTCACTCTGATGGCACTCTGATGTCACTCTGATGCTCTGATGGCGCTCTGATGTCACTATGATGGCACTCGGATGGCGCTCTGATGTCACTCTGATGGGCTCTGATGTCACTCTGATGTCACTCTTATGGCGCTCTGATGTCACTGATGGCGCTCTGATGTCACTATGATGGCGCTCGGATGGCGCTCTAATGTCACTCTGATGCTCTGATGGCGCTCTGATGTCGCTCTGTTGGCGCTCTGTCACTCTGATGTCACTCTGATGGCGCTCTGATGTCATTCTGTCACTCTGATGGCGCTCTGATGTCACTCTGATGGCGCTCTGATGTCACTCTGATGGCGCTCTGATGTCACTCTGATGTCACTCTGATGACGCTCTGATCTCACTCTGATGGCGCTCTGATATCACTCTGATGTCACTCTGATGTCACTGATGTCGCTCTGATGTCACTCTGATGGCGCTCTGATGTCACTCGGATGGCGCTCTAATGTCACTCTGATGGCGCTCTCATGTCACTCTGATGGCGCTCTGATGGCGCTCTGATGTCGCTCTGTTGGCGCTCTGTCGCTCTGATGTCACTCTGATGGCGCTCTGATGTCACTCTGATGGCGCTCTGATGTCACTCTGATGACGCTCTGATGTGGTTCTGATGGCGCTCTGATGGCGCTCTGATGGCACTCTGATGGCGCTCTAATGTCACTCTGATGGCGCTCTGATGTCACTCTGATGGCTCTCTGATGTCGCTCTGTTGGTGCTCTGTCACTCTGATGTCACTCTGATGGCGCTCTGATGTCATTCTGTCACTCTGATGGCGCTCTGATGTCACTCTGATGTCACTCTGATGTCACTGATGGCGCTCTGATTTCACTCTGATGGCACTCTGATGTCACTCTGATGGCGCTCTGATGTCACTGCTGGCGCTCTGATGTCACTCTGATGGCGCTCTGATGTCACTTTGATGGCGCTCTGATGTCATTCTGTCACTCTGATGGCGCTCTGATGTCACTCTGATGGCGCTCTGATGTCACTATGATGTCACTTTGATGGCGCTCTGATGTCACTCTGATGGCGCTCTGATGTCACTCTGAAGGCGCTCTGATGTCACTCTGATGGCGCTCTGATGTCACTCTGATGCTCTGATGGCGCTCTAATGTTGCTCTGATTTCACTCTGATGGTGCTCTGATGGCACTCTGATGTCACTGATGGCGCTCTGATGTCACTCTGTTGGCGCTCTGATGTCACTCTGATGGCGCTCTGATGTCACTCTGATGGCGCTCTGATGTCATTCTGATGGCGCTGTGATGTCACTCTGATGGCGCTCTAGTGTTGCTCTGATTTCACTCTGATGGCACTCTGATGGCGCTCTGATGTCACTGATGGCGCTCTGATGTCACTCTGTTGGCGCTCTGATGTCACTCTGATGGCGCTCTAATGTCACTCTGATGCTCTGATGGCGCTCTAATGTTGCTCTGATGTCACTCTGATGGCGCTCTGATTTCACTCTGATGGCGCTCTGATGTCACTCTGATGGCGCTCTGATGTCACTGATGGCGCTCTGATGTCGCTCTGTTGTCTCTGTCACTCTGATGTCACTCTGATGGCGCTCTGATGTCACTCTGATGGCGCTCTGATGTCACTCTGATGGCGCTCTGATGGCGCTCTGATGTCGCTCTGTTGGCGCTCTGTCACTCTGATGTCACTCTGATGGCGCTCTGATGTCACTCTGATGGCGCTCTGATGTCACTCTGATGGCGCTCTGATGTCATTCTGTCACTCTGATGGCGCTCTGATGTCACTCTGATGGCGCTCTGATGTCACTATGATGTCACGCTGATGGCGCTCTGATGTCACTCTGATGTCACTCTGATGGCGCTCTGATGTCACTCTGATGGCGCTCGGATGGCGCTCTGATGTCACTCTGATGGCGCTCTGATGGCGCTCTGATGTCACTCTGATGCTCTGATGGCGCTCTAATGTTGCTCTGATTTCACTCTGATTTCACTCTGATGGCGCTGATGTCACTGATGGCGCTCTGATGTCACTCTGATGGCGCTCTGATGTCACTTTGATGGCGCTCTGATGTCACTCTGATGTCACTCTGATGGCGCTCTGATGTCACTCTGATGGCGCTCTCATGTCATTCTGATGGCGCTGTGATGTCACTCTGATGGCGCTCTGATGTCACTCTGATGGCGCTCTGATGTCACTCTGATGCTCTGATGGCGCTCTAATGTTGCTCTGATTTCATTCTGATGGCACTCTGATGTCACTGATGGCGCTCTGCTGTCACTCTGTTGGCGCTCTGATGTCACTCTGATGGCGCTCTGATGTCACTCTGATGGCGCTCTGATGTCACTCTGATGGCGCTGTGATGTCACTCTGATGGCGCTCTGATGTCACTCTGATGGCGCTCTGATGTCACTATGATGGCACTCGGATGGCGCTCTGATGGCGCTCTGATGTCGCTCTGATGTCACTGATGGCGCTCTGATTTCACTCTGATGGCGCTCTGATGTCACTATGATGGCGCTCGGATGGCGCTCTGATGTCACTCTGATGCTCTGATGGCGCTCTGATGTCACTATGATGGCATTCGGATGGCGCTCTGATGTCACTCTGATGTCGCTCTGATGTCACTCTGATGGCGCTCTGATGGCGCTCTGATGTCGCTCTGTCACTCTAATGTCACTCTGATGGCGCTCTGATGTCACTCTGATGGCGCTCTGATGTCACTCTGATGTCACTCTGATGACGCTCTGATGTCACTCTGATGGCGCTCTGATGTCACTCTGATGGCGCTCTGATGTCACACTGATGGCGCTCTGATGTCACTCTGATGTTCTGATGGCGCTCTAATGTTTCTCTGATTTCATTCTGATGTCACTGATGGCGCTCTGATGTCACTCTGATGTCACTCTGATGGCGCTCTGATGTCACTTTGATGGCGCTCTGATGTCACTCTGATGTCACTGATGGCGCTCTGATTTCACTCTGATGGCACTCTGATGTCACTCTGATGGCGCTCTGATGTCACTGATGGCGCTCTGATGTCACTTTGTTGGCGCTCTGATGTCATTCTGATGGCGCTGTGATGTCACTCTGATGGCGCTCTGATGTCACTCTGATGTTCTGATGGCGCTCTAATGTCACTCTGATTTCATTCTGTTGGCACTCTGATTTCACTCTGATGGCGCTCTGATGTCACTGATGGCGCTCTGATGTCACTCTGATGGCGCTCTGATGTCACTCTGATGGCGCTGTGATGTCACTCTGATGGCGCTCTGATGTCACTCTGATGGCGCTCTGATGTCACTCTGATTTCACTCTGATGGCGCTCTGATGTCACTGTGATGGCGCTCTGATGTCACTATGATGTCACTTTGATGGCGCTCTGATGTCACTCTGATGGCGCTCTGATGTCACTCTGATGTCACTCTGATGTCACTCTGATGGCGCTCTGATGTCACTCTGATGGCGCTCTGATGTCATTCTGTCACTCTGATGGCGCTCTGATGTCACTCTGATGGCGCCCTGATGTCACTATGATGTCACTCCGATGGCGCTCTGATGTCACTCTGATGGCGCTCTAATGTCACTCTGATGGCGCTCTGATGTCACTCTGATGGTACTCTGATGTCACTCTGATGTCCCTCTGATGGCGCTCTGATGGCACTCTGATGTCATTCTGATGGCGCTGTGATGTCACTCTGATGGCGCTCTGATGTCACTCTGATGGCGCTCTGATGTCACTCTGATGGTGCTCTGATGTCGCTCTGTTGGTGCTCTGTCACTCTGATGTCACTCTGATGGCGCTCTGATGTCATTCTGTCACTCTGATGGCACTCTGATGTCACTCTGATGTCCCTCTGATGTCACTCTGATGGCACTCTGATGTCACTGATGGCGCTCTGATGTCACTCTGATGGCGCTCTGATGTCACTTTGATGGCGCTCTGATGTCACTCTGATGGCACTCTGATGGCGCTCTGATGTCACTCTGATGTCACTCTGATGGCGCTCTGATGTCACTCTGATGGCGCTCTGATGTCATTCTGATGGCGCTGTGATGTCACTCTGATGGCGCTCTGATGTCACTCTGATGGTGCTCTGATGTCACTCTGATGTCACTGATGGCGCTCTGATTTCACTCTGATGGCACTCTGATGTCACTCTGATGGCGCTCTGATGTCACTGATGGCGCTCTGATGTCACTATGATGGCGCTCTGTTTTCACTCTGATGTCACTCTGATGGTGCTCTGATGTCGTTCTGATGGCGCTCTGATGTCACTCTGATGGCGCTCTGATGTCACTCTGATGTCGTGATGGCGCTCTGATGTCACTATGATGGCATTCGGATGGCGCTCTGATGTCAATCTGATGTCGCTCTGATGTCACTCTGATGGCGCTCTGATGTCACTCTGTTGGCGCTTTGATGTCACTCTGATGGCGCTCTGATGTCACTCTGATGGTACTCTGATGTCACTCTGATGTCCCTCTGATGGCGCTCTGATGTCATTCTGATGGCGCTGTGATGTCACTCTGATGGCGCTCTGATGGCGCTCTGATGTCACTCTGATGGCGCTCTAATGTCCCTCTGATGGCGCTCTGATGTCTCTCTGAGGGCGCTCTGGTGTCTCTGATGGCGCTCTGATGTCACTCTGATGGCGCTCTGATGTCATTCTGATGGCGCTGTGATGTCACTCTGATGGCGCTCTGATGTCACTCTGATGGCGCTCTGATGTCTCTCTGTTGCTCTGATGGCGCTCTAATGTTGCTCTGTTTTCACTCTGATGGCACTCTGATGGCGCTCTGATTCACTCTGTTGGCGCTTTGATGTCACTCTGATGGCGCTCTGATGTCACTATGATTGCACTCGGATGGCGCTCTGATGTCACTCTGATGCTCTGATGGCGCTCTCATGTTGCTCTGATTTCACTCTGATGGTGCTCTTATGGCACTCTGATGTCACTGATGTCACTCTAATGTCACTCTGATGGCGCTCTGATGTCACTCTGATGTCACTCTGATGACGCTCTGATGTCACTCTGATGGCGCTCTGATGTCACTCTGATGGCGCTCTGATGTCACTATGATGGCACTCGGATGGCGCTCTGATGTCACTCTGATGCTCTGATGGCGCTCTAATGTTGCTCTGATTTCACTCTGATGGTGCTCTGATGGCACTCTGATGGTGCTCTGATGTCGCTCTGATGTCACTCTGATGGCGCTCTGCTGTCACTCTGACGGCGCTCTAATGTCACTCTGATGCTCTGATGGCGCTCTGATGTCACTATGATGGCATTCGGATGGCGCTGTGATGTCACTCTGATGCACTGATGGCGCTCTGATGTCTCTCTGGTGGCGCTCTGATGTCACTCTGATGTCACTCTGATGGCGCTCTGATGTCACTCTGATGCGCTCTGATGTCACTCTGATGGCACTCGGATGACGCTCTGATGTCACTCTGATGCTCTGATGGCGCTCTGATGTTGCTCTGATGTCACTCTGATGGTGCTCTGATGTCGTTCTGATGGCGCTCTGATGTCACACTGATGGCGCTCTGATGTCACTCTGATGCTCTGATGGCGCTCTGATGTCACTATGATGGCATTCGGATGGCGCTGTGATGTCACTCTGATGGCGCTCTGATGGCGCTCTGATGTCACTCTGATGTCACTCTGATGTCGCTCTGATGTCGCTCTGATGTCACTCTGATGACGCTCTGTCTCTGATGGCTCTCTGATGTCTCTCTGATGGCGCTCTCATGTCATTCTGATGGCGCTGTGATGTCACTCTGATGGCCTCTGATGTCACTCTGATGACGCTCTGTTGTCGCTCTGATGTCGCTCTGATGGCACTCTGATGGCGCTCTGATGTCACTGATGGCGCTCTGATGTCACTCTGATGCTCTGATGGCGCTCTAATGTTGCTCTGATTTCACTCTGATGGTGCTCTGATGGCACTCTGATGTCACTGATGGCGCTCTGATGTCACTCTGATGGCGCTCTGATGTCGCTCTGTTGGCGCTCTGTCACTCTGATGTCACTCTGATGGCGCTCTGATGTCACTCTGATGGCGCTCTGATGTCATTCTGATGGCGCTCTGATGGCGCTCTGATGGCACTCGGATGGCGCTCTGATGGCGCTCTGATTTCACTCTGATGGCACTCTGATGTCACTCTGTCACTCTGATGGCGCTCTGATGTCACTGATGGCGCTCTGATGTCACTATGATGGCGCTCGGATGGCGCTCTGATGTCACTCTGATGCTCTGATGGCGCTCTAATGTTGCTCTGATTTCACTCTGATGGCGCTCTGATGTCACTGATGGCGCTCTGATGTCACTTTGATGGCGCTCTGATGTCACTCTGATGGCGCTCTGATGGCACTCTGATGTCACTGATGGCGCTCTGATTTCACTCTGATGGCACTCTGATGTCACTCTGTCACTCTGATGGCGCTCTGATGTCACTGATGGCGCTCTGATGTCACTATGATGGCGCTCGGATGGCGCTCTGATGTCACTCTGATGCTCTGATGGCGCTCTGATGTCACTATGATGGCATTCGGATGGCGCTCTGATGTCACTCTGATGTCGCTCTGATGTCACTCTGATGGCACTCTGATGGCGCTCTGATGTCGCTCTGATGGCGCTCTGATGTCACTCTGATGTCACTCTGATGACGCTCTGATGTCACTCTGATGGCGCTCTGATGTCATTCTGATGTCACTCTGATGGCGCTCTGATGTCACTCTGATGGCGCTCTGATGTCACTCTGATGGCGCTCTGATGGTGCTCGGATGTCACTCTGATGGCGCTCTGATGTCACACTGATGGCGCTCTGATGTCACTCTGATGTTCTGATGGCGCTCTAATGTTTCTCTGATTTCATTCTGATGGCACTCTGATGTCACTCTGATGGCGCTCTGATGTCACTGATGGCGCTCTGTCACTCTGTTGGCGCTCTGATGTCACTCTGATGGCGCTCTGATGTCACTCTGATGTCACTCTGATGGCGCTCTGATGTCACTCTGATGGCGCTCTGATGTCACTATGATGGCACTCGGATGGCGCTCTGATGGCGCTCTGATGTCGCTCTGATGTCACTGATGGCGCGCTGATGTCACTCTGATTTCACTCTGATGGCGCTCTGATGTCACTGATGGCGCTCTGATGTCACTCTGATGGCGCTCTAATGTCACTCTGATGCTCTGATGGCGCTCTAATGTTGCTCTGATTTCACTCTGATGGCGCTCTGATGTCACTGATGGCGCTCTGATGGCGCTCTAATGTCACTTTGATGGCGCTCTGATGTCACTCTGATGGCGCTCTGATGGCACTCTGATGTCACTGATGGCGCTCTGATTTCACTCTGATGGCACTCTGTCACTCTGATGGCGCTCTGATGTCACTATGATGGCACTCGGATGGCGCTCTGATGTCGCTCTGATGTCGCTCTGATGTCACTGATGGCGCTCTGATTTCACTCTGATGGCGCTCTGATGTCACTCTGATGGCGCTCTGATGGCGCTCTGATGGCGCTCTGATGTCACTCTGATGGCGCTCTAGTGTTGCTCTGATTTCACTCTGATGGCACTCTGATGGCGCTCTGATGTCACTCTGTTGGCGCTTTGATGTCACTCTGATGGCGCTCTGATGTCACTGATGGCGCTCTGATGTCACTCTGTTGGCGCTCTGATGTCACTCTGATGGCGCTCTGATGTCACTCTGATGGCGCTCTGATGTCACTCTGATGGCGCTCTGATGTCCACTATGATGGCACTCGGATGGCGCTCTGATGGCGCTCTGATGTCGCTCTGATGTCACTGATGGCGCTCTGATTTCACTCTGATGGCGCTCTGATGTCACTCTGATGGCGCTCTGATGGCGCTCTAGTGTTGCTCTGATTTCACTCTGATGGCACTCTGATGTCACTCTGATGGCGCTCTGATGTCACTGATGGCGCTCTGATGTCACTATGATGGCACTCGGATGGCGCTCTGATGGCGCTCTGATGTCGCTCTGATTTCACTCTGATGTCACTCTGATGTCACTCTGATGGCGCTCTGTTTTCACTCTGATGTCACTCTGATGGTGCTCTGATGTCGTTCTGATGGCGCTCTGATGTCACACTGATGGCGCTCTGATGTCACTCTGATGCTCTGATGGCGCTCTGATGTCACTATGATGGCATTCGGATGGTGCTCTGATGTCAATCTGATGTCGCTCTTATGTCACTCTGATGGCGCTCTGATGGCGCTCTGTTGGCGCTCTGTCACTCTGATGTCACTCTGATGGCGCTCTGATGTCACTCTGATGGCGCTCGGATGGCGCTCTGATGTCACTCTGATGGCGCTCTGATGGCGCTCTGATGTCACTCTGATGCTCTGATGGCGCTCTAATGTTGCTCTGATTTCACTCTGATTTCACTCTGATGGCGCTGTGATGTCACTCTGATGGCGCTCTGATGTCACTCTGATGGCGCTCTGATGTCACTTTGATGGCGCTCTCATGTCATTCTGATGGCGCTGTGATGTCACTCTGATGGCGCTCTGATGTCACTCTGATGGCGCTCTGATGGCGCTCTGATGTCACTCTGATGTCACTCTGATGGCGCTCTGTTTTCACTCTGATGTCACTCTGATGGTGCTCTGATGTCGTTCTGATGGCGCTCTGATGTCACACTGATGGCGCTCTGATGTCACTCTGATGTTCTGATGGCGCTCTAATGTTTCTCTGATTTCATTCTGATGTCACTGATAGCGCTCTGATGTCACTCTGATGGCGCTCTGATGTCACACTGATGGCGCTCTGATGTCACTCTGATGTTCTGATGGCGCTCTAATGTTTCTCTGATTTCATTCTGATGTCACTCTGATGGCGCTCTGATGTCACTCTGATGGCGCTCTGATGTCACTCTGATTTCACTCTGATGGCGCTCTGATGTCACTGATGGCGCTCTGATGTCACTATGATGGCACTCGGATGGCGCTCTGATGTCACTCTGATGCTCTGATGGCGCTCTGATGTCACTATGATGGCATTCGGATGGCGCTCTGATGTCACTCTGATGTCGCTCTGATGTCACTCTGATGGCGCTCTGATGGCGCTCTGATGGCGCTCTGTTGGCGCTCTGTCACTCTGATGTCACTCTGATGGCGCTCTGATGTCACTCTGATGGCGCTCTGATGTCACTCTGATGTTCTGATGGCGCTCTAATGTTTCTCTGATTTCATTCTGATGTCACTGATGGCGCTCTGATGTCACTCTGATGGCGCTCTGATGTCACTCTGATGGCGCTCGGTTGGCGCTCTGATGTCACTCTGATGGCGCTCTGATGGCGCTCTGATGTCACTCTGATGCTCTGATGGCGCTCTAATGTTGCTCTGATTTCACTCTGATGGCGCTGATGTCACTGATGGCGCTCTGATGTCACTCTGATGGCGCTCTGATGTCACTTTGATGGCGCTCTCATGGCACTCTGATGGCGCTCTGATGTCACTCTGATGGCGCTCTAGTGTTGCTCTGATTTCACTCTGATGGCACTCTGATGTCACTCTGATGGCGCTCTGATGTCACTGATGGCGCTCTGATGTCACTCTGATGGCGCTCTAATGTCACTCTGATTCTCTGATGGCGCTCTAATGTTGCTCTGATTTCACTCTGATGGCACTCTGATTTCACTCTGATGGCGCTCTGATGTCACTGATGGCGCTCTGATGTCACTTTGTTGGCGCTCTGATGTCATTCTGATGGCGCTGTGATGTCACTCTGATGGCGCTCTGATGTCACTCTGATGTTCTGATGGCGCTCTAATGTTTCTCTGATTTCACTCTGATGGCACTCTGATTTTACTTTGATGGCGCTCTGATGTCACTGATGGCGCTCTGCTGTCACTCTGATGGCGCTCTGATGGCGCTCTGATGTCACTTTGATGGCGCTCTGATGTCACTCTGATGTCACTCTGATGGCGCTCTGATGTCACTATGGTGGCGCTCGGATGGCGCTCTGATGTCACTCTGATTCTCTGATGGCGCTCTGATGTCACTATGATGGCGCTCTGATGTCACTCTGATGGCGCTCTGATGCGCTCTGATGTCACTCTGATGCTCTGATGGCGCTCTAATGGCACTATGATGGCATTCGGGTGGCGCTCTGATGTCACTCTGATGGCGCTCTGATGTCGCTCTGATGTCACTCTGATGGCGCTCTGATGTCACTCTGATGTCACTCTGATGACGCTCTGATGTCACTCTGATGGCGCTCTGATGTCATTCTGATGGCGCTGTGATGTCACTCTGATGGCGCTCTGATGTCACTCTGATGGCGCTCTGATGTCACTCTGTTTCTCTGATGGCGCTCTGATGTCACTATGATGGCGCTCGGATGGCGCTCTGATGTCACTCTGATGCTCTGATGGCGCTCTAATGTTTCTCTGATTTCATTCTGATGTCACTGATGGCGCTCTGATGGCACTCTGATGGCGCTCTGATGTCACACTGATGGCGCTCTGATGTCACTCTGATGCCACTGATGGCGCTCTGATTTCACTCTGATGGCACTCTGATTTCACTCTGATGGCGCTCTGATGTCACTGATGGCGCTCTGATGTCACTCTGATGGCGCTCTAATGTCACTCTGATGGCGCTCTGATGTCATTCTGATGGCGCTCTGATGGCGCTCTGTTGGCGCTCTGTCACTCTGATGTCACTCTGATGGCGCTCTGATGGCGCTCTGATGTCGCTATGTCACTCTGATGTCACTCTGATGGCGCTCTGATGTCACTCTGATGGCGCTCTGATGTCACTCTGATGGCACTCTGATGTCACTCTGATGGCGCTCTGATGTCACTGATGGCGCTCTGATGTCACTTTGTTGGCGCTCTGATGTCATTCTGATGGCGCTGTGATGTCACTCTGATGGCGCTCTGATGTCACTCTGATGCTCTGATGGCGCTCTGATGTCACTATGATGGCATTCGGATGGCGCTCTGATGTCACTCTGATGTCGCTCTGATGTCACTCTGATGGCGCTCTGATGGCGCTCTGTTGGCGCTCTGTCACTCTGATGTCACTCTGATGGCGCTCTGATGTCACTCTGATGGCGCTCTGATGTCATTCTGATGTCACTCTGATGACGCTCTGATGTCACTCTGATGGCGCTCTGATGGCGCTCTGATGGCGCTCTGATGTCGCTCTGTTGGCGCTCTGTCACTCTGATGTCACTCTGATGGCGCTCTGATGTCACTCTGATGGCGCTCTGATGTCACACTGATGCTCTGATGGCGCTCTGATGTCACTATGATGGCGCTCTGATGTCATTCTGATGTCACTCTGATGACGCTCTGATGTCACTCTGATGGCGCTCTGATGTCACTCTGATGGCGCTCTGATGGCGCTCTAGTGTTGCTCTGATTTCACTCTGATGGCACTCTGATGTCACTCTGATGGCGCTCTGATGTCACTGATGGCGCTCTGATGTCACTCTGTTGGCGCTCTGATGGCACTCTGATGGCGCTCTGATGTCACTCTGATGTCACTCTGATGGCGCTCTGATCTCGTTCTGATGGCGCTCTGATGTCACACTGATGGTGCTCTGATGTCACTCTGATGTTCTGATGGCGCTCTAATGTTTCTCTGATTTCATTCTGATGGCACTCTGATGTCACTGTGTTGGCGCTCTGATGTCACTCTGATGGCGCGCTGATGTAACTCTGATGGCGCTCGGATGGCGCTCTGATGTCACTCTGATGGCGCTCTGATGGCGCTCTGATGTCACTCTGATGTTCCGATGGCGCTCTAATGTTTCTCTGATTTCATTCTGATGTCACTGATGGCGCTCTGATGTCACTCTGATGGCGCTCTGATGTCACACTGATGGCGCTCTGATGTCACTCTGATGTTCTGATGGCGCTCTAATGTTTCTCTGATTTCATTCTGATGTCACTGATGGCGCTCTGATGTCTCTCTGATGGCGCTCTGATGTCACTCTGATGGCGCTGTCATGTCACTCTGATGGCGCTCTGATGTCACTCTGATGTCACTCTGATGGCGCTCTGATGTCACTCTGATGTCGCTCTGATGTCACTCTGATGGCGCTCTGATGGCGCTCTGATGTCGCTCTGTCGCTCTGATGCCACTCTGATGGCGCTCTGATGTCACTCTGATGTCACTGATGGCGCTCTGATGTCACTCTGATGGCACTCTGATGTCACTGATGGCGCTCTGATGTCACTCTGATGGCCCTCTGATGTCACTCTGTCACTCTGATGGCGCTCTGATGTCACTGATGGCGCTCTGATGTCACTCTGATGGCGCTCTGATGTCATTCTGATGGCGCTGTGATGTCACTCTGATGGCGCTCTGATGTCACTCTGATGTCGCTCTGATGTCACTCTGATGGCGCTCTGATGGCGCTCTGATGTCGCTCTGTCACTCTGATGTCACTCTGATGGCGCTCTGATGTCACTCTGATGGCGCTCTGATGTCACTCTGATGTCGCTCTGATGCCACTCTGATGTCCCTCTGATGGCACTCTGATTTCACTCTGATGGCGCTCTGATGTCATTCTGATGGCGCTCTGATGTCACTCTGATGGCGCTCTGATGTCACTCTGATGGCGCTCTGATGTCACTCTGATGGCTCTGATGGCGCTCTGATTTCACTCTGATGGCACTCTGTCACTCTGATGGCGCTCTGATGTCACTGATGGCGCTCTGATGTCACTATGATGGCATTCGGATGGCGCTCTGATGTCACTCTGGTGTCGCTCTGATGTCACTCTGATGGCGCTCTGATGGCGCTCTGATGTCGCTCTGTTGGCGCGATGTCACTCTGATGTCACTCTGATGACGCTCTGATGTCACTCTGATGGCGCTCTGATGTCACTCTGATGTCACTCTGATGGCGCTCTGTTTTCACTCTGATGTCACTCTGATGGTGCTCTGATCTCGTTCTGATGGCGCTCTGATGTCACACTGATGGTGCTCTGATGTCACTCTGATGTTCTGATGGCGCTCTAATGTTTCTCTGATTTCATTCTGATGGCACTCTGATGTCACTCTGTTGGCGCTCTGATGTCACTCTGATGGCGCTCTGATGTCACTCTGATGTCACTCTGATGGCGCTCTGATGTCACTGATGGCGCTCTGATGTCGCTCTGATGTCACTCTGATGCTCTGATGGCGCTCTGATGTCACTCTGATGGCGCTCTGATGTCACTCTGATGGAGCTCGGATGGCACTCTGATGGCACTCTGATGCTCTGATGGCGCTCTGATGTCACTCTGATGGCACTCTGATGGCGCTCTGATGTCACTCTGATGGCGCTCTGATGTCACTCTGATGTCACTCTGATGGCGCTCTGATGTCACTCTAATGGCGCTCTGATGTCATTCTGATGGCGCTGTGATGTCACTCTGATGGCGCTCTGATGTCGCTTTGATGTCACTCTGATGGCGCTCTGATGGCGCTCTGATGTCGCTCTGTTGGCGCTCTGTCACTCTGATGTCACTCTGATGGCGCTCTGATGGCGCTCTGATGTCGCTCTGTTGGCGCTCTGTCACTCTGATGTCACTCTGATGGCGCTCTGATGTCACTGATGGCGCTCTGATGTCACTCTGTTGGCGCTCTGATGTCACTCTGATGGCGCTCTGTCACTCTGATGCTCTGATGGCGCTCTAATGTTGCTCTGATTTCACTCTGAAGGCACTCTGATTTCACTCTGATGGCGCTCTGATGTCACTGATGGCGCTCTGATGTCACTCTGTTGGCGCTCTGATGTCACTCTGATGTCACTCTGATGGCGCTCTGATGTCACTCTGATGGCGCTCGGATGTCACTATGATGGCACTCGGATGTCGCTCTGATGTCACTCTGATGGCGCTGTGATGTCACTCTGATGGCGCTCTGATGTCGCTCTGATGTCACTCTGATGGCGCTCTGATGTCACTCTGATGGCGCTCTGATGTCACTCTGATGGCGCTCTGATGTCACTCTGATGGCGCTCTGTTGTCACTCTGATGTCACTGATGGCGCTCTGATTTCACTCTGATGGCACTCTGATGTCACTCTGTCACTCTGATGTCACTCTGATGGCGCTCTGATGGCGCTCTGATGTCACTATGATGTCACTCTGATGCTCTGATGGCGCTCTAATGTTGCTCTGATTTCGAAAACTCTGATGGTGCTCTGATGGCACTCTGATATCACTCTGATGTCACTGATGGCGCTCTGATGGCGCTATGATGTCACTCTGATGCTCTGATGGCGCTCTGATATCACTCTGATGTCACTCTGATGGCGCTCTGATGCTCTGATGGCGCTCTAATGTCACTCTGATTTCACTCTGATGGCGCTCTGATGGCACTCTGATGTCACTCTGATGGCGCTCTGATGTCACTCTGACGCTCTGATGGCGCTCTAATGTTGCTCTGATTTCACTCTGATGGTGCTCTGATGGCACTCTGATGTCACTCTGATGGCGCTCTGATGTCACTCTGATGGCGCTCTGATGTCACTCTGATGGCACTCTGATTTCACTCTGATGGTGCTCTGATGGCACTCTGTCACTCTGATGTCACTATGATGGCGCTCGGATGGCGCTCTGATGTCACTCTGATGGCGCTCTGTCACTCTGATGCTCTGATGGCGCTCTAATGTTGCTCTGATTTCACTCTGATGTCACTGATGGTGCTCTGATGGCGCTCTGATGTCACTCTGATGCTCTGATGGCGCTCTAATGTTGCTCTGATTTCACTCTGATGGTGCTCTGATGTCACTGATGGTGCTCTGATGTCACTCTGATGGCGCTCTAATGTCACTCTGATTTCACTCTGATGGCGCTCTGATGGCACTCTGATGTCACTCTGATGGCGCTCTGATGTCATTCTGATGCTCTGATGGCGCTCTAATGTTGCTCTGATTTCACTCTGATGGTGCTCTGATGGCACTCTGATGTCGCTCTGATGTCACTGATGGCGCTCTGATGGCATTCTGATGTCACTCTGATGGCATTCTGATGTCACTCTGATGGCACTCTGTTGGCGCTCTGTCACTCTGATGTCACTCTGATGGCGCTCTGATGTCACTCTGATGGCGCTCTGATTTCACTCTGATGGTGCTCTGATGGCACTCTGATGTCACTCTGATGTCACTGATGGCGCTCTGTCGTCACTCTGATGGCGCTCTGATGTCACTATAATGGCGCTCGGATGGCGCTCTGATGTCACTCTGATTCTCTGATGGCGCTCTGATGTCACTATGATGGCGCTCGGATGGCGCTCTGATGTCACTCTGATGCTCTTATGGCACTCTAATGTTGCTCTGATTTCACTCTGATGGCGCTCTGATGGCACTCTGATGGCGCTCTGATGTCACTCACTCTGATGCTCTGATGGCGCTCTAATGTTGCTCTGATTTCACTCTGATGGTGCTCTGATGTCACTCTGATGGCGCTCTGATGGCGCTCTGATGTCACTCGGATGTCACTCTTTCGCTCTGATGGCGCTCTGATGTCACTCTGATGCTCTGATGGCGTTCTGTCGCTCTGATTTCACTCTGATGGCGCTCTGATGTCACTCTTCTGGCGTTCTGATGGCGCTCTGATGTCACTCTGATGGCGCTCTGATGTCACTCTGTTGCTCTGATGGCGCTCCTCACAGGAAATGAAAGACTTTCTTTTTATTTACTGATTGATGCTGAAAATAAAAAACAAATTTTGAATCAAAAGTTGTTAGTAGATTATTAATATTTGATTATAAATAAATTAAAGGTTTTTATATTAAAGGCCAACTTGTTTGTGTTTGTTGTGAATAACAAGGTTGAAATCCTCCAACGAGCGAACACCAGCGTGTTTGTGTGCAGAAACGTTCATCCTGCAGTTTGATCCGTGGGACCCAAACGGGCCGCGTTCCAGTTCTGCCGTTCCTGATTTTTCTGCGATTTGCACAAACAAACAAACGCGTCTCTGAGCCAAAAGCCGGCTGAGCTCGGTTCTGGACGCCGAGCCCAGATTCCTCCTGCCAGAACTCGGCGTGTTGGTCAGAAACCAGGAAACAGACGGAAAACCGTGCTCCTGGAGGCAAGCGGGAGACGGTCCGGAAAATCTAATCTGGTTTTGATTTTTATGTTCATGACAGAAAACGTTTCTGACGGATTTCATGTTTTTATTTCAGAGACATGAAGAAAGTTCTGAGCTGTGGCTTTCCAAGCAGGTAAACGTTTGTTTATTCATCACAAACAGAATTCCTGCTTGAGCTAACACAGAACCGGAGTTCAGATGGGAACTTTAAACTTTACGGTTCTACAGGTAAACAGGTGGAAACGCGGCTCTTAAATCAGGATTTTTACCTTCTCTGAGACGACTGAAGCTCCTCGGTGCAGCCGTTAACGAACCAAACCTTAAAGATGTCACACATCTCTGAAAATAATCCCTTCATGCTCTAATCAGCTTAGTCGTAACTCTGGGATCGTTTAGTTTTCTAGGAACGTGCAGAAAGAGGCGCCATCTTTGTTGCTTTGATCCTTTTATTCTGATTGTTTCCTTCGTCTCACACACACACCCACACTCACGCACGCACACACACTCACACTCGCACACCCACACTCACGCACGCACACACACACACACACAGCCATGTTTCCCACTTTAGTTTCTTTAAGGATTTAAACTCATATTTTATTCTGAGACTCAGGAACTTCATACTAAAGACAAAGTTACAGAAAGTTGACGTGATAGCAGCGGAACGTCTCTGGCTCATGGAAGGCTGACGCGCTTTAGTCCTTTTGTCTTGGTGCGGTTTACGTCTGAGGCGTGTTTCATGCTGCTGCATCAGATTAAAAACTCAGATTTCTGTTTTAAACTCAGATTGTTTCATGATTTAATGGTTTCATCGTTTTTATCCACAGAACCAAGAACCGGTTTTCTCCAACGACGGGAACCGATTCTTCCTGACGGTCCCGGTTAAACAGGGAGGGAGGGGAGAATTCCACCACATCGCCATGTTCACGACTCAGGTAGGTACACACTCAGGCAGGTACACACACAGGCAGGTACACACTCAGGTAGGTACACACTCAGGTAGGTACACACACAGGTAGGTACACACACAGGTAGGTACACACTCAGGCAGGTACACACACAGGCAGGTACACACACAGGCAGGTACACACTCAGGCAGGTACACACACAGGCAGGTACACACTCAGGCAGGTACACACACAGGCAGGTACACACTCAGGCAGGTACACACACAGGTAGGTACACACTCAGGTAGGTACACACAGGTAGGTACACACTCAGGTAGATACACACAGGTAGGTACACACACAGGTAGGTACACACTCAGGTAGATACACACACAGGTAGGTACACACACAGGTAGGTACACACGGGTACACACACACAAGTAGACAGCCTAGTCAGAAATAGGCAGACAAATCATAACATTAAAACAAAAACAAAGAGGTAATAATATACCAGACGGATGTTTTTATAATTGCAGAATTAAACTGGGATAAATCAGCTGTCGGTTTGTTTTCCTCTCAGTTCCGAGCCGATCAGAACGAGGTCCGACATCTAACATCTGGGAACTGGGAGGTGACCCGGATCATCTCCTACGACGAGAACAACGATAACCTGTGAGTTAAATCAGCTGTTATCAAATCAGCTGCTTTCATTCAGGAATGAGAAGGAAACCAGATTTTATTAGTTTTTAATCCAGTTTTATACAATTTCCTGTAAAAATCAAAGACTTGCTTTAGTTTGATTACATCTGATTTAAAAATGTTTGTTTTTGTTTTCTTCATAGTTATTTTCTCAGTACAGAAGGATTGCCACGGCAACAGCAGCTCTACAGGTTTGACTCGTTTTTACACCAAATCCCACCAGAAAACATCTTTTTTATAAAAACCCTCAAATGAAACACAACCAGTGTTTTACTTTATAAACGACCTGTTTGGGATTTTTCTGTTAAACTGGAGCTTTGTGGTGTTTTAGGTCAAATAACCAAACGTGAGTCCGTTTAAATGGTTTTAATTTTATTATTGGTTATATTTTCATCCTGACTCCTATGGGTGATGATTAAACATTTCTGACCTTTAAATATTAAATGTCTCCATCTTTTTCTCCTCAGTGTGAAAACGGTGGGGTTGTTTCCACGGCGATGTTTAACCTGCGAGCTAAATAAAGCTCACTGTCTTTACTTCGACGCCGACTTCAGTCCATCCACTCAGAACGTCCTCCTGCGCTGTAAAGGTAGGCCGTAACTCTGGTTCCTGCTGATGAAGCTGCAGCTGAACGCCGCTCAGACGCTCCCACACGCCTTCAGGATGCGTTTACGGGAGTGATGTCATAGAATGTCGTGATTAGAGGATGGAAGCAGCAGAAAACCGCAGCCCGTTTCCTCTGATGCGTTTTCGTTCTGGGGTCTAACGGCCAATCAGAAACGTCGTTTTAAGGTTTTAGCTGCAGAGTAAAGCTGCTGTGACTTGGTTACCATGGTGATGACATGGAGGCTGTTTTCAGCCTCTACCTGACTCATGAACTCTGACCTCACCGACTCCAGACGTCTGATTGGTTCCATGTTGGATAAAAGGTCAAAGTTCAGTCCTTTGGTTTGTGACCAGTAGGCGTTTTCCTAACAGACCTCGTCACCTCTGGAACTCGCTGACGGGAAATAAAGCTGCAGCTTGTATTCAAATGTAGTTTATTTGATGCTTTTCCTTTACGTTTGTGTAGCAAATCCTTCAGGATTCCAGAGATTTCATTTAGTTTTCCTCTTTCAGGTCCCGGCGCTCCGGCGGTGATTCTCCACAGCCTCAACAACTCCAGTAAGTCAGGAAGTTTATTTGTTTTTTCTAATCAGTAAAACACATTTTAACAGAGCGCTCCGAAACGCCTGCAGCTGGGAAGGTTTTGGAATCAGTGCAGTTCAAGATAGCCGCCCCATTAGCGAACAGGAAGATGAGCTGGGATGTGGTGTTGGAACTGCAGCTGCATCCTGTCTGCCTGGGTTTAATTCCCAGATCATTCCCGTCCCGGTGTCTGATTAAAATAAAAATACTGGGATTTATTTCTGCAGTCGGATGAATGCAGCTAATTATCTGGTTCTGATTTTAAACAGACGCTCCAACAGTTCCCATTCCCCACCTTTATTCCCAGGAAGCGTTAACATCCTGCAGACATCTGAATTCCCTCGGAGCGCTGACGTCTCCTCTCGTTATCACGACTGAACGTCCAACGTTAGTCGCCTCCAAACGTTAGCAGCTGTGCAGGTTATCTGGACGGGTCTGCTGTCCACAGCTGGGAACGCCGGCTATTGATTCTGGGTTTCCCATTAAAAATGCTGGATGGATTCCATTTTATTTAGCTGGAAAAACAGCCAAGTCAGGAAGCTGCTGTTGATCCCAGGGAGAGGGAATAGTTGGGTTTGTTTCTGAGGCTGCTGACACCGGTGTGGGTTCTACTGGTTATGAGCAGAAGCTCCTCAGGAATGATCTCAGGGTTATTCCTCCTGTTCCGAGTGCTGGGTCACCTCAGGTCGTTGTATCCTATTACAGATTACTTCATCCTCGAGAGTAACTGGCTGCTGAAGGAGGCGCTGAAGCACAAACGGATCCAGCTGACGGACTTCAGAAACGTTCCCATAGAAAATTTTGGTGAGAACGGATTTTTTAGCGTGTGAATCCGAGCAGGAATGTTGATAAGAATTCCCGACTCTTTCTTCCCAGATTTGCCTATGAAGATCTCCTACCCGCCGGACTTCTCCGAGTCCCGTCACTACGGACTCCTGCTGATCGTGTAGGTACCACGCGTTGGCCTGGCGACGCATCTGGATCACACTCTAACCCAGCCTTTGGTCTGTTTAGGGACAGCGCCCCCGGTGGTCAGGCTGTCAGCGACCGCTTCGCCCTCAGCTGGGACTCGGTTCTGGTCAGTTCGGATAACGTCATCGTGATCCGATTGGACGGCCGGGGAAGCGGCTTCCAGGGTCAGAGGATCCTCCACGAGGTCCACCAGAGGCTGGGAACGGTGGACGTTCAGGACCAGGTCGCTGCTGTAAAGTACGTCTGACCCGACCCGACCGGGCGCTAGTTTTAGTCAACATCCAGATTCTTCAGGTCATGCGGTGAATTCTGAGCCCTGCTGGGGTTTTAAACCATGTGTTTTTCCCAGATTCATGATGGGGTTTCCGTACATCGACCGGACACGGATAGCGGTGTTTGGGAAGGTGAGCGGCTTCCTGCGTCCCTCGCTCCGACTCCACTCCTCCTGGTTTACATGTACGTCTGTTTCCAGGGTTACGGAGCCTACCTCACCTTAATGATGCTGAAGTCCACCGACGACCTGTTCAAGTGTGCGTGTGCCGTGTCCCCGGTGACAGACTGGAAGCTCTACGGTGAGGAAAACCGTTTTTTTGGGATGTTTTCAGACTAAAGCTGCTCAGCTCAGGAAGCAGGAAGTGGCTCTGCTGAAGTGTTTAGCTGTGAGTGAATCTGTGTTTACCAGCAACACTGTTAACCATCCATCACTCCTCATTTACACAGCGTCAGCCTTCTCGGAGCGCTACCTCGGCATGCCGTTACGAGATGACAGCAGATATCAGGTGCGTGTTTCCTGCCTCCTCCGGCTTGTTTGCCGTTGATCTTTGAAAGCACATCACACGCCGACACGCCCACCGTTAAACTCCCGCCGTTCCAGCAGGCTGCGTCTGTCAGCCGGAGCCGGAGCAGCTTTTCTCTTCCCGGAGTTGCTGTTAGGGTTTTGTTCCTGCTCTGTGGGACTTTGTCACTCAGCTGTCACCGCTGGAGACAAGATGTTAGCTAGAAGTGGGTCTTTCCTCTAAAAATAAAACAAGTCTGATCCCGGCGTGTTTACACCGAGGCTGAACGCAGAAATCTGAATTTGTGACCCTCGTCTTTGTAATTTAGCATATCTGTGATCGGAGTCTCTTTGATTTCCTCAGTTTTCCAGTTTGCTGCAGAACGTCCAGGCTCTGAGGGAGCAGACTCTGATGCTGGTGCACGGCACGGCAGACGGTGAGAGACGATAAATCTCAGATAAGATGAAAATAATGTAACTGTGGTGCAGCACAAAGAGGCTTAGGATGCTGGGAGGTAATGAGGCAAATGCTTTTTAATCAAAAGAGAAGAAAAGCTGCTAATCTGAGTAGATGCTGGGGTATCCTGAGGAAAACACACCAGATAAATCACGCATGTTGGAATTGCGGATCCATCCTCCCAGACTAGAATCTGCTGACATGTTTGTTTTTATTCTTGCAGCCAACGTTCACTTTCAGCACACCGCTGAGCTCGTCAAGAACCTGGTGAAAGTCGGAGCGAACTACTCGATGCAGGTGAGTCCAGCACTTCCTCTGCTGCTGCTCCTACGGAGGCCTGGAGACGGTGAGCGGTTGCAAGGGCGTAGATTTGGCATGGACGGTGGTGACGTGTCCCCACCAATATCCAGCAACGACCAAATAGTCCCCACCAATAATTTGACCGCCTCCGCTAAAAAACAACAAGCCATTCAATGTCTCGTTACTCTAGAGGTGCACAAAGGGTTAAATGACGTTCTCTCCTCGAGTCCTACCCTCTTATATATACAGTCTTTGGTCCTACCCTACCACCGTACCACATATGGACGGTGTGATTGGCTGTCACGAGAGACCCATGTAATACCTGTGTATTTACCTATATTTTGCTGATGGACCAGTAGGTTCGACCATAGGAGCACAGTGGTGTGTTTAAGTCAGACTCAAAAACCAGAAGATGATTTTTTCAAAACAACCCAAACTTTAGTAACTGAATTAAGTAGTTAATAAACACAGTTTAACAATAATGTAAAACAAAAAAAAAACATCCAATATACCTAAAAATACATTTACCATACAATATTCAAATCACTTGGCCGAGTGCAATTACTTTTTAAATCTCTCGGGTGCACCCTGTTATCTGTATCCTATTTCTTAAAATCAAGTTACTCAATTTCAATTCCCATTTAAATTCACCATATCAAGTACCATCACATGAGGGGTTTTCCCTACACAGCAGCGTTTTGATCAGTTCAACGTATACTTGTCAACAAAATAAAAGGTAGTAAAATATTATAAATGTCAGTCAATAGTCATGAGAGTATCCAGCTGCGTGTGAAGGTATGATCGATACTTCCTACCGCACCACTGGGTGCCGCACCACTGGGTGCAGCACACAGTCCACAATGGAACGAATGGGAATGTCTCTACGTCCTGGTGGGAAGGCTCGCCATCAAATCACCAGAGGAATCCACTCCTGGAACACTCCGTCATGTACAAAAACTTGACCTGTCAATAGACAGGATCAAAGAAACAACGCCAATATTATCCATATTGTTTACAATCAGAAAATGTGTCAATATCCCTGGGGACATCAAAAGATCATTGAAAACTCAGACTTAACCACTTTTGCTTTAACTAACATGCATTTGCATAAATTGTTATCCAACTCTGTATAAATCAAAAAATAAACCCCTTTTTTTTTCTCAAAGATAATACCAAACATTTCAATGTATCCACAATATCAATATGATTAGTAAATATAAGTTATTAATACAAATATTCAAAATAAACACTTTAACAATACAGTGCAAACATATTGAAAACAACTGGACATAAGATTCGCTCACCGATTCCAGTGCTCAAAAGGCTTGGCTGCACGGTGAGGCAGCTCTCAAGTCACCCACATGGAGTTCTAAACATAACATGTTTTCCACTTTTTAACCGCAAAATAATGAATTTCACCGTGAACGTGATGAAAAACAGTATATACACAAGTTTATAAGGTTTACCTTGCCGCTGAAAGCAACCAGGATGAACTTCAGATGAAAAGTTAGCTGGAGCAGGTTAGCTTCATTAAGTAAAATTGGAAGAAAAAAAAACGGCCACTTCTTAGTCTAACCTTTTCACCCTTCTTTTTCAACACAAAACGATTTAACTCATAAGTTTAACAACTGTAGATGTTATTTCAGGCTTGTTTTTCCGTTCTCAGTCTTATTTTAACGGTCTGGAACGTCACGGAGTAGCACTCTTCTTCTCCCCACAGCGCAACACCCGACTCAGACACGTTACTGGAGCAGTGCCGTTGATGGGCGGGACGAGTCGCAGGAGTCTGCGTTCCAATTGGTTATGACACACAGAATTTATGTGCTGTGATTGGTTGGGAGGCAGTCAGTCTCTTCTACCTCTAAAATCTCTTAAAGAGGTACACCCATTTTATGTGGGTTACACCCACGTGAGACAAACTACGCCGTCGCCGGCATAGATGTCATATAAACACTAGTGGTGCGTTCGATTTACCTCGGAAGTCGGAACTCGGAACTAGGAATGACGTCACACCCGAGTTAACAGCGTTCTGGTTTCCGTAGTCGGAGAAGTTGGAATTCCAATTATTCAGTTTAACTTTTTTATTTTTATATTATTTTATTTTTTACTTTTTTATCAGGTCAAATAGGTAAAAAACAAACACGAATGATGGACTGTTGGTGCGTTCGATTTGTCTGTTTATTTTACAAGACACACATATAAGAGTGTGTTTGAAATAAAAGTTACATGTAGCGCTTGCATCTCTAATTTGAACAAACTAAAAGTTTTGTTTATTCGTCGTATGTGTTCGTTGAGAGCTACCTAAACAGCAGTTTTCGAGGGCGCTGCCATCTTGGATTTCGAGGTCGGAGTTCTGAAAAACGTCCGAGTTTCCGACTGGGAGTTCCGACTTTGCGGGGCGTTTTATTTGATTTTTCCTACTCGGAAGTCGACATTTCCGAGTTCCGAGGACAAATCGAATGCACCATAGATGCCTGACCCGCGCTGTTCGTCGATTGGACGAACGTCTTTACGCAGCGGCCATCTTACCTCGGACAGCTGCCCCCTTTCATAACATTAGTGTCAATGGTGCATGTACTATTTAAATAACTCTAACTTGCTCAATTTTCAACCGAATTTCAAACGATTTGGTTTGTTATAAACGCCAGAGATGTGGCTCTAAAATATGACGGATTTGGCCCGTTAATTTAAAAATGTTAACGTATGTCCTATCCGGTTTGTAATAATGCAACCCGCTTGTAAATCCGTTAATATTTAATCGAGTTAAGAGTGTTTTTGTTTAAGTTGTTCACTCACCTTCCATCTGCTACCATTGAGACCGGAACGTAAGCTGTCCGAGGTAAGATGGCCGCCGTGTAGGGACGCTGTCGACTCCCAGTTAAGGCATCTAGTGTTTATAGGATATCTATGGTCGCCGGTGTCGGTACCAGATCTGCTCGGGTGCAAGATCGGCTCGGGGTCCTGCGCCTGCCGATGACGTCACACTAGATGATTGGCTGAACGTAAGACTTACAGAAGTTACGATACCACGTTCATAAAAGTTACGGTAGCACGTTGACAATGAAGATTTTGATTGGTTTGAACAAAATTGCGGTTGTAGTCCTTGTGGTTGTAGTCCTGTAGTCCAAAAACAAACACTTTTCGGGGAAAATATGTTTGTTTTGCCAAAGGAAACGTAAAATAAAAGCAAAAATACCAATTGATAAACAGAGATCCTCAGCAGCTCTTGATTTTGATGAAAAGGGGCAAAATAAAAATAAAAGAACTTTATTGAACAAATAGCAAGCAACATTTTGAATGAATGAATGGATTTAAGAACTAACAAAATATACAGAATTCCACATAAAAACAGAAATGGCTGCTAATTCTGTAAATACATTTACAATTTTTCCACATATAAAAACTGTTGTGCTTTTTGGAAGTCTGCTGTTGGTTTTATGTAGTTTCACATTTTTTACAAAGCTACGACAATATGGTGTTTTATTAACAAAAACAGCTATAAAGCAAATATTTAGGCGGTAAGAAACAAGACAAAAATGCTAAACTCTTTCCAAAACTTATGTGTGAAATCCGAGTGGATTTGCCGTAGTTTGACATCGGCAGGCGAAGGACCCCGAGCCGATCTTGCACCCGAGCAGATCTGGTACCGACACCGGCGCAAGGCTAATTGAGATCAAAGCCATACTATTATGAGATCTCTCATTATTAGATTAATTAACTTTAATAAAATCAATTTAACTTTTTAAAATTGAGTTATAGTCGTTCATGTTTGCATCTCGATGCATCTAAAAACAAGTTTATCTTCCACCCCTATTGATTGGACAGGTGGAGGTATCCTCCCAGAACGCTGTGCCTACGGTAAATTTACTTTATACCTCAGTCAGGTTAAGTCAGCAGATGTTCTCGTCTGGTTGTGTTTTATTATTTCTGTGGAGATTAGGAGGATGCTATTCATCGAGAGTTTAAGTTAATGATGAATTTCTCGTGTTTGTGTGGCGTCCTTGAGGCCAGCACCATCCTGAGTCTATTGGTCTGATAGATGTGGATCAATATGAAACATGAACTCAGTCTTTCCTCTAATGTGCTTCAGCCTCATCCCAGTGCTTCCAGTGGAGCTGAGTGCGTGAGTGGTTGTGTGAAGTCCTGTTGTTAGGGGGGGTGGGAGCGTATCCTTCCTCATGTCTCCTGTCAGTATTTTAAACCCGTTTTACTGTTTTTAACTCAGAATTAAACTGATTGATCTGTTAGGTTAGATGATGGTTTAATGGAGCTAAGAGGACCACATCAGGAGATCCTCCTGTCACATAATACGCTCTACCGTAGCAAGGTT
>SSNS01000047.1:1585297-1610380 GCA_006937985.1 Aphyosemion australe
TCGTTAGCAGCACACATATAAGGTTAGCAGCGCCAAAGCTAGAAGGAAAACGTTGCAGTCATATGCAAGACTCCTGTGTTTGCAATGCGACGTGAGTGACACAGAGGGTCCTGAGAGGATGACGCTAACTGTATAAAAGCTGCACATGAAGAGAGAGAGAGCCTCTTTTATTAACGTCACCGTCATTTCACATTACAGCAGTCAAGTTCCCCAACAACACACCCACACACTTCCGGTCACCACAATAAAAGCGCTGTACACCACATCCTGTCTGACTGTATTAATTAAAATAAGAGTCTCACAAAAGTAGTTTACATGAGGATGGAGGCAAAAATAATGTTGAGGACATAAGGAGCTATTTTTAAGTTAAGTTAGCTAATGAAATGAGTCCATCATCATAACGTTATTGGCAGTGCTGCTAGCTTTAGCTCTCAGCAGGTAAATCATCTGTAGCTCATTAGAGATTTACCTGCTGATTTACCTTTCTCTCATAGAGAAAGACAACTAGCCATGTTGATCATGGTTCTCTTTCTCCGAGTCTAACTTCCATTCAGACTGAGAGAAATCTGCAGCCTTGTACAGAAATTATCAGCCTAGAGAGACACATAGTCCTTTAAAGCCTGACACATGAAATAATAATCAGAAAACTGTTTTTTAAATTTTGAAACATTTTTGACTAATATTAATACAACAATAATTTACTTTTACAATCAACCTAAATAAAATTTGTACTTTTAGCTTCCACCAGAGGGCAGAAAACATGTCGATGATTCAATAAAGCAGCTTATTGAGGAAAAAACTAATCTTATTTCTTAAATTTTTTAAAAAGAACCAGCTCTTATAAACTTAGATATGTGTGTAGATATGAAACAATTGTTGTTAAAAGGTTAAATTGACATGTTTAATATTAAAATGCTGGTGACACACAATAGCTTTTCAATGACATAAAACATACAAATAAGTAAGTAGAATAGTACATGTGGGAAATCAGTACGGTATTGTTTTTATCATGGAAGGAGAAAACAACACAGATTGGGGAGGGGGGGGGGTTAGATTTATAAGTCCCCACCAATGTCAAGACCAAACCTACGCCAATGAGCGGTCGTCCCAGATCATGCCTGGACTGAGCCGTGGGACGGGTTTAAGCAGATACTCTGGTCAGCCAGGCTTTCCACAGAGAGAGGTCACTTCACTCCTGCACGAAACGCTTCACTTAGGGACCATCAACAAATATCTAGCTGGTCGAAACCTGTAGACAAAATAAATCAATAGCTGTCAGGTCATGTGATCTAAATCTCCACCAACAGGGTGATCCAGCATGAAATAAATGTTAAACATGTTTTATGCGCCAACTTTAAAAGCATCATGATGATTTTATCTTGCCTGAGTGGCAGCGCTAGGCTTCCGTACATGTTACCAGAGAGAAGATCAGCTGATTAGTTTGGTTTATGTGGAACCGTCAGCAGGTCTTCTCCTCTGTGCCACTGGCCTTGGAGGATGTGGGACAGCCTTTCTTCATGCAGGTGCAGGATCTCAGTCATCCAGGTCATGGAGATCCAAGGGGTTCAAATGAAGGCAACTGGACGTCTTTGGTTTCCGAGGAGCTTTGTCAATTCTGACTGGAATATGGGAGAGTCAAGCTAATTAAACTCTAGCTGTCTATTGCTGCTCAAAGAGCAGAAACTACTTATGAATACCCCTCCTCCCTGAGGAGTCATTGAGGTCGTTAGGTCATATTGTGTTAGAATGGTTGTTTTGATTAGATGCAGGAGGGTGTGGCCTAGACTGAAACTGTTTGGGAATTAGTAGAAACTAAACAAGAGCATGGCACAACACAGGAGAGCCACACCTTTGAAGATGGTTTAAGAAGAGTGAAGGAAGCTATCTATGTCAAATGGGAGAGGCCTCAGGTTTCACCATTCTAGCACCTACAATGCAGAGTTAAACCTAAATCCAAATAAGTTTCAGTCCGGGTCACACCCTCCTAACACAATAGGACCTAACGACATCAACAACTCCTCCTGCGGTAGGGAGGAGGGGTATTCACAGGTAGTTCCTGCTTGTTAAGCAACAACAGACAGCTACAGTTTATAAGCTTGACCCTCCCACAGTCCAGTCAGAACTGACAAAGCTCGTCGGATGAGAAGCAAAACATCTTCAAGAAACCAAAGAAGTCCAGTTGCCTTCATTTGAACCCCTTGGATTTTCTTCATTCAGCCTGTTGGACCAGCTGTGGGACACCTGGACCTTTATAGGGACACTTTGCAACGTTTTAATATTTTTAAATCATTTTCTTCAGCCAGTATGTGCTAAAAAGACCCTTTACAGGGTGAATGAAAGGCCGCCCAGCCCCTGCCTCCCAGAATATTCCACTTGCAACTTCACAGTTGCCGGTCCGGTCTGTTGGGACTTAGAAAAATTCAGCTTGACTTACCTGGATCTGCAGTATGGCTCCTGCATGTTTTAGATCATCAACACAGCTGATTTGTTTGATTTAGTGATGAACCGCTCCTGTAGACACTAATGAAGGCTGAGGAGACATTTCAGCTGTTAGATTAAGGTGTTAAAAAGACCAACGCACAGCCAGGAGATTGGTTTCACTAATGAACACTAGGGAGTGCTAAAAACAAGCCAAAACACTAGTGTCCCTTTAAAGGCACCCAGACTCATTCACTGGAAGCTTATGGGGCAAAGTTGGACCTTTGTTCTAACTCAGGTGGTTTTAGTTTGGCTTCATTTAGAGAGAGAAAAGGTTTTTTTTGTCTTATTTCAGATGATTGGGTTTCTTAGAATAAACCATTTTCCTACTGAACCACCTCTTCTCACGACCCAGCTCAGCTGGAGGTACCATAGAAGATGTGGTTTGGTAGGAAAACGGTTGGTTCTAAAACCAGTTGAGCCGTTCAGTGGTAACTTGGTCTTCCTCAGTACCTTTACTGGTCCAGGTGTCCCACAGCTGGTCCTACTTCCTCCAAGAACCTACCCCCACCCTGACCTACCTTCATCAGGTGAAGTTTTGATGGGAGACGACTGTTTTGTCCCTGCAGATCTACCCAGATGAGGGTCACTTCCTGTCGCAGCAGAGCCGCCATCATCTTTACGCCACACTGACCAGCTTCTACAGGGAGTGTCTAAAGGAGGAGCTGCTACCGCTGCCTGATGAGGAAGACGAGGAGGAGGAGTAAGACCGGAGGAATTTCTCTGAAATCCATCAAAGCCTTTTTGGACTCGGTGACAGAGCTGCTGACGCTCTGTGTGTGTGTGTGTGTGTGTGTGTGTGTGTGTGTGTGTGTGTGTGTGTGTGTGTGTGTGTGTGTGTGTGTGTGTGTGTGTGTGTGTGTGTGAGTGGATGTATAAGTGTGTTGGACACCACAGCGACACCACTGGGACTGAACTGGTTCAGACCTCCTAGCATCAAGTCATTCTGGGATCTCGGGTCTCAGCAGAGCACACGGAGGACGTCCTACATGTGTTGCAGGGTTTTTCTAGACTGCAGTCATCCAGTTAACCAAGTGCATGGTCCCCATTAGCCCCCCTGTGTGCAAGCTCCTGGGACAACATACACACCTGATCTCCTCTGTTGTATCACCTGGATCAACGCGCCACCATCGCCACGCCCACCCTGGAAACAAATCTTCATTTTAGAGGCATCTTGTGTAGACGTGTGCATTGCCTTATAAGGACTTCCTGTAATTCTGCTGAGCCAGTCATGTTGAAGGGATAGCTGACTTTAGTCTTACCTGAGGTTAGTTCAGGTGGTTTCCATGGAAACGTGCCTGCAAACACAAAGATGTTCTTAAATTATGACTTTTTTAAGTTTCCTCCTGTGAATTTTGTTTTTCCTGCAAACAAATGTATTAAATTAATGTTTTTAATTAACGTGCTTTCAGTTATTTATCTACTGTAAGAACGAGCCCACCAGTGACATCACCCAAAGAGGGCGGGGTCTGTAGCAACAGGAAGTAGTTGTTTGACCAGAGGATAAGTTTTAGTTTTGAAGTTATCTCACCTTTTTATAAACCGCTGCAGCTTAGCGTGAGTTTGTTTGGTCTGGTTCCTGTTGACCTCCAGCGCCCGGGCAGCGTCGATCACGTGTTTGTTTGGAACAAACGGCCTGGTGTTGAACTATAGAGGTCTAAAAACCACCTATAAGGCGTTGAAGCAAAAGTTGTTTTACATACCAAACATGAGCACTCAGGCTGACCATGAGAAGTGCTCCAATCAGAGGACTTGTTCCTGTTTCTAGAGACTCCGCCCACTCAGTGATGTGCATGCAGGCAGCTCTAAGGGACAGAAGCTCCTCCTCCTCCCTCTAAAGACTCAGATCTTAAACATGGAGCTCACCTCATTCCCATTGGCTGCTGGTCTCCTTGAGCCCGCCCCCTGCTCCTGATGACAGCTGGTGTAAAACATGGAAAGTGGTTCAGACACTGAAAAATGAGTAAAATATAAAACCATTAAAGATGCAGGATTCTACTTTAGAGCTGTCCTCCCCATGAGGAATCTGTGTTTCTCTAAGCTGAGGCTGCTAACCGGTTACCTGTGCAGCTCGGTCTCACCCAGGTAAAAGTAAACTCCGGACTATCCCTTTAACTCTGTAGACTCAGGCCTCGACACAGAGCTGCACTCCTAACAGCTGATGATGGATTTCTTCTCTCTAAAGTTTTTCCATCTTGTTTGGTTTTCCGAGCCGTTCGGAGCTGAGATCCTGGATCTTTCTGCCAGACGGAGACTTTATTTAACTCGGCGTCATGATGAAGGATCCACGAGGCGGACCGCTCCAGGGGCTTTTGCATGTCTACTACAGGGAAAATGTTGCGTTGCCACATTTTGTACAGTAAACCATCAGAGTGTGTACAGAAATCTATTTTTAAGACATGTGATCTCATAGAGAGTTCAGTCTATGAGGCTGGATTGATTTACCTTCTTGTACATTTGTTTGGGTTTTCCTTTCAGCTGTTGGTTTTCTTCCTAGGATGATTTTGTAATGCTTGTTGTTCTTTTTGCTGTTTTAAAGGGGCGGGACCAGGGGCGGGGCCGGGTGAGGTCGGGGGTTATTGTGATTGTCCTCCAGTGATGATTATAAATAAATTAAAAATAAAGAAAAACCTTGAATAATTCTGACGTGTGTCTTAAACTCACCAGCTGCTGGAGCATCACAGGATTAACGTTGAGGGTGGGGGGGTGGGGGGTGGGGGGCTGCAAACAGAAGAAATAATCTGTTATCAGATTAAATTATACTTCCTTAAGAGGAATGTTCCTGTGTAAAAAGTATAAATAGATGCTTCCTGAACAGCCTCTCTTCAGAGAAATGGGGTAGACTGATGAGCTAACGGCTAGTCTGAGAGAAGTGCAGATTAAACCTTTACTCTGTCTACAGGTCATATATTTATGTTTTACCATGGAGTTCTGATAAATGGGCTCTACAACCCCCCAAGGTGCTTTACAACACAGTCATTCACACGCTGGTGGTGATGAGCTACATCATAGCCACAGCTTCCCTGGGGCACACAGGCACCACCGGTCCCTCTGACCACTACCAGCAGGTAAGGAGGGTGAAAGTTCTTGCCCAAGGACATAACGATAGTGACAGACTGAAGGGGCTCAAACCTGCAACCCTCCGGTTACAGGGTAGGAACTGAACCCCTCTGCCACCTTCGACCCATAAAAAGTTCTATCCTGTAGTACTCTGAGCCCAAACAACAGCCAGGGCCTGCCCCGGGCTCGTTGGGCCAAGGTCAGACCCAAAGGTCAGGGTCAGAAGGTCACAACCAGCTAGCTTCATTTATTCAGCTAAAACAAAAGAACGGTGAAAGCTGGCTGTCATCTCACCTCCCATCATCCTCTAGTTGTTCTCACCTTTGATCGTTCTCACCCGTCCTCCACCCTGCAGGTATAACCCCCCCTCCCCCCAGCTCCTCTACATGTTACCACCCTACCCCTAAATTTACTCCTTTATGGATCCACCCGCCCCGTGGACAGACTCTCAATCACACCGATGATTAGATATGATGTCAGGGGTCATGACTGATTAATCTGAGCCAATAGAGACCTTCAGCCAGGTGTGCACGAGCGTGTGCACGTGGGTTAGAGCGAGACACATTCCTGCAGAGATAACACTATAAAGCAGGGTTTCTCAACCCTGGTCCTCAGCGCCCCCTGCCCTGCATGTTTTCCATGTTGCCCTTTCAAACACCAGTGTTTCCCTGCTGCCACACACCTGACACAAATGAGTGAGTGATTAACAGGCATCTGCAGCCATGTGCTGAAGCAGAGACATGGAAAACATGCAGGGCAGAGGGGCGCTGAGGACCAGGGTTGAGAAACCCTGCTATAAAGGGAAAGTTTTATCTTCACATCAGGAATAACCAGAAGGTTCAGACTAGTTTTCTCAGCCAGTTTTAACAGAACTTCCCTTACAGCTGGAGATCTTTCTGGATCCCAGACATCCAGGAATATCCGTGGATGTGAGGAATCAAACATCTCCTCTGCAGTCACACCAAACAGGAAGTCTCTGAATCTGTTCCCTAAAACACTTCCAGGACCCAAACTGCAGGGTTTGATCCCGATCGACCTCAGGAATAATCAAGCTGATAGCAGTGGGAAACAACATGGAGGTCACGCCCTCTGGTATTAATAAACATCATTTATGAACATGTTAATAATAACACTGTGTGACTATTGCAGCATAAAGCAGGTTAGACAGCACAGCTTTATATCCTGTAAATATGACCTGACTACATCACCAAGATTTTTAATTTGGTCCAGTCAGCCTAGCCTTTAGCCCGTCATTCAGCGATCATGAAGTTATTTTACTACCGAGTCCTGCTGCAGACGCTGCAGAAGGTTTTAACTGCAGCCACTTCAGGGTTTGTGTTTGGGAACGTAGAACCTGCGGTGATGGAGGTCATTAATGCGTTACCATGGAAACATAAAGATGCTAAAACCAGACTTTAACAAAATTGAACTACAATATACTTTAATAAGGGATTAATCCAACATGAAAATAAGCATCTGTTATGAAAATGTTTTGTTTTCTTTGACAAAATATTTTTTTCCTGCTTTTATTATTTAAGAAAATCATAATTTAGAGACAAAAAGAAACATGTTTAATAATAATCATCAATACTTCTGAGTGATTTACTGAACAGGTGACTCATTAGTTTATTTAAACTCAATTCTATTATTGTATCATTAAGTCACAATCTGACAGATTATTTTCACTAATATGTAGAAGATTTAACTTCCTGCTGCACCTTAAGGCCAGGTCAGTCATTAGAGCATAATTTAGTCTCTGAAGGGTTAAAAACACAAAACTAAAGACATTCTAAAAAAATGTTTGAAGAAAAAATTGATGCTATGATTTTTACAGAAACAATGATATTTTCATTTTATTATTATTTACAATATTTCATGGCCTTTTGTCCCACATTATTTAAAAGCTGCAATAATAATAATTTCCAAGCTGTTTTCCTGCTCTGGACATTAAAGGGTTAAAGCTGGTTCCTCACCTGACAGGATTTCTGATTGGCTTTAAGGGTTTTTCAGGATGTCAGATCTTTATCAATATATTTATTTATTTTCTGGAATGTCTGCAGGGCTCCGTAATCTCGCCTCAGTAATCCTAATCTAACCCACAGGAATTATACGTTTACTCAGGAACAGGCAGAGGCAGCATGAGGAACAGAACAAAACCACAATTTAAAAATCACTTCAAATCCTCCAAACTACTTAACTTATTTTTACATAAATATCAGGATAAACTAATCATAAAATCAGTTTAACGTCAAAGAAAAGCTTCAGCCTGAAAATCACTAAAAGGTTTTCTTACCTTAAATCAGGATTTTAATCCACTTTCAGGTGATTTCCTGCTGCCTGATGGACTTCTGCACAAGTCTGTGGATCACCTGCTGATTCAGACCAGGTGTGCTGGAGCAGAGAAACACCTAAAACATGGGGTGGATCTCCTGGACCGGAGTTTCCTCTGGAATCATCACAACTTTCCTGTTTGTCATGGATTCACTTTGATCTGTTTTTGTTTCCAACCTGAACTTTCCCTTTTGGATACAAAACAAATAAAGATGTAAAACATTCTAGGAGGAAATAAACGTTATGGGATAAAAGTGTTTGAAACACTTCCTGTTTTCTCTATATTTATAAATCATAATCTCTGGATTTAAAACACAAAATCTCTGGATTTAAAACATAACATATCTGGATTTAAAACATAAAATCTCTGGATTTAAAACATAAAATCTCTGGATTTAAAACACAAAATCTCTGGCTTTAAAACATAAAATCTCTGGATTTAAAACATAAAATCTCTGGATTTAAAACACAAAATCTCTGGCTTTAAAACATAAAATCTATGGATTTAAAACACAAAATCTATAGATTTAAAACATAGATTCATCTTTGTCTTTTTGAATCTTTCAATAAATCAAACATGTTTAAATTTTTTTTATAAAAACACAAAACAAATTTAAAAGATCAGTTTAATCATTTATTGATTTGTACAAATCCAGATGTTAGAGGACATTTTTATCATGCTTACAGCATCTTAACCCAGATTATGGACCCGTTTCACCCAAAGACCTCGGTACCGTCAGAGTCCAACTCCATGTTCAGCTTTCATATCTGACATTTTTCACATTATGGGATTAAGTGCAGCTCAGAGACTCCAGTTGGTTAAAAACATTTATCAGACTATTACAGATTATTTTAAATATAATAATATGTCATGTATTAATTAAACTAAGTTCATATTTTACATAAATGCAAAAAAAAAAAAAAGAAACAATGAATCTAAGCAGCAGCAGCAGATCTAACAGGTGTATTATCTTATGGCTGTTATTGATGCAGAGATAATCTGAGATACCGTAATCTAAAAATGTTACCAGGATTAAAGGCACCAGCAGGAAGTGTTGTATATACATGGTCTCATATAAGGTTACAACAGTTTTCAGTCTGACTTAAAAAACAAATGTGTGCATGTGAAAAAGGGGCGGAGCTAAGGTCATCCAGAAGGAACTTCCTGTGTCTACAGAACCAGAATTCCTGTTAGACCTCAATATTTTTAAAGTAAATAAAATAAATAATAATAATAATAATAATAATAATAATAATAATAATAATCAATTAAAAAAAAATCAATTAAAATAAAAATAAATAAATAAACAAATAAATAAAGAAAGAAAGAAATAATCAATTAAAATAAAAAATAATAAAAATAAATAAATAAAAAGTGGGCTCTATTCTTACCTCACGGTCAAGTTCAAAAATCCAAACCTGGACATGAAGAAGTGAAAAATTAAGATATTTACTTAAAGTTGTGAAATTCTAAAATCTTAAATGTTTAAATGCAGAAACATTTTTTTTATTTACAGGAAACATTTAGGATTAAATAAACAAAACCAGTAAATAAAATCTGCTTCAGCTTCGTTTCAGTTGGACAACGTTTGGGGACAGGAAGCACTCCGAGGACATCCTGGACTCCCTCCCGTTGGGATCTCTGCTTCTTAAATAACTTATCCCACTGAGGTTCTGATCTGATTGGATCTGGGAGTGATCACCAAGGTTCTGGAGGGTTTGTGTCACCATCTTCAGGAAATCACCAATGTCGTTTCTGCAGGATGTCTGATTTAATCGTCTTCTTTTGACGTTTCCTTAGTGTCCACTTGTTCCCACTCAAAGCAGCGCCGGAAGAAGTTCAGCACTGAGTTCAGCAGGAAGCGCTGGTTCTGGGTGGAGATCATGCTGTGTCCTTCATCTGGAAAAATCTGGGATGAAGGAGAGAAAAAGATCCAAACTAAACCAAACAGACGTCGGGCAGTGAGAGGCTGCAGGAGAGAAAATCATCTCACTGGGTCGGAGTTTCACAAACGTCTCAATAAACTGGCCAGAACTCCAGATTTCCTCTCTGGAGTTTCAAAATAAAACAAACTAAAATGGATGCATTTTTTCCTCCAGACACACGCACAGAGTCACAGCAATGACCCAAGTCAAAGATGGGAAACATGAGAACACTTTGGGAGAAGTTGGAGACAAAATTGAGACATTTTAAAAAATCTTTAGTGGCTAAATTAGGTCAAGAAAATTTGGATGAAAATTAAAGTAATTGTGCTTAGAACATATTAAAATGTCCTAAACTACACCTGATATCTGTGTGTCTTTCTTATGTCTCATTTTAATCTCTATGTTGTCTCAAAATCCACTTTTGTACCACATTTTTCTACTTTTTGACCTTTCGACAGAAGCTGAGGACAGAGGCGTTCCGGATTATTCTGATCATCCTGAAGATTCCTCCCAGGGAAACACTTGCAATCGTTTTGAGACGTTTTGGAGACTCTGTCTTTGAAAGCTGTGAGGTACGAGTGTTTATTTATCTGCTCTAATAAGACACGAACATTTATTCACCATCAACACGATGAAGAGCTGCAGTAATGTGATCAGGGACAAATGTGTGTCTTAAAGCTGGGGTACGTAGTTAAAACACGTAAATGTGACCCTGTTATATTAAGGTCATCTGCCATTGTTTATATTCCCTCTAAGCCCCTCCCCCTGACCTCTACAGAGAGCCTAGAGCGTTGACCAATAGTTATATATAGATATATAGTTATAGAGTTGCATACTCACAAGAGTAAACTGTCAATCAATGAGAGCGTATCCCAGCTCCCAGCATGCACTGCAGAGTGACACGGTCAGCTTATCACTTCCACCTAGCTTGAATGCTAACTCGACCTGCACCAAGTTACTGTCAGTCTGTAAACGTCAAGCTAGCTGTGGAAGATGTGTGTATCAGGGCTAATTGATTAGCATAGCGTTCAACCTTTCGCTACATCAGACTTTTGTTTTAGCCTGTTGTAGCGTTAGCAAGGATGTGCTAGCATCACATGCTGCATTCCTGCTGGTTTTAGCTGTTTCCCTGCTCGAACGCTGCAGGTTTGATTAAAGCGAGTGGTTAGCAGCTCCTGTAGAAGCTGATGAAGTCTGAGGAGATCATTCAGCAGTTAGAATCAGGTGTGGCTGAGCAGGAACATATCAAAAACATGTCTGTTAGCCCCACAAGGCTAGTTGTGTGTGTGTGCGCGGTATGAGGCATGGCTTTCAGCTCCTTCCAGAAGGGGAGGGGGAGCAGGGGCGGAGCTTTAGCCACTGAAACATCTCCTCCTCCTCTCATTGATGACATCACACTAGGGACCCCAGCCTTAAGGTGGACCACAGAGTTTACCTGCAGCGTGTAGTTGATGTTTAACACCGACAGCAGCTTGACCAACTCTGCAGAATGCTGGAAATGAACCGAAGCTGAAAGAAAACAGATGAATGTATTAATTCAACCAGGAGAAAAATTCTACAAATATCTTTTATTGTGTGAGGAGGCTCATTCAGCGCTAGCTAAAACTGTTTAAAGATCATAAACATCAACAAACATAAACATAAATAAAGTCAGTTTTAACTCCGTCTGGGTCTGATGCTTCGTTATTGGACCAAAACAAAAGTTCATTAATTATTAAATGATTCTATGAGGAGAAGAGAGTTTAATTCTGTTTTATTTTATTCATTACAACAAAAACAGAATCATGAAGCAGAACTTTTATTGGTTTAACTCTTTACCGTCGGCCGTTCCGTGGAGAATCAGGAAGTCTTTTGGTGCCGAAACGCCGCTGATCAGACTGGAGACCTGATGGAGAGCCGAGAGAAGAGGAAACGTGGTTAAACGAGCCGGAACCCAGACCTGCTCCGATCCCTGACCGTGTTCCGTACCTCGTATTTGTGATCTCCTTTGGGTGGAAAACCAAAGAATTTTTCGGAGCTGGAAGATCCTTTAAGGATTGAAGAGAAACTGGTAAATAATCCTGCAGGTGAAGCAGAACTCCCATTGTTTTCATAAAAAAACATCTGGAATCAGAAATCACTGTTTTCATATTAAACTTGTTAAAATGTTCAGGTGCGTTTTAAACATTATAAATGATTCCGGAACCGCCTCAGTTCACAGAAACAGAGTTTACAGCCTTCTGATGTGATGTCAGACTTGACCCCTGCATGGCCTTTAGCTGCTGTAAGGCTGGAAACTTTTACACAGAAACACCTAAAATATCTAAAACCCCTTAAATAACTGATGTTTCTATTGAATCCTGAGAAAAGAGGATTTTCCTTCTCACCAAAGAGTCTCCAGTTAGTTATGGGAGCGACAGCGACGCCACATTTAAACACTGAGGTGTGAGACAGGAGCAGAAGGATAGACAGGAAACCTCCATATGCCTAAAAAACACAATTAAACCATATTGATTCTATTTTATTTTATCAAAAACATCTCCTTGTGATTATTCCGTGAGGACAGAAACGTTCCACCTTTCCATAAACTCCCACTCTGGTGCCGTCGACGTACGGCAGCTTGATCAGGTGTCTGGAACACAAAAACACTTCGGTTAGACCCGAGGGTCAAACAGGAAGTCTTAAACTTTTCTGATCAAATCTATTTTTTCAAACACACACATTGTGAATCATTTCAGATTGTTAGTGTCGCTGCAGCGCTAGGCCACCTCAGTAATCTGTCTAAAAGGTCAAAGGTCGTCAGGACTCACTCGACCACAGCGATCTGGTCCTGAACATCAGCAGAACCCAGCCTCTGGTGAAGCCCGTGAAGGATCCTCTGACCCTGGAAGCCGCTGCCTCGGCCGTCTAACCGGGCCACGATGACCTGGTCCGAACTGACCAGAACCGAGTCCCAGCTGAGAGAGAAACGGTCGCTCACGGCCTGGCCACCGGGGGCGCTGTCGCTGCGGATCCAATCAGAACATTTAATAAATAAATGAAGTAAAAGATGCTCCTTTAGTTATACCATACCATACCATTTTATTTCTAAAGCACATTTAAAAACACAGCATGGCAGCTGACCAAAGTGCTGTACAAGTACAAAATTAAAAACACAGTAAATAAAAACAACAGGCGCAACAATAAAAACACAACACAGTAAAACTAAAAGACATCAACAATGGGAAAAAGCCATGTCATAAAAGTATGTCTTTAAAGCTGATTTAAAATGAGAGAGTGAGGGAGCCTGCCTGACTGAGAGGGGGAGTGAATTCCAGAGAGTGGGGGCAGCAGACATAAAAGCCCGCTCACCCCGTGATTTATATCTCATTGGTGGGACACAAAGCAACAGACGGTCAGCTGACCTCAAAGCCCGGGTTGGCACGTAGGGTTTAATTAACTCAGAAAGATATGCTGGGGCAGAACTGTTCAAAATCTTAAAAACAAAGGTCAGGATCTTGAATTTAATACGAAAAGTTACTGGTAACCAGTGCAGACGTGCCAAGACAGGAGTAATGTCTGTAAGTGTAATTATAAAGCGTTCTGGATCCGGCTCCTTACAGGACCAGGAGGAGAGGGTGCTCCTTTGTTTCATCCAGATCAACCGGAACCATCAGCTCCAAACGGAAAGCTGCAAAACAAAAACGAACCAGAAAAACGTTAACGAGGATAAAAATCAGAACGTTTGTGTCTAAGAAACCCCATCAGAGGGTTCTGGAGCTCCTCCAGCAGCTTTAAGGTGGAGATGAATCATCTGATGACTTCATTGCCTCATAAAAATAAATATTATCTTTGGTTCCAAACCACAAAAAAAAGTTTTGTTATCAGAACCCGAGTTGATGCAGGAACCAGAACCGCTCTGGTCGGCGTTACTGACGGACGAAAACTCGGCTGTTCAGAAGATAAAACCGTCTACAGAGCGGCTGACGAGCCTCATGTGGCCCCAGAGCCGCAGGTTGGACACCCTGGGTTTTCTCACCAAAGTTATTGACGTGGATGGTTCTCCTCTCTGTCCTCGGTACCGCTCGGTCCATCATAGCTCGTCTTAGCTCGGCGTTCCGGTCCAGAATTCTGACTCCAGCTGGAGGTCAGGATGAGAAAAACCAGAGAAATCTCTTTGGATGAGAAGGAAAACGTTCATGTTTCTGGTTTCTGAGCCAGCGGGATGACGGATTTCTAACTCCTTACAGCAGCTTTTAGCCCAGAAGATGAAACTTTAACCTTAAATGAGGAAAAGCTGGATTTGATTAGATTTTTATAAAAATCTAATTTAGAAACAAACAGGATTAATAAAAACAACATAAAAACTTAAACAGACTTAAATTTAAAGTTTATTATTATTTCCACCAACATTTAATCCTCTTAATCTCATTTAATCCTGGCGTCTGTTTTAATAAACTCGTGTAATCTGAGACATCATTTAGGATTAGAAACGTCTGATGCTTCTATTAGAAACACGGAGGAGAACTCACCGCTCAGATCATCCAGTCTGTGAGCAGACGTCTGAGGGACTCCAGGTCCTGGAGACGAGAGGAGATGATGGATTAGATTATCTGGTGTTCATTTAACCTCCTAACAGGTAATCTAATCTAATAAAAACTCAGAGCTGGAAGGAGGAGTTCAATCCTTACATAAATCTGACATTTTCCTCCTTATTTAAAACTTTTTATTTTTTGGTTTTAGACGAGTTTTTAAATCTCAGATTTCAGATCAAACCTCCTAAAACTAGAAACAGCTGAGATGAAACGAGCCTGCAGAACCAAAACCTGCCAAAACCCAGATTAGCGTTAGGTTTGATATGAGAGTCTGTTACCTGTGCAGGTGAGGAGGACATGCTGGTTGGTGGGGCTGATGGAGGCACCATAGAAGGAACAGTTTGGCCTGAAGAGCGAGCAGCTCAGACATGTTTTATGAAACGGATCCACGGTGGAGACCCTGATGGAGGAACGTCACATTTACTTATGAAAGCTGAAAGACTAAAGCCCCGCCCCCAGACCCTCAGAGGCCACCATCCTGCAGGACGGTGGCCCTCGAGGACCAGAGAGGTCAACCTCTGGATTCTAGTCAATCCTAACAATATTGTTTCCATAATCAGTGAGGAGGAGAAACCCGGAAAATCTGCATGTTTTCATTTGGAATCTCACTGAATCCGTACGAGTAACGCGTTCACGTCCGGTTGGGTCTCGCACGGAAACTTCTTCAGTTACTAAGTGTCTCGGTTTGGTCTCCAAATCCTCCCACAGCTGTCCTCTGAGCCCAGCTCCAGGTTCTGGTGCTGCTCAGAGGAACTTTGTTACATCCACGTTCCACACAAGAACTCAGGATCCAAGAGGAAAAGGAGAATCCTCAAAGAGTTCTGGAGACATGTTGGAAACGACTTTAGCAGAACCCTGGAACCGGGCTCAGGTGAGCTTCTGATGCATGAAGCAGCGTTGGGAGGAGACATAATGAACAGACTTCAGTCACATCCAGAAATCTGGATTTTTTTTGTTCCAGAGATAAAACTTGTGTTTGAGTTCAGTTTGACTCCACCTAGAATGTTTCTCTTGTGTCTCTGAACCAGTGAGAACCTGGCTTTATCTCAGAAACAGGTCAGCATGAGTCCCCACCACCTAGGGTTACCCCGACCCTAACCCTGACCCTAACCCTAGCCCTGAAAACATCCCCTCACCTGTACAGCTGCCTCCGTGTTGGACCGTCTTCTGCACTCAGGAAATACCTGAAAGCATCAAGTCATTAAAGATTGAACATGATGGATGTTTCAGGCGTGCTGCTGCGTCTGTAACTTACAGCGAGTTTCGTTTCTCATCATAGCTCAGAATCTGAGACACGTCCCAGCTTCCAGAGGTCAGGTGTCGGACGTTGACCTCCCGGCTGTTGGACTGAGGATCATGGGAAATAAAAGAGCTCAGTGTTGATTTAAATGTGTTTCTGCCTAAAAGCCGACTCCTGTCTGCAGGAACACGAGTTCATCTGGTCAGGAAACCTGAACAACACTCCTCTTCATTTATTCTTAATGTTCGGCTCTTTTCTCTTTTAGGAACCGGAGAAAGAATTTAATTTAAAAGGACGGGACTTCAAACGTGAGTCATACTAGTAGAGCCGTGTGAATAATTACAAAGCTGTGCTGCAGGCGGAGGACAGCAGAACAAGAGAGGAGAGAACAAAGACACCAGAACAGAACTAAATATATTCATGTTATTAAACCAAACTCTAATATTTGTACTTGGTTGGAGATCATGGTGATGTGGTTGAAGGCGCCGCGGCTGCCGTCCTTCAGAGGCATGGTGATGAAGAACGTGGTGCAGTCTTCAGAGAACAGCGCTTCCTCGTTCTGGAAGGAAAATCGTTTTAAATATAAGAAAAATACAGAAGAGGAATCCACGAGTAGAATAAATAACTTAATATAATAGTATTAACAATAATAATAAAATAATAATAATAATTTTAATAGATAATAATAATAAATAATTTATTATTATTATTATTATTATTATTATTAATAATAATAATAATGAATATTATTATTATTATTATTTATTAAATATAAATGAATTTAAGACTTCCTGTGATGAAGTTTCACAATAAAAGCTTTCCGGAAGCTCTCGGTTACTTTTGCAGATTCTTCACAGAAACAAATTAAAAACTTTTGATCAAAATAAAGTTTTACCTAAATAAGAATAATAAAAATGAGCCCGAATTTAACGTGTATTTTTACTAAAATAGCTCATACAAACATAACCAAGTTAGCAACGAGGCTGATCTCTAATCAGATTTCTTCTGTTCTGGCCTGATTTTGCACCAACAGTTAAAAAACAATCAGACAATAAATAATTATAAAAATGCAAAATATTTAGAATAATCATAATTTTACAAGAAAATGTGACGTATCCTTATTGGAAAAAGTTTTATTTTGAAATTAAGAAAATAAAATTAATGTGAATGAACTCACCTGATGATCCAACCACTTCTCTGATGTCATCACGTGTTTCTGGAAATACAAACTAGGTCAGGTCATGTTTCTGACTCATTTAGTCTCATTTACATTAATAATAATAATAATAATAATAATAATAATAATAATAATAATAATAATAACAACAATAATAATAATCATCATCTCGTTCATCACCTTCATGCATTCGCCGGTCGAAGTGTCACACAGCGAGAGAATCGACATGTTTTGAACTCGGTTGACCCAGCGGACGCTCAGCTTCTCATGTGTCACCCACGTTACCATGGTGATGTAGAATTCACTGTACAGACACAGAAACACACCGATGATGCGTTAGACTAACATCCAGATCTAGTAGCCTTCCTGCTCGTTTCACCACACTTTAGTAGTTTCACGCTCCAGCTGTTTCCTGTTTATTTTCTCAGGTGAAGTGTTTTTCTTTACTCACAACTTCAATAACTTTATTAGTTATTGTTCCCCAGACAACCGTCGTTCTAGACCGCTCTCCCTCCTCACCCCACACTCAGGCTGACCCTGCAGCACGTCTACACCGACCCGTGTCCTACCTCTTCACTAAACTGTCAGGAGGTCTCAGTTCAGTCACCACGGAGCTGCCGTCCAGAGAGACCACATGGAGACTCACGCTGGGATTAATCTGCCCCATCTGGGAATATTAACATGAGAATAAATTCACCACTACAATAGAATCTGGATCATAATCCAGAATGTTAAACGCCCCAATCAGCTGGACTACCTTAGGGTATGGGTACTCCTTCCCTCTGGGGTACAGAGAGCCTGTGAAGCGAGGCAGCAGCATGGTCGGGACCATGGAGTCGTTGATGGTCAGGTAGGCCAGCCTGGATCCGTCAGGTGACCACCAGTGGGTCACCTGGGTGTGCAGAACCTCCTCTGAAAACAACAAACCAGTCAGAGTTAATAAAACTACATCCTGAGGAATAAATAAACCCCATTTCTCTGAACAGAAGCTGTTCAGGAAGCAGAATTTATTTATGACTTTTTGACACAAAAACATGAAAAACTAGCAGAAATATCCTGTTAGCAAAACAAACATTTAGACCCCAGCTACACTCCAGATGCCCTTCCTTGGAAGCCAGAGCCTCCACGTTAACAACATCAAAATACAAAGGAAGAACATTCATAGTCTGGCTAAAATCCTCCAGGAGCGTCTGTTGTTTAGGATGTTATCCAGGTCCCTCTTGGTCACAGATCCACAGTAACAGGATGGATTCTAGAGCAGAAGGCTGCTGTGACGTCACGTTTCTGAAAACTCGATTTGAACGAGGCCTAACGGAGCCAGACAGGTGTTTCCATAACTCTGACCCTCATAAAGCCAGTCGGCGATGCCGTTGAAGACGACGCCCTCCTGTCCAGAAGACGTGAGTCTCCACGAGCTGCTCTGAGCGTGGCTTTGGTAGTAGATGTTGTTCTCAAATATGTACACCTGTGGAGCAGAGAGAGCGACTTTAACCTGATCAAACACACCTTATTGTTTTTGAGTCTTTTACTTTAAATATGAACTCTGTGATATTTTTACTTCACAGTAACAGAAATCTGCTGGGATACCATTACCATGACAACATCAGGTGTCTGAATGTGGTAAAAAAAACATCACTTTAGTTTTTATTTAACATTTATATTTTTTATAATTCTAAATGTTAAAGAAAACCATTTTTTAATCACAAAAGAAAAGATTGGTTCATTTTCTGTTTGTATGTAAAACAAAAGAATCGCCACTCGTTTGGTTTTTTCACAAGAAAATCCAATATAAAAAAACACTAAGCTCCGCCCACTCACCTTCACCTGTGTTTCAGCATCAAATATGTAATTCCAATAAAACACGTTAAAACCACTGGAATCAACATCTGGAAAACTGATCCAAGGTCTGTTTTTAGTTTCTAATCAGGAAAATGTCGCATTTGTTATCATTTTGGAGGCGGGGCTTAATACTCTTAACGCAGCCTGCCACTAGGGGGAGTTCTGGTTTCTATTATCATAGACGTAAGTTTCCAGGTCAAAGTCTCCATCTGCATAACTTGAGCTTTATATTTGAATAATGCCCCCCCATCCTCACCAGCTGTTGACCCTGAACGCCCCACGAGGCGAACTGGAGAACCGAGTCCGACACCTCTGGAGGGTTGAGCTCCCGGACCTCCCTGGAATGTCGGAAACACTCAAATGAATTCTCTCTCTCTCTGTTAATAACGTTAATAACGGGTAATGTTTAATAGATGCACAAACATCTCAGAAATACCAGATGAGGCTTGTCAGAAACTTCATTTTGGATTAAACATCTATTAGAATTATTTCAAATCTAGAGAATATTTTTAACATTTCAGTGACATTTAACAACTTTTATCCATAAAACACATCAATCTTTTCAACTGGACCAAACGATTGTTTCTTTTATGTTAAATAAAGTTAAACGTCCTTTAGAGTCTCACCTTGTGTGCAGGTTATAAATCAGATATGAAGCCAGGAACGAGTGCTGGTAAACCTAAAGTCCAACAAAAAGATGATTACTCATTTCAAAATAAAACAGGAAGTAAGCCAGACACAAATAAAACATCAGTTTTATTGTTTTTGCTCTCAGACGGTTTTATCTCCTTGCCGGGGAGACGGATTTATCCATCTTTAATCAGACCATCTCACTTCCTGCTCCTGTCTTCACTCTTTTATTTGTTTCTGTTGGTTTTTGCACAAATGTGTTTTTCCTGCTTGATATTTGGACGTCTTTATCCTCCACAGCTTCCTGTGCTCTCCGCTAAACCTCACAATGAGCTAAAACAACAAGGCTGGTGTTTTGTTACCCAGCATCCTCGTCTCCATCGAGTGCTTCCCAGATTTATGAACCTCATTATGAGTGAATCCGTTTCCTTTTACACACAAAAGGCTTTTCTGCTCTCAGAGCTGCTAATTTCATTTCCTTCTGATTTTCTGGTCAGGATAAAACCTCCTCAGAGGTTAATTCACTCCAACATTAAGCAGCAATAAAGTGCTGCTTTGTCCAAAATTTCAATTATCACAACTGCTTCACTGTGCAGCTCAGACAGCCGACAAAACAACATTTTTCTGTCGTTGCAAACATTAAAGACCAGAAACGAGCCAAACAAACGATGCAGCGCAGCCTGCAGAAGGAAAAGCATTCAAACGCTGAGTTATACATAATCACCAGAATAAATGTCCTGCTACAACAGTTTATGAGTAACAAAAACAACAACAACAATGATGATGATGATGATGATGATAATAATAATAATGATGATGATAATAATGATAATAATAATAATAACGATGATAATAATAATGATAATAAAATAAAAAATATTGATGATAATAATAATAATAATGATTTTTTCTGCTTCTGTAATCGGTTTATCATTCCTCCTCGGTGACTTTCTCCAGATAATCAGACTATAGGACCTTTCTGCTGCGTGTTTGGTGATAAAAGTGAATATTTGTGCCGTCTGCCGAGTCCTGGTGAACACCTGACGGTGGACGTGGACAGAGGCAGCAGAGATTAGGATGAATTCTCACGTCGTCTGGAGTAGCCGAGCATCGTTCTCCATAGATCCCGCCTGTCACGTTAATGATGAACGCTCCATCCATCAGAGTCGGTCCTGTCCAGAACAGAGCTCTCATTATCGGGCCCGCGTACTCCATCAGCACCAGAATGTTCCTCGGATCAGCGAGCGGAACGGCGGGATTTGTAACGAGCACTTTCACACCTATTGATCGTAGGAACCGAGACCGGTGATGAAGACTCAAACGGTTTCATTCAGCTGAGCAGAGGAACACACCTGAAGGGTCTAGGATGTTTAATCTAATCCCAACAGCTTCCTTTAAACGTTGGGATTAAAATCCAGATCAGACCAGAGTCTGAGTTTAAAGTTTGAGATTTAATCAAAATTTAGGATTATATCCTAAAAACCTCTGTGGGCTGACTAACACACCAAACTTTTATTTTTGCTAATGTTGGTTAGCGGTGGCGGCCATCTTGAATTGGGTCGACCCAGTTTTAGCAGGACATCCCAGAATTCCCAGAAACCCTCAGGCCATGGGACCTAAATGCGGACTTTCAGAATGAAACTCAAAAATATTTTATTTACTTTAAATAAAAAAAACTTTGAACTTTAATTAGTTTTAGGAAACTTTTATAGATTTATTACATAAATGTTGATTTGTGTAAGGCAATGGTGGAAGAGGAGTTAAGTGGCCGCCTTGCAATCAGAAGGCCGCAGGTTCGCGCCCCGCTCAGTCTGTCACTGTCGTTGTGTCCTTGGGCAAGACACTTAACCTGCCTTGCCTGCTGGTGGTGGTCGGAGGGACCGGTGGCGCCAGTGTTTGGCAGCCTCGCCTCTGTCAGTGCGCACCAGGGCAGCTGTAGCTACGATGTAGCTCATCCCCACCAGTGTGTGAATGGGTGGATGACTGATTGTGATAAAGCAACATTTTGTCTCTGTACCTGTGGAATGGAGTCGTTTCTATGTTTAATGAACCAAACTCACCTGTCTGACATCATATCCCAGCAAAATAAAGTTCTTATCAGGAGAAACTGCAAACTTAGTGGCCTTAAACGTCACCTGTGAAGTAAAAAGAAGCTAAGTTTGATCTGTTATATTTTATTTTTATTTATTTAATCTGTTTTACTCACAAAGGTGCTGTTTTTCATCAGGAGGTCAGTCTCTTCACTCTTCACGTTGACTTTGAAAACATCTCCGTCCCAGCTCCGAAAGACGATTTCTTCAGCTACGAAAAACAAAAACGGATTCATCCAGAAGAAAAAACCCTTTTAAAGACTCGTCACGTCTCATCCTAACAGATTATTTAGGTCATAAATAGGAGCTCCTAATTATGTTTAAATAATTTTAACCTCTAAGTAGAACAATCCCTCTAACAGGGTCGTCTTCATGTCTGTGTCTATTATTACTTTATTAGTGTGGTCGTTTCATGTGAATCAGAAATGGATTATTATTATTATTATTATTATTTCATTTATTATTATTATTATTATGATTATTATTTTATTTACTGTTATTATTTATTATTATTATTATTATTATTAATAATACAATTTTATTTATTATTATTATTATTATTATTAATAATAATATTATTATTATTTCATTTATTATTATTATTATTTATTGTTATTTTATTTATTTATTATTATTACTATTATTATTATTATTATTATCGGAGCTGAATTGTCTTCCGTCAGCAGCAGAAGTCCAGCTGTTCTTTATTTTTATTTATTTATTTTTGTATTTACACTCTCAGGATTCCTATGGTCTGGATAAATGAGGATCTACAACAACATTCCCTCTAAAACGTGGATTTTTAATGTTTTATTTTCCCGTTTTAACGCGTTTTTGTTTTCTGAACCGTCAAAGTTTAAATCCCTGCTGGTAAAACCCAAAAAAGAAACAATAAAAAGATTTTAAACAATAAAACAAACCTCTAGCATTTCCTGGAGGACATGTTGGTTTAGAACTTACCTTAGAGATGAATAATCTCAGCTAACATCTAATCTGAGATTTCTATTTCTGCTCCTGATCCGCCGTGGCGTTCCCGGTAACTGGGTTAGGGTCCAACAGAGCAGAGGCGTGCAGGTTTGGATTCTGACAGGAACGGACACGGTGGCTGATCTCGGCTAAGTGAGATTACATCTCAGGTTTTATTGGAAAACAAAAACCGGAGTTCCATCAGTAAATCTGCTCTAATCCCAAAACGAGCTCCCAGTCCGCCGAGGCCTAAATCCCATTAATGCATTTGACAGATTAAAACCACCGAGTCCTCGTCTGCTGCTGATGTCAGGAGACGCTCCACAGCATCCGTCTCCTCCAGGACTCCAAACTGGAGGAAATAAACCGGAGACGGATGGAGTTCCTGCTCAGAATCCTCCGACGGATTCTTGTTGTTTAGAGGAAAAACAAACCAGACTCAAACTGGGAGAAGGAAAGATTTTTACTGCTGGTTTAATCAGAAAATTAGCTCAAATAAACTCGAGATGTGAAAATGATACGTTAAAGCCCAGATGTGACGTTACATCTCTTCTGATATCTTCTTGGAATCATGCAGGAAAAGTTTGAGTTGTTTTATAAAACTTTACGGTTTAAAACCGAAGATTAAATTAGGTTGGAATTTTTAATCAGGAAAAATAAACCTGTTAGAATAATTTAAATCAGGGTTTTAGTCTTTTCCTACAGCAGAGGTGTTTTTCTTTACGCTGCCGGAACCTGAAGGGTCAGACGGGATAAACCGGAGTTTAAAGTCGGATTTCTGTCCCGGTTCTGAAGAAACAGATGTAAAACTAGAGCAGATTTTTATTTTTGTTTGCAGAAGTGACCTTTAGCAGGACTCTGGTGTGCTTTAACACTCGTCTCCATCCGCGGACGCTGCCAGCTCAACGCTCCTCCTCCTAATTGGCTTCACAGGATTTCACCACCTCTCCAAGTTTCATCCCAATAAAACTGGGTTTATTTTTAAAAACTCGAGCATCTGTTCCCAACAGCCTTCATCTGTGAAGGCTGAGTTTCATGAAGATCATTTAGAGTTTGTGTTTTCTGCAGGAACGTACGGCTGATCCAGGTCGCCTCCGGGTCGTGGATCTGGAAGTTCCTCTGAAAGAGATCATCCAGCATCAGCTGTGAGCCGAAGGGATTCCCGCCGCCGTCTAGAAGAGAGAGGAGATTTAGGAAACCGGTCAGGAGGAATTTATGGTAACTCCATCAACGTGGAAGTTTGCTGTTTTTGTTTATTTCAGGAGCGGTGCGTATAAATCTGGACGTTCCAACATGTTAAAATGTCCAGATCAGCTCTAAACCCTGCTCCAGTTTGGACATGACGGATTAAAGTTCGGTTTTCCAAATAGGAAATCCTGAAAGCAGCTTTAAGTTTTTGTTCTTTAACAAAAAAATCAACTTTTACACTAAGAATAGATATTTTATAGAATCTAGGAACAAAGCAGGGAATAAAGACCAAAAGATCCAGGAGAGTTTTCTCAGTATTCCCACTAAACGCTCCGAGTCCATCCCACGCTCCGAACACACGCAGGCTGACAAACTGAAGTGCGGATTACCAGTTGTCTGTCTCTGTTCCTGTTGTCGTGGACCTCTTTGCCTCCAGCTAAGGAGCTGCTGGGATTGGCTCCGAACCTCCACTGGGATGGAGCTGGAGCTCATGGAGGCGGATTTAAGGAGCAACTTCCAACAGTGGGACAAAACCACACAGAGGGAAGCTTCATGAATTAAATGTGTTTCTGAGCAGAGTGGGTTCTACTGGTTTAACTGGTGGATGTCGTGTCCCAGTGGTCCTAAAATGACTCCACATCCCAGAATCTTCCTGAACCAGAGGAGTTTTCTGTGACCTTTAGAGCTGGTCAACATTCCAGGACTAAATGTGCAGACTCACCCTTGGACAGCAGAATGATGGACAGTCCGATGAAAGACAGAACCACCACTATGACCAGCAGCGAGATTCCGATGCCCTTCCAGTTCCTGTCTGGTCCGATCGGTCCAATATCCTAGAGAACACAAACAAATCAGAATAAAGGATTAAAGAGGACAAAAAGGGAAAGATAACAAACAACACACAGAAAAATAAAATGTTTCAGAGGCATAAAAACCTCATCTGATCTGTGACGGATCAACACTCAACATGGAAATAAGGATGTAGGAAAAAAACAGCTTTTAACCAAACTCTGGGAATAAAACTACAAAATAAAAGACTTTAATGTTTCAATAAAAGTAACAGAAAGCTGCTTAATGGGCCCAAAACCTGGAAGCAGATCCTATTTAAATATCATGATTCATGATCAAAACAACTAAAGGAAAAAACCTGAGCAGGAAGTCGGGACTAAAGTCCTACAGCAGGAACAAAGACCTGGGAGATGTTTCTACAGGGAAGGTGATTAATGAGAGGCAGCTGGGCTGATTAACAGGTGGAGATCAGGTGAGGAGGAGAAACGTCCACCCATCCATCCACCCACCCATCCATCCATCCATCCATCCATCCATCCATCCATCCATCCATCCATCCATCCATCCATCCATCCATCCATCCATCCATCCATCCATCCATCCACCCACCCATCCATCCACCTAGCCATCCACCTAGCCATCCATCCATCCATTCATCCACCTAGCCATCCATCCATCCATCCACCCATCCATCCATCCATCCATCCATCCATCCATCCATCCATCCATCCATCCATCCATCCATCCATCCATCCATCCATCCATCCACCTAGCCATCCATCCATCCATCCATCCATCCATCCATCCATCCATCCA
>SSNS01000047.1:1613878-1651378 GCA_006937985.1 Aphyosemion australe
TCTTCCTGCTGACAGAAATCAGCTGTTGTGTTTGTAAATTATGAACTCTGGGTTTTTTTTTAGCAGGATCTTTTGTGAATCAGCAGTAAGATGACGGAACTCAGGTGAGTTAGTTTTATAGGATTTTAGATGCAGACTCCAGCATTTCCTCCTGCTGACGTTTTACTCTGAAGATAAACTCATATTTTTCTCTAATGTTACAGGTAACAATCAGACCCTAACCCTGACATAACTAAGAAGCTTTTATTCCACTCGTTTGTTCACCGTCTCAGCCTGATCAGCCTGCGGCCGTCACCACGTTAATCCAGGTTCATATTTCTAAGCTCGACATCAGAGCCAACTTTAAATCGGCGTCTCCGCTGTGAGAATAAGTGAAAAACGATCCGACTGTTTCAGACGGATCAAAACTTCAGTTTGAAAAATGAAACTGGAGAGGAAGAACAAACCCCAGCAGGGGGTTAAAGGAGCCTTACGGAGCAATGAGAACGGCTCCAGCTGAGTTTTAGTGCTCTGGTACAATTATACCGCTTCTGATTTTCTGCTCAGGGAATACGCGGAACGACGGAATCAATCTCCAGAAAACTCCGATCACCCGTCTGTCGTTGTAGAAGCACAAATGTTGCTCAGGAGCTCAAAACGTTCCTCGTTATTCAGGTGAAATGACTAAAATGGTCTCAGTTGTTTGTGTTGGAGAGTGAAATAAAGACCAACATCTACAGGGAATCTGATATTCCATTAGGAATCCCTGATATTCCACTGGAATATTACAATTAAGACTGAATATAAATGTTTAATTGATGCACCGTCCCAGTGACTTGAACTTGGTTTATTTGTTATAAATAATCAGCTGATCAGTAAAAACCAGACCTCTGGTGGAAGCGTTTACACGATGAAGTGACTGAAGTATTCTCATGAACATCTGAGATAACGCACGGCGTGGCGGTGAGAGCGGAGCCGGGAACGCTCCACATTCCCGTCACATAAAACCGGGGAGGAACGCTCTGCTTCAGCAGCTATTCAGGACACTGAATATTAAGAGAAAGCAGGAGCAGGAGAGGTCTTCTGGCCTGTGGTTCATCTCTGAACGTTGTAATCGGAGCAGAGAACCCTCCAGAGGCGGAGATGGAGGAGCGACGGATTCATTACTCATCCCAGAAACGGGGTCGTGTCAGGCAGACAGGCAAAGAGATGGTTATCCTTGTTACATATTAAAATGTCCTGTGGGGGTGGGCGCACGGCCTCCCAGCATGCACCGGTGCAGCTTGGACACAGAAAGAGTCTTTTGTCTGGATCGCTGTTCCTGTTGATTGTGCTATTGTCCTGTTGATTGTGACATGGTGAGCTTTTATTGCAGCGGGACGTGGTCGGACTGTAAGTCCCGCTGTGCTTCAGAGACGCGTCTCGCTAACAAAAGAGACACAATTCCAGTAGAAATGTGCTCCCAGCAGAGCTTCTCCTCCGTGATTACTGCGGCTCACGGCTTTATTATCACAGCTGGTCCGCTCCCGTTAAAGGCTGCCGTTTAAAAGCCACTTCTGGAGGAGCCAAAGGCTTTAAGAGGCGAGGATGAAACGGTTTAACTAACTTTAACCTTTAGAAAAATCTTTACTCATTCAGATTTTAATTTTACACCAATCCCACCTTTATGGATACAAAGACTTTGACCTTTTCATGATGGGTTCTGTTCCTCTGATGGAAATGAAACAGGTCCATAAAGAGGTTCTACTAGAACATCTTCTGTAATTGATCTTTATCAGAACATCCTGGTTCTCTAGCAGCCGACACCTTAATCCCATGTAGACGATCCTCAGATTAGCATCAATCCACTTCTGTCCTCAACACCTCCAGATGGAGCATTAGGATTAGTGCCTTCATCATCAACCTGCCCTGCCCGGTCCTAAACATGTCTGCTGCCCCCTGGTGGAGAATCTAAAGGTGGCAGGGCCCAGTTTTATTTCCTAGTTTCTGTTATATAATGAAATAATAAAAAAGCTGATTATTAAACAGCTGTTATAACAACAGGAGACAATAGATCAAATAGTCGATGGTTATCTCATATCGAGCTGACTCTGGTGCCGTAGGACCCGAGGTGCAGCTGACCCTAAAATAGTTTAACTAAAAACCAAAACCACTCAGGAGACGACCAGAGGATAACAACAGGATAAAACAGGTCTGAAACCAGGATGGGTACATTCTGAGGGATGTGATTACCCATCAGGGACAGGTGAGCTAACAGGAAGCAGGTGCGTAATGACGGGAGCTGAGGGTCTAAAACACATAGCAGTCCATCATTAATTTTGTTTGTTTGTTTTTTGTATTAACATGACTCTGACAGGGATTTAAACCCTAAAGCCTTCAAACCACTAGATGTGAAAGTGTAGCAAAATGGCCGCCAAACGTACTTCGCAGCAATTAGCCGGCGTTAGAGTGGACGGGTTCCTTCCAACAAACAGTAAAGTGAAACGTTTTAGACGCGTCCCAGAAGCAACGGGACGCCATCATTACGATTTGAGTCTATTTTTGACGCGCTATGTTCCCAAAACACGTCAGTTTAGATCGGGCCAAACAGGAAGTCAAACACAAAAGCAGTGTAAAACATGCGGAAATTTTCAAAATAAAAGTCATTTGCATATAAACATACGTCATTTCCTGTTAAAACTCCTGATGTGAACAGAACAGTAAATAAACCACAGACCTTTATGGCTACATGCAGCCGTCTTTCTCCTTGCTTGTTACTGTGTGGACTTCTGAAATCACATGTGGTGTAGCAACTCTGCTGTGATTCTGTGACCTCACAGGATCAGCTGTGTGGAATGTTTTCGTGTCAGAATTGCTCCCAGTTGGAAGGAAGCTCGCGGGTGAATCGCTGCTGTTACAGCCCTCTCTGTTGGCTCAAGTAGGAGGATGAGGAGGAGGAGGAAACATAAAGGACGAGAAGATGGTTTAATAAAGCAAAAATGATTTATTTGCAGGTTTTAAAAGGAGAGGCTTCTCTAAAGTGACTTTACCAACTCCAAAATTAAATAACTAAACTGAAACTCAACCCACTTGAGAGACTTATACTACAAACAAAACTAAAGGCAAAACGGTAGTTTCACCAACTAAAGAACAGTTGTACAACTTTAACTCAAGTTAACCTTAGCACAGGGTTTAGAAGGTAGAAGAAACACAAAACCTAGTCCTCTAAATGTTTTCTAAAAGCAGACCATACCAAGGCTTCTCTAGGAACTCACTCGAGTTACCACAAACCAACAGCCTCTTCAAGAGCACAAGCCAAGGTTGAGGGTAGAAGACCACTCGCTTTCACCACCACAGCTTAAACAGCTTCTCTTCTCCCTCCATCACACGGCTGCTCTTTTAAAGGCAGTGGCTCATCAGCTGATTCAGCGCAGCTCCGGCGCTGTCCGTGGTGCTGACTCTACCAGAGAGCCTTCCAGGCGGAGCTGATCGTGGGGCTGGAGCAGGAGGCAGCAGAAATGTCTCAACATCAACAGCGACTATTACATTACGGGCTGCTTTCACATGCGGTGGAAAGGAGGGGTTAACCTCCCAAACGACAGACAAGTAACGACCCCACTGAGCTAATAGTTTCCTTTTCATGGTTAATCCAGTTAGACAGACTTTTGGTTAATGAGTCTGATTCTCCTGGCATCAAACCAGAATCTTTACAGTAACCAGTTCATGTACAGATCCTTTACTGGGAGCAGAAACTGAGCTCAGTGTTAACACAGACCCCAGAGAGTCCAACCGATGTCCTGGGAGCATTTTTACAGTGTCTTTATATAGAACTATATCTATACTTGTCTCTGCTGTGATTAATAATTAAACCAGTTCCTGGTGTGTGTGTGTGTGTGTGTGGGGGGGGGGGGGGGGGGGGGGGGGGGTGTAGCTAAATTTGACCCAGTTTGTTAACTTCTGTCTGAGTTTAGAGTAACAGAAACAAGTTAAAGCGAGGAGCGTCAAACTGAGAGTTTTATCAGTGAATCCAGAACCAGTCGACACAAAAACATCCCATAATTACGTCCATGAATAAAATCCATCCGGTGGTCCAGGAGAGAGGCAAAAACATTACGGTCCTCCCTCGTCCTCCCAGTAAAGGCTGAGGAGAGAGATACCGGGGTCACTAGAGTTCATCCCCAAACAGACAGTTGATCAAACAGAAGCAAGTCCCGAGTCCTCCAAGTCCCGACTTGTTGGACTAAACGTGGATCCTGGTTCTAACAGGATACGTTCAGCTTCCAGATGGAGTTTTAATTTCAGGATTCAGCAGAACGTTCTGGGTGTTTTTTCCTTTAACCAAGAAGATGAACAGGGATTTTCAAAATAAAACAGGTTTCCAGAATATTCCCTGCAGTTCATCAAGTCTGAAACCTTTAGGAAGTAGGAAGGATTGCATTGACCCGGGGAAGTCCGTGAGGCGACTGGGATGAGAGTCGGGGGTCCTGAATCTGGAATGTCGAGTCTCTGTTTCATGAGGGGTTCTGATGGATCAGGTCTTCTCCTGCATGAATGAAAACCAGATCCTGGATCCAAGCAGCTGGAATGGTGTTCCAGGTGAGGAGCTCCATCACCTACAAGGAGCTCAGAGCTGCTACTGGAGTCAGATCTGATTAGGATGTTCTAGAACTCACGTTAGGGATTTTACATCCTCTCTGGTCTGGGAACGTCTCCTCCAGGAGGAGCAGGAATGTCTGAACCTGAGCTTCCTTTTGTTTATTCCTGCATGATCCTTATCTGAAATCAGCCTCGTCTGGAACAAACCTGACCTCATGTCTCAAACATCCACGAAGCTTCAGGATGAAGCGTGGACACCTGAAGGATGGAGGAAGAACTTCCTGCTCTTGGGCTCAGCTTCAGGTTCAACATGTAAAGTGTGTTTTTGTCCTTCTCAGTGAGTCTTTGAGTTTCATCCTGATGTTTAGGAGCAGCTTCCTGTCCGGTTCCACGTGACCATCCGTCCTCATCCAGACGGCACCGTGGACAATTCCGACCATTAAGGAATGAAAACTCCTCGGCACATTTAATGAATTAATCTGACGGGCTATAACAAAGTGAGTTTTCATGCTCAGACGGCTTCTCCAGACTCATTTGCGGAGGTGAGCTGAGCTAAATTGAGGTCAGGGAAAAGGTAGTGGTGTTATCCACCCATCCATCTCTGTTCCAGGAGCTTTTTAATTAAAGGAAAGTCGGAAAGGTAGTTTCCTCGTCTCACAGACGGGCTGAAACACAAACGTATCGTCATCTTCAGCAGTGATATGGTTTGATTCATCTGCAGCTTTAATGGGGAGAATTTAGCTTCACGAGGATCAGGTCTGATGGATGGAGAAGGATCCATGTGTTCTCCGTGTTTTCTGCTCCCACACAAAATTATAAAAAACTAAAACTCTTTATCTGACATGACTAGATTCAGACTAGACACAAGTCATCACATGTTAGTAACCCGTTTTGACTTGGAGGTTTAGCGACGTCCCTAACCTTCCCTCTCCAGCTCCTCCTGGATGATCCCAAACCATTTCCAGAGAGGATGCCAGCTCTTTCCACGGAGGTCTGAGTGGAAAACCTCCAGAGGAGACCAGGAGGCGTCTGAGCCACCTCAGCTGACTCCTCTGGATGAGGAGGAGCAGCGGCTCGGTCCCTCAGGATCCAGGAACAAGAGACTAAACCCCAACCTGGAGAACCAGAACCTAAACCAAGACCAGGACTAGAACCAGGCCCAGAATCAGGACCAGGCCTCAAACCAGGACCAGAACCAGAACCAGGACAAGGACCAGAACAAGAACCAGAACTAGAACCAGGACAAAAACCAGAACCAGAACCAATACCAGGCACAGGGCCAGAACCAAGACCAGAACCAGGATCAGACCCAGACCCAGAACCAGAACCAGGACCAAGACTAGGACCAGGACCTCAGACCTGGAGGTTCTGGTTGAGAACCACGATTTTGTTTTGTTTTTAACATCAAACTCATACAGAAAAAGAGTTGATTGTTTTATTTTCCTCCTGCTGAACCGATCCATGAACCTCCATCACGTTTCTACAGAAAACAGGAGTCAAAGTTCGTTTAACTGATTATAAAACGGCTAAAGATTCCCACCATAGTTTCCATGGAAAACCTGATTTTCCTCTCATATCATCACCAGCGACCGGAACAATTAGTTTGCAGCTCTTGGGTCTGTCAGGAGGAAGCAGCTCTCCACGCTGATAACGAGGTTGTTAGGGTGTCGTCCAGACGCCCGCTTCCTGGCAGCCATGTTTTCTGTCTGTCACCACCTGAAGCGTTTATTGTGTTTGAGGAGCAGCCTGGAGGCGGGACGGAGCGCCATCCGATGGCAGGAACGTGATGAATGGCCGCCTCTCCTGGTGGAGATCATAATTAATCTTCTGTGAGGCTCTTGAGCATCCGTGTGGCAGCCTAAAGGAGAGCGGCGTGATAACGTCTCCTCAACGTTGGTTAGTAACAGCTTAGAGCAACACAACAGCTGCTTTACGCCGATAATCCATAGGTTCCATCCAGACGCTCACTGGATCAGAAACAGGAAGTTTACTGAGGGTTGCAGGTTTGAATCCATCTGGACGGGAGTCAGTCCTGTGTTTCAGGACAGATGGAATCACCTGTGGCCTCTGGGAGGAGGTGTTGTTGTCCAGAGGGACGGTCGGTCCTTAAAAGAGCCTGAAGGAGAAACCAGGTGTTTCTGGTTGGATGCAGCTTCTCCTCCATCACGCCAGACGAGTTTGTGGCGTTTCCTGTCTCACGCTGGCAGACGCTCCTGGTGGGGATTAGGGTTGATCTTCACTGCATGGATTTATGTTATCTACATGGAATTCTGTTGTTTTTAACTTCTGGTGCATCAAAAAGTCAAGTTTCCAGGAATTTTCTAATTTCCTGCTGAAACTAGCCCTGTTCTGGGAAGCTAAGGTCTGCTTTAGGGTTTCTGGGATTCATGAACGCAGCAACATGTTCAGTTGAGTTTATTTATAGAACCAGAGTTGTCTCAAGATACTTCACCAGTAAACATCCCAACTGAACCTATCAGGGCATTAAGTTCAGGTCATTAAGCTAATTAACCCAGCAGATTGCTTCAAGTCACTGACTTGGTGAGACTTTACAGCAATCCCCATTCAGACTAGCCGTTAGCTCATCAACCTTGAAGGACCCCTGACAGGTTTGTTCTGAATAGAACCAGGAAGTTGAAGCTAGAACAGGACCAACACCTCCTAGTGGCAGGTTCTAGTAAGTATTAAGTCCCGCCCCCTCTGTATAAAACGAACGGGACATTTTCTGATTTAGAAAATAAAATAAAATCTACGTTAGATAATATTTAGGTGTTCGTTGGGGCTAGGCTGTGATCATGAAGTCATGAAAGGAAAACAAGAATTCCTGATTTTTCCCTTCAGATCCGTTAAAATGACACCATCCGTGAGTTTTTACGTCACTTCTTTTATTCCAGAGTCTTTGACTCTTATTCTGTAAAGATGATTTATACATCACAGCCTCCATCGTCTCCGCGGGTCGTCCCAGCCGCCTCCCGCTGATCCACCACCAGCGTTTAGGCTCCAGGGGGGATTTAACCGCCGTCTTCATTCAGGATTATTCTTTTCATATTGGAACGCTGCTCGTTTTTTTTCATCTGTTTTATTTTGTTCTTGATCAGAATTAAAAAGATCATCAACAACAGAAATAAAACAGCATTTATGTAATAAATGATAAAATAATGGAACAGGTCTTACTCTCCTCTGGCTTCATTTAGAGCAGAAAAGCACCTGTTCAGGTTTCTATGAGGAGGATTTATCATCAAAGCCGTAGAAAAACACTTTTCTGCTCTTTAATGCCGTTTCCCTGCTTAAAGCTGCTGAATTATTGTTCCAGGAGGAGTTAATGTGCTGAAGCAGGAAGCCTGGCTGACATTTACATCCCAGCTCTCCTCACTGAGACAGATCTGGACTCAGGTCAGTAAAATCACACGTATTTAACTCGGAGACTCTTCATGAGCCGATGAAACAGTCATGCAGCTGGAGAATGCAACGCTCCCACCTGGACTCGGTTTAGTTTATGGAGCGAGTCATCTGACCACTGCAGCAGGAATAATCCGCTCTGAGTTTTTTATCTCCAATAATAACTCAACGTGTTCCGCCATGTTGCTAATGGTTAGCTTCTACTAGCAGAGATACGCTCTGCTCTCTCCTTCCTGTGTGCGATCCAAAGCCAAGGTGGGCGGGGCCATACATCCAAATTTTCCCTGTGCTGTAGAAGAGACCGGGGCCGTTTCTCAATGGCTGTGTCCAAATCCAGGGATTGCATGCTATGAGTTTGGATTTTAAGACCAGTGACGTCACAGCGCTGCGTCGAAGACCGTCCAAATTCCAAGAATGCTCAGAATGCGGTCTTGAAATGTGTTCTTCTTTTCCCCGATTTTGAGAACGGGTGCGGTGTAGTCTCCGTGGTCTCCTCACCTCCATAATTCCCGTGATGCACTGCGGGATTGACTTCTGTAGAAACGTGACACACAGCAGTAGAGCAGCAGGACGACTAGTTTATTCAAATCTGACTGTACAAAAAGTAAAAGCCTGAAGTGGTTGTGTTTTTAGGCGTTTCCCATTCTCATTAGGCCTGTAATGTGTTTTTGTATTCTTGTTCGTCATTACAGTTCATAAAATTGGTAAATCATAAATCATGAAATAAAATATACAATTAACCGTGAATAATCCAGCATCGTGGATCCATATTTTGTAATAAATTTTCTTTAAGCAGTTGCTAGGTGACAGGAGTAGGGGCGAGACTTTTATTTAAGGCTAGAACAAGGGGGAACCCGTCTGGCTCACAAATGAGGCAAACACGGAAGTGGCAAAAATTGCAGTTCTCCCCTCATCCACTGGGGGTGGGTCCAGAAGTGAGCAAATCCCCATTGACTCTCATGTTAAAATCGCCAACTTCACAGCTGAAAAAAAGATCTTTACAGCCTGGTTCAATTTTCCATTTTGTGTTTAATAGGTCTAGTTTATAGTCCTGACAACTCTGAGAGGGGTGGATTTTTTTGTAACTCTTTCGTTTAGGTGTAATAAAATGCTTGAAATTATGAATAATTAGATTTGATTGACAGGAAGCATGAGCGTCAGAGCAAGCATCAGAGCTAGCTTCAGAGCTAGCTTCAGAGCTAGCATAAGCAGCTAGCTCCAAGGAAGGCATCAGCCTCACGTTAATAGATGTTCGGCCATTTCAACTCTGAACTTTAGTTGTGTTTTCTGCGTGTTCGTGTTTGGATGTTAATCATGGAATTATTTGGACAAAGAGGGAAAGCTGTGGAATTATTTGCACCAAGAGACCATCCAAGAAGTCTCTGCTTCATTTTTATCAGTAAGTAAAATAATATTTCTGTACTTTATTTCGCTGGTTGAATGGGGGAAGATGCTTTGTGTTTAACTTAACACTGCTTGGTCAAAGATGGGTTGAAATATAACGTGTTCGTGGGGCTGGCTGAGTACCGTAACTCGAGCTAGGTAAGATAACCGAGGCTAGCTGAGGCTTCAGGACGAAGATCCACGAGGTCATCGCTGCGGAATGGAGGTTTGCCGAGTTTGGGCAACGTGCCTCTCCTTTTACCAGCAGCGGCCTGCGATCAGAGATCCGCGAATGTGCCGCTTAATCCTTGCGGAGGCACGCAGTCCAGCGAGGCGGGCGCCCGACCTCTCTACACACAGGCAGCCGCACACTCCCTTCTCCCGAGGGAGCTGGGACGCGCGGCTGCTTGACTACCGTCTGACGCTGTGGTTGTAGCCTGTGGAACTCTCTGACGGAGACTACAGAAACAATCCAGCTGTTTGAGCTGATCTCGTTACACTTTGGAGTCGCTCAACTGCGTTTCTCTCGTTAAAAGCGCCCGAAAAACTCCACTAGCTTCCAGTTAGCATGCAGCTAAGGTCCCGCTGAACTCCCCCGGAGTGGAGCGGAGCGGGACATCGTGTAAGCAGCCAGTGCGCACGGCTCCGATCGCAGCGGTCTGAGGCTCTGCTTGTATTTGTACAGTCCGTATTACAGCTCCACAGACGACCAACGCTGCTGCCTCGCACGGAAGCCAGCCAGCTGCGTGGTTCGCTGTCTCGGTTCTCCATCTTAGCTTCGTGTGTTAGCTCAGTTTAGCTTCCTACATTGGTTTGTTATCTCCAACCCTCACTGCCCCACCCTCTGCTCCACCTCTTTTCCCATTTATGGATTGTCTGGACGTGAAGAAGCGTGTGTCACGGCCAAAATGGAGGCGATGGGAACCTCCCATTTTGAATCATTCTGAATATGTATTTCCAAATGGGCGGGCTATGTCCATAGATTTATATGTCGATGGGCTAGAACGTCCACATTCACAGCTGTCAACATCTGGTCTAAGCGGTCACGAAAGAACACATTCTCCTGAGACCAATGAGGATGGGTACTCAGAAGCATGCAATCCCTGGATTTGGACACAGCCAATATGTGTACTTGTCTGTACTTGTGTACTCCCGTCCTTGTGAAACGTCATCAACGATGGTCCAAGTACTGTTCCAATCCTAAGTACATATAATGGCAAGTTCGCTCAAAGTTCCCGGATATGTTTTTGCTCCGCCCATTGTATCGAGGATGCACTGATGGGTTCTTCTGCGGACTTGGGACAGCAAAGTTTCCCATAATGCATTGAGCCGCTAACCTTTATACTCCGAACGGCAGAGGAGAAAGCTCATAACTGTTGTGTTTTATATCAGAAATACAACTAAATCAATATAAAGTTGTCTGTTATTGTAAATAATTGTGTATAACCTGTAAAATGTGCTGTGCATTTGTTTTTTCTTCTTTCAGACTCTTCATGATCCCTCAAAATGCTAATGAGCTAACCCACTATCAAAATAAAAGCATCATTGCTTTGTTTTGATGAAACAAAACTTTTTTTCTTCATTTAACAGCAGGAAATGCTGATATTTTATCAGTTTTGATGAAAAGTGGACCAAATATAATACAAATAATACGTTTTCATTGTTTTTTTGTCATTTAAGGAACAAACTAGACTTTTATTTTTATGTCAGGTCGTTTTCTTTTACGTTTTCTTTGCCGCGAGGCAAAGAAGTACGCTTGTTCCAAATGCCATCCTCGTCCTCCCGTACTCGGCAGAACGGACTTTCTGGTGTCCTAGCCAAAAACACACTTGTCAAGTACACAAGAACGTACTCGCGTCCTTGAGTGTTGAGAAACGGCCCGGCTTTTCTGACCCGATCGTTTTCCCGTTGACTTCCTTTCTGCATCTGATGCAGGTGATGGGGTGGAGAACATTCTCAGGTTCATCATGCATGTGTTATTAGGTTTAACACGGTTTCTAAGGGAACCAGAGCTTTAAGCATCTTTAGACCAGAAACTCTCGATATCAGACAAATAAAACGTCTCTTTGTTATTTCATTTCATCCAGTTTGATTTTTGCAATGAATTAATTTTAGAAAGGATGTGATGTTTATTTTGGATTTTCAAAATAAAAAACTAATAAAACCTAATAAACATCTAATAAAATAAATCTAAAAAAATAAAACAACCTACAGGTCCTGGTACTGACCTGGACCAGGTCCAGGTCCTGATCCTAGTCCAGGTGTTGGCCCTGATCTTAGTTCAGGTCCTGATCCTAGTCCATGTCCTTGCCCTGATCCTAGTCCAGGTCCTGGCCCTGATCCTAGTCCTAATCCTGATCCTAGTCCAGGTCCTGGCCCTGATCCTAGTCCAGGTTCTGATCCTAGTCCATGTCCTTGCCCTGATCCTAGTCCAGGTCCTGGTCCTGATCCTAGTCCTAATCCTGATCCTAGTCCAGGTCCTGGCCCTGATCCTAGTCCAGGTTCTGATCCTAGTCCATGTCCTTGCCCTGATCCTAGTCCAGGTCCTGGCCCTGATCCTAGTCCAGGTTCTGATCCTAGTCCATGTCCTTGCCCTGATCCTAGTCCAGGTCCTGGCCCTGATCCTAGTCCAGGTTCTGATCCTAGTCCATGTCCTAGCCCTGATCCTAGTCCAGGTCCTCATCCTAGCCCAGGTCCTGATCCTAGTCCTAATCCTGATCCTAGTCCAGGTCTGCTCACAGCTGATGAAATCTCAGATTACTCTCATTCTCACATCTTTCTCCTAACCGAGCCCACGTTGGGTCTTGGCGCCGTCGACGTCATGCTGAGGCATGACAGATCTGCAGGAACAGATGGACTCCGCTACATCGTTAGAACCCACAATCCTCTCTGGTGTCTGCGGCAGCCCTCATGAATATTCACGCGGCGTCTCCTTCCTGTCGGGACGGCGAACGCTGAGACCAAAGTTCAGCCGAGCATGTGGACGGATAGAGATGAAATTATCATCATGTGTCAGCAGATAGTCTGGCTCAGATTTTTTTATTCTGACGCTTTAAAGCTGACCCCCCCACCAGCTGATGGACTCCTCCATTAACCAGCCTGTCACTCATCCTTCTCTGACCCACCTTTAGCCGACACAGACCTGCTCTCTCCTCGTCGGTCCTGTTTGCTGTTGCTCATTTTAATCTGCTCTGCTGATTGCTTTTTGCCCACGCTGGCTGACGGCCCTGCAGAGCCTAATCACACGCCCCGCTTTCATGTCACTGCTGCCCAAACACAATCAGCCGGACAGATTATACTAACGCGCTGGCATCGGGTCTGACCCGAGTCACACCTGGGAGACAGAGACGCTCACCTGCACGTTTGAGCTTACACCTGATTTTCTGTCCTTCATTCATTCAGGTTAACAAACCGAGACAGTTCTGAGCCGAGTCCACCTAGCCGGGAGTCAGGAAGATACGGTTTGGTTTGTCCACTTCCTGCTTCAGTTAACCAGCATATCTAAAATGTTACCAGTGAGGGAGAGAAAGGGTTCAAATCTTCTGTTACTCTGATCTGCAGCGACTCCAAAGGTTGCTGGGTTTCTCCATCAGACTCAGACCTGAACTGTGATTTTTAAACAGGAACGTGTTTTGGTATCAGGCAACAGTTCATCCACTTTATCATTTAAAACACACACACACACACACACACACACACACACACACACACACACACACAAACATACACATGCACACACACACACACACACACGCACACAGAATGATGCAACTGAACATGTATAAAGTTGAAAAGCTTTAAAGAGTTTCATCATTAAAACATCCTTGGAAAGCATCTCTGACTGTTTTAAACTGGTTAATACGTGAGGTTCTACTTAGACTGGAAAATGTTCTGGTACTAGGACTGCTTGATAATGATGGTTACTTTGACTGATAATGAGATCTCGATTATGTAAGACATTAACATGAATGTTGAATTTATTTATTTATCTATCTATTTATTCGGTCAACATAGCACAGGACACAATCAGAGGAAAAGAATAAGAAACAAGATGATCACAAAAACAACTCCTGATTCCTCGTGAAAGAGCCAACACACTTCCTCATAGTTCATGACTGAAAGGCTCTAGGGCTCTCTAGGCACAAAGCCAATGTGAAACAAATACTCACAACAAAAGAGTTATATAGCACAAACATTTGTAATATAAAACAAACAGAAACATATAAACTTCTATGTTGTACTGAACTTCCACAACCTGCTGCATAAAGTGTCAGAGAGCTTGGTCTCAGTCTCAGGTCATGGGTCAACAGGACAACGACCCAAAACACACAACTACAAACACCCAAGAATGGCTATGAGGAGAACGTTGGACTATTCTAAAGTGGCCTTCTATGAGCCCTGACCTCAGTCCTATTGAGCATCTTTGGAAGGAGCTGAAACATGGCGTCTGAAAAAGGCGTCCTTCACACCTGAGACAACCGGAGCGGTTTGCTCATGAGGAGTGGGCCAAAATACCTGCTGAGAGGAGCAGAAGTCTCACTGACAGCTACAGGAAGCTTTTGATTGCCTCAAAATCTTGTGCAGCAAAATATTAAGTTAGGGGTACCATCATTTTTGTCCAGGCCTGTTCCATGAGTTTATTTTATTTAAATAATTCTGCTGAAGCATGGTTGAAAGACAACGTCTGACTTTCATTGGTTAAATTTCATAGAATTTTTATTTATTATTACTTTTGTCAGATTCAAGTTATTTCTGTGACCAGTAGCTAAGTTTACATGAACCAAATTTCCCCAATCCGATTCAAATCTTGGTTGATCGGAAATCCCAAATCTCTGTTTACATGGACACTAACTGGAATGATCCGATCATGCCGCGATGCACGCGCAACAGATTGAGCATGCGCAGACTTGTCTTTCCCAGAAGAAAAATTGTAAACAAACGCCATCTTGCCCGCATGTCTTTTCCCTTGCATTTTATTTGCTTATTCTCTAGCTTCGGAGAATTCCCACTTCCTGCATCTTTAGATGCACTTGAGTGTATAACTCTGCTCTGTTCAGTAATATTGAGCTCCCGTAGTATTTCCAGTAAAAAATAACAAACAACCACTTCTGTTTACCTCCCACCATGTTTTCAATCTGTCCTGAGCATGCGAGGTGGAAAGATGTCACGCTGTAGTTGCACACATGCGCAGTGGGCATTATTTTACCCCAACGATCCGAATGGGTGTGTACATGGACGCCAATCGGATCGACGATCAGACAAAACCACCTCTCAATCGGAATGAAATTTCATTCGGATCAGGCTGAATCGGATCAGAATATTCCGATTGACATGTTTACATGATGATAGGGCGTTCATTCCGATTACTTGTGCCCATGTAAACGTAGCTACTGTGGGTTTTTCCTTCATTGACCGAAGGGAACCAACAATGTTGTCCACGTGACGTCTGTATGTAGTCCTGTCAGCGGTGCCGTAGGGGAGGGTGCAGCAGCACGATGCAACGTGTTGCTCAAGCCCCCTTCAGACAGGCCATGAAAAACGGAAATGTTCGGGACTCTGTCCGTAAGACGTTTGTGTCTGAATACAAACATCCGGTTAACCTTTTCCTGAATTAGACCGGACGTAGCCCCTAGTAACAGGACCGGACTCGTCATGGACAGGGTCAGGGTGGCTGCTTCAGACTAGTGAGGTTGAGTTCCGGACCGGGAGGAGGAGGAGGGGAGCGGGGGACGCTGTAAGTGCACACCTAGATTACATATATCACGTGACCAGGAAGGTAACGTTTTTCAACACATCTGACCAGAAAACTTTGCCACTTGGTCGTGAATGTTTCCATATACGCCGGGTTGCTCGCTCCTGTAGCATGCGTCGAACCTTGGCAGCTCGCCTCCCATTAGAAAAGCTCTAGAACAGAACCAATCAGCTGGTCTGAACTGTAGTTCTGGACTCTAACAGCTGATCTGGAGTCCAGAAAGATGACTTATTAAAAACCTCACGTCTGCAGCTGTGGATAAAACTAAATATTTGATTGTTTTCCTGACTGTGTTTACAGCTTTCTACCAACCAGCTCCTTCCTAGGGAACCGTGTTGCTGCCAGAGCGAGGAGATGAGTAAAGGAGCAATATGGTTGTAACGAGTTTTTATGGGTTTTAAACCTGAGTTTCAGAGCTAATATATATATATCGTTAGAAGGATTTTTAAATCATTACAGAACGACTTCTCCTGTCTCAGATGAAGGTAACTAAACTTGGATCTGGGGTTTTAGTGTTTTGGTTCCTTTAGTTGTTTCAGGGACTAATCCAGGATTTATTTTACGTCCTCTGCCTGCATGAAGCAGGACACTCTGGTTGTGTTTTGGTAGCTCCGGTTTTCCTTTGGTGAATCCAGTCAGAGCCAGAGCCGGGTCAGAATTAGTACCCAGGCTGAGTCGTCTCTACAGCAGAGCAGACCTCCAGGAGGTAGATTAGCAGAGAGGCCTTGCTGCTGCTGCTCATTAGATACATGAAGGAGAGGAGAGAAGATCCACTACAGCAGTCTGGAACAGGCCTGCAGCTCTGCACACACACACACACACACACACACACACACACACACACACGCACAAGCACACACACACACAAACGCACAAGGGCACACACACACACACAAGCGCACGCACGTGCACACACACACAAACGCACAAGGGCACCAACACACTCACACACACACACAAAAGTGTACGCACGTGCACACACACACGCACGTGCACACACACACACATGCACGTACACACACACACACACATGCACACACGCACGCGCACACACACACAAACACGCACACACATGCATACACACACACGCACGCACGTGCGCACACACATACACACACGTACACATGCACACAGGCACACACACACACGCATACACACACACACTCACGCACGCACGTGCACATACATACGCACGCGCGCACACACACACGCATGTGCACGCAGAAACACACACAAACACAAACACACACGCATGTGCACGCAGAAACACACACACACAAACACACACGCATGTGCACGCAGAAACACACACACAAGCACGCACGCACACACACACACACACACTTACTGAAGTGAATAATAGATCCTCACATCAAAGAGGTGATCCCCCCCCCTCTCTCTCTCCATCACGGTGCCTCAGGCTTCGGCCGACCAGAACATTTCTCCCTCTCAGTCCAACACAGAACCTTCTCAGCCTGTTTGCTCGCCCCTTCTCCACAGATCAACCCTCCTCCTGATGCGTGAGAATAAACGGACGTAAACCTAATATTTAATATAATAAAGTGTGATAAACGTCTCACCTCCATGTTTGCTCTGTCTCAACAGCCGAACACAGGAAGCTCATCTCTGTGTCTGACTTAAGAAGATCTTAGTGAAAACATCAAACAACGACAGAAGCTTCTAAATCAGAGTTTGTTGAGTTACTTTGGCTCGTCGGTCCGTCTCTTCCTCCCGCCTTTATTTACTCTGGCTCAGCCTGATTCTAACCAGAGCGCAGCAGCAAACAGTCGGTTTGTGTTCTGCAGAGCGCCGTGTCGGAGTTGGACGGAGAACCTCTGGGACTTAATCAAACCAAAACAATAAGCTGAGAGCAGCTTAAAGCTGGAGAGTGGAGCCAAATGCTGGAAACCAGCAGGACCGTGACATCATCACAGGGAGGAAGCGATCCAGTCAGACCAAACATGATGCTCCGTGAGGATTAAAGGACCAGAAAACACACACGCGCTTTTCTACAGACTTCCACTCAACCCAAAGTAAAGAGTCGGAAAACCGGAGTGTAAAACAAACTTCCAGTTGGTCCTCCTCACCTCCTCCTCCTCCTGCTCCTCCCTAACTTGTTACTGTTTTTAACTCAGTAGAGTGGCACCAGAATGCCACATAAACTCATTTCAAATCATCCAAAATAACGAAAATCAACTCAACCTTCAGCAGCGTGAGGTGACCAGAACCAGAACCAGGCAAAGACACATTTGTTCATTAATGCTTTTTGTAAGTCAGTGGTTTTAATTTTTATTAAAAGAAAAACCATGTTTTAATGATTATTTCTGATTCTAATGGGTCACTCTGAGTGTTTCATGCAGGCTGAACATGAAAATAGTCTCCTCCACCTATCTCCTGCATTAGCTTCTGATAGAAAACAGACGGTGAAACTCTAGGATTAGAAAATCCTAACAGATCTACGTCACACTGTCACTTAAAGGGTGAGTAACACCATGGGCGGAGACTTATTCCAAGCAGACTTCCTGTTAGAAAAATACCTGCAAAATAGGCGTCACCTGGAGGACCGAGGGAGCGGCACTGTGGCAGTGATTGACAGCACCACCATCAACCACCCCACGTGGGCTCTCGGAGTTTCCCAGTCGGAAAAACTAGTCATTTACAAGCGCGTGCGCACTCGCGCGTGTACAGGAGCGCACAAACAAGCAAACCTAGCGCTCAGGAGAACAAGCAGACTCAGAAGCACCAGCAGGTTGGAGGATTTACTGTCCACCGCGATCACCAGAAAAAAAGGGGAGGAGGAGCTTTTTCTTTCAAGGAGGCGAGCGGCTCCGAGCTCTAAGGTTTCATATCGGCAGGTGAGTGGTTGCGCCAGGTGGAGGTGCGGCCGACTCAGCTGGAGTCCAGTGCAGCGCAGCCACGTAGTAAGGTAGACAACGTCACCGTGCGCTGCATCTCTACAGCAATCAGCTGGGGCTGATTCTAAATCAGTGTGGAGCAGAGTTTTAACCTGAAGGTGGAGATATAATTATGGTTTTTGCCTGTAATATTACATTTTACGTAAGTTGCACTAAACTGCCAAAATAATGATTGCACATGTCTACAGCACTATTAGACACTCATCTATACAGGTTATCAGCACAAAAAAGTTGATTTAGGTGTTACTCGTTCTTTAACATTCATGGACTCACCCATCTTGACTCACGACGGGGAAGGCTCTTGTTGGTTTAGTCAGCATCTGCTCCTTCTCCCCTCGTTAAGTGTTAATTGGACTCACCTGCTCCTTGTTATCCACCTGATTCCTGATTTAAACCCTCTGTGTGTGCTGGTCTGTGTCAGATCCTCGTCTTGCCTTCCCATTGTCAGCCTACCTACCATTATTCATAGTAAACTGTTCTTTTGCCTCCTGTTCCTGCTCACCTGCGTTTGGGTCCTATTGCAACTAGAGCTGAAACAACTAATCGATTTAATCGATTATTAAAATAGTTGACAACTTATTTAGTCATCGATTAGATGTTTTATAATCACGTTTTACTGTAAGCGCTCTATTTTAAACACAATCTGTTAAATTTGCGGCCAGTGTGTGGCAGTAATGAGCCACCAATCTACCGGTGGAGCAGTAGAAGAAGAAATCAGCCAACCTTGTTTTTCATGGCGTACCACGCACATGGCTGATGCACATGCTCACACTGAGCAAGATGGCGGAGCAAGAAAGGCTACAGGAGAAAAACAGAAACGATAAAACTGAAGAAAAAACCCGAACAAAATCACCAAACGTATGGGAGCACTTCACTCTAGATGCCGTGAAAAGACGAGTGACCTGCAAGATATGCAAAAACGATCTAGCATGGCACGGAAGCACGACTTCTCTAGATGAACATCTGAGACGAAAACATGTCGGCGTTGATGCAGCAGAGGACGCGCCAGCCCGGTAAGTAACTTACACCTAATAAGAAAATAAACACGCTTAACGCACTGGTCCCTCACTATAACGTGGATCACTTTTTGTGACTTCGCTGTTTCACAGTGTGTTATAGTACAATTTTACACGCTATCTTTGCAGCGTAATAACGTTCATTGTGTTTTACTGATTGACTAGATGCACTTGTGAATCTCCTCCGTGTCGTGTATCCTACGCTTGCCAAATTTAGCATGTCTGTTTAAAAGAATGTTCTCGTCCAGAGAAAAACAGCACAAACCCAAACTATGTTCCTCACTCGAGAAAGGACAACTGTGGAAAATGATGTAGGCGAGCGGGGTGCAGATGAATAAAACACTGCATATGCTTTAAAATCTACCAAGGTTTTAACTTTGAGAGCGTTTAAACTAGCAAGAAATATGAGAAAGTCAGACTCCTGCTTAACTTTCAGAAAATAATTTTGATTTTTATTTCATGGACAGTTTATATGTACAGCATAGAAACGGCTGAGATATTTTTTGGTTGTTATGCTCGCTGTCATTTAATTTTTAATGGAATTCTAACTCCTTTTTGTATTTTGATGCCTAAAATGATTCTGAACAACTTTTGCACCGTTAAGCTAATTTTACACTGTTGACTGTGTTCAGGTGCATGAGAATAGATTTCAGTCAACTGCACAATTCTCTTGTTTTCCTTGTTCCTAAATAAAATGTGTTCTTCATAACTTGTAGCCTATAGAGGAAAGTAACGGCTAAATGAAATTATTAACGAAAACCGATTAATCAAAAAAAATAATCGTCAGATTAATCGATTATGACAATAATCGTTAGCTGCAGCCCTAATTGCAACCATTACCATTTCATGACGTCTGGGCTAGTAGAAGCTAACCGTTAGCATTAGCAACTCCACCACACAGCAGAACTCCTCCAGGCTTGTGTTATTTGTGGAGATAAAACATCAACGTTGCAGAGCAAACAGAGTCTTGTTGCTGTTAGCCAATCAGAGGAGAGATGTCCACATATCAGGAAGTAAGACTCCAGATCCGGTCGTCTGAAGCGACTTTCTTCTCCAGCTGACTTCTACTTCCTGATTCAGGTGCATCTGAGACCCCCCCACCCCAGTACGACTTACAGGGCATTCATTCCTGCTAGAGACCACTGCAGGTGTTTTGATTAAACCTTTAAAATACATGTAATTGATATTTAATTTACATATTTTATTTATATTTCATATATAATTAATATGTAAATATGATTGTTAGTTTGTTGCATTGTTTTATACCTGCTGGTTCCTCCGTTCCTCTGGTTTCTTCAGGTCGATTTAGGCTGACTGACTCTTTGAAGTTGACATTAAAGGTGCAGTCTGACATGTTTTTCTTCAACATATTATAGACTAATGCTGTCAAACACCTACTTCGCTTCTATTGGGGGTGTTGGACTGGGGATATTCTAAAAGCAACATCTCCTATTGCACTTTTGAGTTCTGTTTACAGAAAAACACTAAATATAAAATATTATAACTCAACTCTCTTTTAGAGACTTTGTGAAAGATTCAGAAAATTGTCTGATGTCATCACACAGGAGAACCAATCGGAACACTCTGGTTGTTCTAGGTTAGTTTCTGCTCCTTTCCTATCGTTTACGTTCTGCTGCCTAAATGCATCCCAGCTGCAGCCTGAGAGAGGTTTACGGATTCTGCTGCCGTGACTCTGTGGTTCTCACTCCTACAGCCGACAACAAAAGAATAACAGTAAAAAAGGCTGTTTGCTGTTATTTCTCTCCAATTATTTCCCCTAAAACAAACTAATGTGCTTTCATCTGCTGCACAGTCGACGTCTGTCCTCCGTCTGTAAACAACAAAAACAAATATTCAGAACTGCTTCAAAGCTATAAAACTGCTCTGCTGGCAAGAATGAGTTTACGATTCGGTGTGGAGCGTTTGTGCAGAAGACCCCCGCTGTCACAGTAACTACATGTGTAGGAAGCAGCTTTAGAGCCTCAGATACAGGCGCTGGTGTTCTGTTACAAACTCATCATTAAACGTGTGTGTGTGTGTGTGTGCGCGCGCGTGTGTGTGTGTGTGTGTGTGTGTGTGTGTGTGTGTGTGTGTGTGTGTGTGTGTGTGTGTGTGCGCGTGTGCTCTCAGGTGAATCAGGAAGTGACTGTTAAGCTGAAACCTTGACCACAGAAAACAAATTTCCATAGATATGAGGAAAAGCCCCGGAGGCGCCGTTCAGATTTCACGCAGCGTTTCTTCACCCGTTTGATTTTTGATAAGGTTACAGACAGAACCAATAAATGGGCCTCTTCCAGCCGGGATTCAATTACGGCCAGCCGCTGACGAGCCTCGTGTGCCAGATGGACACAAGCATCTTGGGCTTTACCCAGAAAAACAGCTGGTTTGGGTTTTATTCCCCTGAACGTCCACCTGAAGGAAGACTTTAGGTGAGTTTCTTTTCTAAAACGCAGCATTGAGGCTGATTTGTAGGAAAGTTTTAGAGAATATTTTCATATCAGGTCAGCCTTCAGCTGAAAACGTCTCCTAATCTAACCCACGAGACCGGCTGCTCTGGAATACTCCTTCATAGAAACTCACCTCCGTGCCTTCATCATCTCACCTGGTTGGTGTTTTGAACCAGATCCAGACTGACGTGAGGTTTGATGCAGGTCAACATCAGAACCATTACATCAGACAAACCAGAAGACTTCACACACCAGGGAGGACATGCAGGAATAGACTCAGATGTGACGATGCTGCAGCCGGCCACTAGGGGGACTGGTCCTTTAACCTCTATGATGTCCATCCCTGAGACACGCTGAGACAAACGTGCTAACCTGTGTTTTTTTAATCTGTGGGAGAAAACCCACATGAAACGGTCCCAGCTGGGAGTCGAACCAGCAACCTCTAACAGCTTTGTCGTCATAATAAAGGCGTCCATGTTCTTCATTTAAAAGCCGATGAGCTGTGTTCGTGGCGCCGAGGTAATCACTGTTACAGCAATTATTCTGGATTCTTAATTGTCACAGAAAAAGACTATTAGCATAAACCGAAGCAGCGTTCCGAGTCAGCTCCGCCGGGATTAATTTCCTGCCTGCTAAGGGTCTGACTTTACATAAGAAGGGAGGGAATAGAAGGATGCTCCCGTAATTCCTGGTGGTGTTTTCAGCCACATGAGTAAGTGGTGGACGTCTGCGACCAGACAAAGGAAACAAAGCAGCTCTCCTCCTCCGTCTCCTCCCAGCAGATTCGTATTCCTATCAGATGTTGCAGTAATATGATATGTATGAAGCCGGTGTGATGGAGCCCCTGTGGAGGGAGGCAGGGGGCACTGGATGTATTTATAGATAGGCTATCTCCTGAATGCAGCCTTTGATATCTCCACCAATAGATTTAAGCTCTCCAGCAACAGATAAGCCAGACCAGGAATTTGAGGGGGCAATCCAGGCCCAGGAGCACAAATTTATTCTTCTGACAAGCAGTTTGCATCTTATTGTTGGAAAGAGATGCTTCAGGGTTGAAAGCATCTTGGTCTGAGTCCTCCCTCGCTGCTCTGCGTCTTTTGTTTTCCTCTCTCAGAAACAAAAGCTAAGATCTCAAAGGAAAGAAAGGCCTCCAGTTAAAGGAGCAGCAGATTTAATCAGCGGTTTTGTTTATTCATCCACGGTTTTATTGTTGCAGATTGTTTCCTTTTCCCTCGCCGGCTCGCGGACAAAGACGGAAGTCAGGAATCAGGATGCAGATTTATTCTCATCTTTGGCTGAAACTTTAAACTCCAACAGCTGACCTGCTCTGACAGAGTGCAACATCCTGTTTCCACTGTGTGACGCTGCCTCCTGCTGGCAGCAGCCCGTCATTACCACAGTGACCCAGATCTCTGACTCGTCTCAGAGCTGCTGCTGCAGCAGCGCTGACTGTTTGATTCATAAGACGCGCCTCAGGCCGTGACAGCTGCATAAATTTCATGACAGTTTGCCTATTTCAGCTAAGAATACTTACATTTATCACATGAGCCGTGCAGCTGAAGGGTTTGTCAGTCAAACGGTGAGTCAGGCTGCAGGAGAGGAGCTGAGACGAAACTCTAAAACCAGAAATGTTCCTGCAGAACTATCAGAGGCAGGCTGTGTTATTTAGTTAGCAGGTTAAATCAGATCAGCTGACTCTTCCTGCCTCCAGATGTTAGAAATGTTTCCTGAAACGTTCAACTTCACATCTTCACTCATCATCAGATGTGTCTGAAACGTGCAGCAGAGGCAGGAAGTCATTCCTAAGATTAGACCAAAGGGTTTCAGAACCAGACGACGGCGCGTTTGGGCTTTTAGGGCCAGAATAAAACTAAAGAAGAATAAAAACATAACTTATGATCAGGAACAGAGAGGATTCTGGGACTGACTTCAAACCAACAAATGACTCAACAGATCCTCAAGAGGACTTCATCACAATAATTAATGTCCAGGAACATCGGATTCTGCCGTTTCCATCGCAGGAAACCCGAGTTTTCTGCTGCAGGACAGAAGCTTAAGCTGCAGACGTCTCTTTAACTGCAGGAAATCGGAGAAATTCTTTATTTCAGATGAAAAGTCTGATGAAAGTCTGCGGCTGGAGCTGCTGCCAGGAGGCAAACCGTCTAAACTTCTGCCTCAGGGGCTTATTCACCAAGCAGAGAATACTAATGTTCAGATGATTGTGAAGTTTCTCCTGGAAAACACAAAAACACCTCATGGCAAACGATAAAAGCTCCATTTCAACAAAGAGAAGAACCCTGAAGGTCTCGGAGCAGCTGCTTCGTACCTGGAAGTGTTGGATCTGTCCGCAGGAATCATCATTTATTTATTTATTATCATTTTTCTGCTGAACAAACTCAAACCAAGGATCGTTTTACTTTAAATTAGCAGAAGTAAAACAAATTTTAAAGTCCTAAAGTATAAGTCAGGTCCAGATGTTTGGGAAGTTTGGAATTTAGCGATTTCCTCTGAAATTATGATTCTGATAAAAAACCTGAGAATTAAAGAACCCACAGCTCAGACATGTTGGTGCTTATCAGACGATAAGGTCCTGCACGTTTCAGGTGTTTGTGCAGAACCACATCTAGGAGATAAGTGGAGGCTTTGAATCAGGGTTAGAAGAAGGAGGAGCTGCAGACGTTTGGAGAAAGAGAAGAAAACTACAGAACCTAATCCCTGAGAACGGTGGGGTGAATTCCCTGAGCCTGTTTTGTCTCATAGCTGGATCTCCTGCATGTCTGCCTTTTCTGGAGGTTCCTACTCCATCACTCTCATCCTGCTTCATCCCTCACCGACGACAACCAGAGGCAGCAGATTAAGATCCACGTGGAGTTAACTCTGACCTGATGTGAGAGCTGTAACCCAGAGAGGAGTCAGAGGCTGATCTGGAAAAGCTGAGAAGGTCAGGAGACTTCCAACGAGGAGCGAAGAATCCGTAGATAAAGAACACGGCAGCTAACGGAGGGCACGCCTGATAAAATACTCGTGTGTGTGTGTGTGTGTTTTAGGATGATGAGAACAAGCAGAGACTGGATGATGACTATCTGCAGGACGAAGAAACAAATGAAATAAAGTTTTGACTCAAACTGAAAATTAAGATAAAACTTTAACATAAATAAATAAATAAATAAAAAGTCCAGAACTCTACAAGGCAGTGTGTTTTTAAAACTCACTAAGAGAGAAGCTTCATCTGATCTAGTTTAGTTCTTCAGCTGTTTCAGATTCAGACCGGGGGGGCTCTCTGGTCTCGTCTCCATGCTGGGATGTTTTCAGATTAAGATTATAAAAATAAAGCTTGTCACCCTGAAGATGTAAACAGAGACATAAAAATAATCAAATATATAAATATTAAACACCATCCATCCATTTTCCTCCATCTATCTGGGTCTAGCAGGGAACACCAGACCTCCCTCTCCTCAGGGACATTCTCCAGTTCCTCCTTACCCCCAAATTCCACTATCTCCGCTCCGCTCCGGCACCAACTCCGCAGCAAAAAACGGTTCCTTTGTAGTCAATCAGAGCTGTTCCACTACTGTGGCCGTGCGGCGCAGTGCGCTGCCCGCCGTTCCGCCATCCGGCAAAAATAGGATCGATTCTATTTTTGCCGGACGCCGGAGAACCTCCGCAGTCAATGTACAGAAATCACAACCGCCCAACAGTTCGTGCCGGAGCGGAGATAGTGGAATTTGGGGGTAAGGAATACGAGGTATTCCCAATCCAGACAGGATAAATATTCCCTCCAGGTTCTCCCTCAGAGGCTCAGAAAACCTCCAGCGGGAGGAGACCAGGAGGTGCTCTCCTTCTGAAGAGGAGCAGCAGCTTACTCCGAGCTCCTCCTGGACGTTTGGAAGACCCTGGAGGAAGATCAGTTCAGCTGCTTGGATTCAGGTGTTTAGTCCTGATTCGGGTCTCAGGACCAGGACTAGATCTGTGGACCGCCGTCCAGCAGGTTTTGGTTGTTTCTGATGTTCAGCAGCTCCTCAGACTCTGCAGAAGCCTGTTAATCACCTGCTGATTAAAACCAGGTGTGTTGTTGGAGAAGGGAAAGCCCTAGAACGTGCTGGACGGTGGCCCTGGAGGACCAGTTTAAACAAACCAGTAAACCCAGAGCTTTATGCTTCAGCTCAGGGCCTTCTCCACCACATCAGACCAGATCAACACCATCATCTCTCTCTCTCTCCATCATCACCTCTGCCTGTATTTATATAGAGCCTTCTGAGGTCTAGAACCCCCCCAAGGCACTTTACAACACAACCAGTCATTCACTGATGCTGATGAGCTTCATCGTAGCCACAGCTGCCCTGGGACGCACCGACCACCACCAGCAGGCTGGGGAAGTGCCTTGCCCAAGGACACAACAACTGCAACAGACTGGATGGGAAGCAAACCGGCAACCCTCCAGTTATGGGACGAGCACTTGGTCTCTGCCACCGTCTACCAACAGATCCACATCATCAAGTACCTAAAAATACCTAAAAATCAGATCCATAAAGCTTCGGCATCGCAAACATGACACACACACACACACACACACACACACACACACACACACACACACACACACACACACTCCTTCAACCCAGATGCTTGGATTCGATGAAGCCCTGCCTCCACCCATTCCATACCGTTACCCTGGCAACACGCCAGCAGCTCTATCAGAAGCACCGCGACATTTCTCCGAGGCCGACGTGTTAAAATCCCAGTTCTGTAGGACAAACGTGTTTTTATACTAAAGAGCAGAAAAGACTCAATAAAAAACATTTTCTCCTCATTTCACAGAAAACAAAGAAACTGAAAAATCAAAGTCACTGAACTATTGATTAAATATCTGGTTTAAAATCACTAAATGAAACTGGATGACATCATTTAGCATGAATGTAAAGATGTGACCAGAGAACATCAACGATGATCCAGCTGTTTTCCTACTGAACTAAAGTCGATAAATCAGGAATATTTATTTTATTCCTGCATCCCTTCCAGAAGGTTTTCCTCCTCATTAGAGTTTAGTTCCCACTGAGTTTTTACTCCTTCCTATTTTTACAGGAACGTCTGAGTTTCTATGGAACCAAACCACACTTTCATTTTTCAGAGGCAGAAAACAACATCTGTGCTCCAAAAACAAACCTGTCACGGGCTGACAGTCACTATTAACCAGGAGGAGAAGCACCTCCGTTCCACTGGCTGCTTTGTTCCGATGATTTCATCTGAGAACGGCTCGGATGATGAGGAAGCTGCCGGATCTGATTAGGTGCGATCATAATTGACAGGCATCCAGAAGCAGATTTAGTGGTTTACGGGAGACGGAGGCTTTGAATTATTTTTGTTTTTGCTGTGAGACGAGGCTCAGGAGGAATCCAGCTTCACTCTTTCAGCAACAATTAAACAAAAATATGATCAAATATAAAGGAAAGTAACTTTTCCTCTGACAGATTACTCAATTATCATCAAGTTAGAGGTAGTGGCGCCCCCAAGTGGACACCTGAGGGTAATATAACATTTTATTAATTAAACATGAATCAGCTGATCAGATGAAGGAGTTAACAGATCATCATCAGCTCCTTTCTTCTGCTCCGGAGCATACAGGCGTGTGTTAACACTCAGAGAAGCTGCTGCCAATGCGATCAATCAGGGAAGGATCAAAGGTCGTCTAGAGCCCATCATTCAGAGATAATCTCAGGACCATTAGGAACGCTGCCAACATTCAAAGCTATGAACTTCCTAGCTGGGTCTGGAAGTCTGGACCAAACTGGGTCATGACACAGAACCATGATCCAAACCCAGCAGGATCAAGGTCCAGTCAGGGTCGAGACCAGAACCTGACTGAGATGCTGTGTTTGGACCTTCAGACAGCTCAATGTCAGACAACCTAAAGCAGACCGGACCAGAACTCGTCCAGAACCGCGTGTGAGAGAACATGTGTTGGTTCTGCTGAAGGCGGTTCTGTTGGATCTCATTTCAGGACACAGACGAGTTTAAACTTAAATAATTTAGTAAAAATTAATCATTTTTATACGTCCTGATAATTAAAACATGGAAGAAGGTGGATTTCATTTATTTCATTTATTGTATCAGAAAACAAAAATCAGGCTCAAACTGGACGAGTCAGCTGGTCAGCAGGGGGCAGAGTCCTCCAGAAGGAGGATCGAGTCCCTCTACAGGTCCGGATAGTCAGCCTCAAACCCACAAAACCAGGTCCGAGTCTCTGCTGGGATCACACACCTGGTTTATTTATGTTAAAATCAATAAACCCAAAGATTCACCAGATCTGAGAGGCACACACGCACACACACGCACACAAACACACACACAGGCACACGCACACACACACACAGGCACACGCACACACAGACACACACACACACACACACAGGCACACGCACACACACGCACACACACACACAGGCACACGCACACACACACGCACGCACACACACGCACAGACACACAAACACACACGCGCACACACACTCACACACGCAGACACACACACGCACACACACACGCACATGCATGCACACACGCACGCACACAAAACGCTGCAGGTCCCAAAACAAACCAGGTCCGAGTTTCTGCTGGGATCACGCACCTGATTTATTTATGTTAAAATCAATCAACCCAAAGATTCACCAGATCTGAGAGGCACACACACACACACACACACACACACTCACACACACACACACACACACACACACACACACACACACACACACACACACACACACACACACACACACACACACACACACACACACACACACACACACACACAGAGAATTCATTACACAGTCCAGGATTCTCCGCTCTGCTCCGGGCAGAACTTCTCCTGACCCAGATTCCAGAGCTGCTGTAACTCGGCGTGTCCGTTCACACGGCGGCCATGAGACCCGGGAGCCAGATCCCTGGGTGGAACCTGGACTCGGACCGCCCGGATGGAGTCACCACCACACGGCAACGCCGCCTCTGGTCCTAAAACTTTAACGTCCTTTAAGCTCCGTTTTTCTGACAGGAACTATTTCTGGCAGCTAGAAAAGTAAACCCCTCTGCACGCCTCCCCTCCACTCAGGTTCACTTTAATTATGAATTCTAATATTTCTCACAGAGTTGGTCTCATTTAGTCAGGGTTTATCCAGATTTCTTCACAGATTCTAACGTCTGCACACAACAATCCATGAGGGGGCAACACTTCCCAAATAATGAAGGGAAATAAATTATCATAATTATAGTTTTATTCTGCAGAGCCCAGATTTTAACGGCAGATGAGAATAATGAGTGTGTTGTGGGAGGTGTTGGCGTGCCCCACTTCGGGTCTGTAATTAGCTGGTTTCTGAAGTATTCCACAGCCCAGAAACCCTCGTCTCTGGGGGCTTCCAGCGTCAGACGGCAGGAAAACCACAACAGGTCGGAGCTTCATGAGCAGCAAAATATTATTTTAATCCATGATGGAAACCGTGACCCCGCTCTTAATGAATACCCCAGAACCGGTCCTGCGTTTAAGCCTCGCCACCATGAGGCTAAAAACGCAGAAGATCCATCTGAGGCTGGATCCAGGAGGAAAGCTCAGACCTCCAGGGGGATCCCAAGGTGTTCCCAGACCAGAGAGGATATATAATCCCACCTGAAAAATCTCCAGGTGATCATCTGATCAGATGATCTCCTTCACCTCATCAGATCAGATCAACGTCCTCAGGAAGTCCTGATCCGTTAAAAAATACAACAGAACTCCTCCATGAGAGACCAGTTCCCTCTCATAACAGAGTTTACTTCCTTTATGGAGAAACGGGAGAGGACTTTGGGAGGAGCCGGAGAATAAAATCAGATGTGATTGAGACACGTGTGACTACATTTCAGTTCTTCAGTCCCAACGAGCCGGTCGGATGGGATTCCAAATGAAAATGTGTTTTTATTTCTGAATGATTTTTCTCCAACACGTTTCCAACCATCTCAGCCAGGGAGGTCCTGGATGAAGATGATGGGGGTGTTAACCGTTACTTCAACAGGAAAAGGGAGGAAGGAGATTCAGCTGCACTAAAGAAAAAAGATGGAGACACTGGAAAACATCCGGGTTGAGAGCGGAGCATCTTTACATCCTCAGATTAGAAAGAGATTAAATAAGAAAATCCTGCATATAGGAGTAAAAATAGATCCAGATGTTTCACCTCTGACCTGAACTCCTTTTGTTGGGACTCACTGATGGAGACATTAGCTCTCCATCTTCTCTGACTGTCCTCCAGAACAGGGACAGGACCTGGAGAACATGTCTTCCTCTTTCCTTTTGCTCCAAAAGCTTCTTTAAGCCAAACCAAGAAGCAGCAGACAGAAGCTCTTCAGATGAAACATATAAAAGAAATTCATCGACTCATTTCCATCCCACCAGATCCATAAAGCGTAAGAAGCTCCCAAACAGCTGGAGCCAGATAACTTCATCTATCTGAGAACATGATTTCTCTCCATCAGCCTTCATGTGGACCTTCAGACACCGAGAGGACAAAGAGAAGCTGTGAAACATTCCAGCTTCTTCTGGCATTCCAGGAGCAGATTTACTGATGTTTCACGTTTAAATTCCTCCGCTCTCCCGGTAGACACACAGTGTTTAATTCATGTTTGTGGGCAGCATCTGTGCACGAATGTGTTTGATAACTCTGGGAGAGATTTCACAGCTGAAGGAGCCCAACCCCCCCGCTGGGACCAAGGCATCTGTCCAGCGGTGGAGGCCGGCTGACTCCTCTCAGGTGGGTCCTGGTGCACCGTGGGATTCCCGATTCACTGATTTGTTTCCGTGTGCTGACTCTTGACACATGTTTGGTTTTATCGTTCCTCCTTCCTCCAGTGGCTGAGAAAGAGACTGATCAGAACTCCAGAGTGGGTTTGGATCGGAGAGGATAGAAACCCTAGAACAGCCAGAACCCCGTAGTTTCACCACTTGTTTTTAGAAATACAGGAAACTCGTCTCTTTAAAGAGTTGTTCCTGTTCTTAGTCAATAAAACCAAAGTCCAACGATGGAGTTAAATCTTGAAAATAGATTCTTTTCTGAAAGACTTTATGCTACTAAAACTGCTAATTTTAGCGTAATATCTGTAAAACGGACCAAATTAAAGACATGAATGTGTTTGTTACGGTTGTGGCGGCCATCTTTAATCAGTGTTAGAGTTAATCAGCTGTAGACGCTGATCCAGCGGTTTGATTCTGAATCCATCCGGCGGTTCCTGCGGTCAGTTACAGGAGACAAACCCACAGAGATGATATTTAGTTTCATGTCTGTGTGGCAGGAAAAATGTGTCCCACTAACAGCTACATTCTAGAGTATAAAAACGAATATCTAGAAACTTCATTCATTAATTTCCACAAAAACATTTGGAATCAAATCTAAATATATGAAGTTAATATTTAACAAATATATTAGTATTTTACTTAAATCTGATTTTTAGAATAAAACTCACAAATAAGAAGTTAAATGTGAATATTTAAAATTAAAATCAGTCTAGATACATTATGTCAAACCTAAACATTTAAATTTAAATCTAAATACAGAATAGTAAAAATGAATGTTAAGAATCAATCAAACCTAAAATTTAAGAAGTTACGCTTGAATTTCTGAAACAAATCTAAATATGTTAATTCTAAAAATAAATTCTAAAATGTGACTAAAACAGTAAAAAGTTAAATTATTTAGATTTAAAACTCCACATTTAGCAGCATTCAAGTGGAGATTTGACAGTAAAGATTCCTCGTAAAACAGATATAATGTTTTTATTTCCCAGAGAAACGTGGTGGAAAATAACTTCCTGTTTTTATTACTAAAGCTAAATGTGAATAAATGTTTTTATTTAACTTCAGAGTCAGCGCTCCATATTGTTTCCTCTTTGATGCAGCTTCAGAAATTCCTCTGTTTAGATAATAAATGTTGATATTAGTTCAGAATTCCATCAGTGACTCTTCTCTGATCCCAACGGGAAAACCATCCTGCAGCTCACAACTTCTCTAAAAGTTTCCAGAGTCGTTGAACATTTGGAGAAGCTGCAGCTGATCCTTCATCCATGTGAGGGATGAGATGACGGTGAAGATGAGCAGCAGCTTACCTTCTCCTCCACGGAGAACCTCCGGGTGTGCTGCGCTGCTCCTGCGCTCTGGTTCATGCTCCAGCACCACCGACAGCTCCAGTTTGGACGAAACCAAAAGAATCCAAACCAAAACCGAGTCCGCAGGTCTCACGCCGCAGCTGGGATGCTGAAACCTGGAGGAGCTGAAGCAGCTGGAGCTCTTTATCCGTCCTCTCTGTGGCACGCGCGCGTTTTTGTCAGCCAATGATGCGCTTAGACTGTTCAGCTTGAACACACACACGCACGCGGACGCACTAATCCGTGACTAAATGCTGCTGTTTGTCTGTTTCACTGTTTCCACTCGACTTTTTTGTTGGTAAAATCAAATCTTTTAATCCCAGAGAGGGGGGGGGGAAGGGGGGGGAGAGAGAGGGGGGAGAGCAAGAGTGAGAGAGAGAGCAAAAGAGGGGGAAGAGGAAGAGAGGGGGGAAGAGGGCGAGAGAGAAAGAGAGAGGGGGGAGAGAGAGGGAGAGGGAGGAAAAGAGGGGGAGTGAGAGAGAGAGAGAGAGAGAGAGAGAGAGAGAGAGAGAGAGAGAGAGAGAGAGAGAGATTATATAATGTGATAACAGAAATGCAGCTTTTAACTTTCTGAGGAACTTTCTGGACTTGCATAGGTGTGAGTAACTAAGTACAAATACTTTGTTACGTTACTTAAATATTTTGGGTATCAGTATACGTAGTGGAACAAAAAGCACCTGGCAGCCATTAATTGTGTAAGTTGAGCTCTGTAATTTTCATCACTTCATCTGTGAGAGACAGAAATCACGTTTAACAAGAATTCATTCAGGTAATGGTGCAGAAAAAAGTATTTGTTACCTACAGACCTGTTACCTCTTCCCCAAGAGGCTCTTCTACTCTACCTCCATAAATAGAACCTGTCTGAATGTGTTACCTGTATAAAAGACACCTGTCCACACCTCCAGACTTCAACCTCCACCATGGCCAAGGCCAGAGAGCTGTCTGAGGACACCAGCACCTGCTCAAGACTGGGATGAGCCAATCTACGATAGGCAAGCAGCTCGGTGAGAAGAGATCAACTGTTGGACCAAATATGGAACAAATACAACATCACTGACAAGCTCCCTCGACCTGGGGCTCCATGCAAGATCTCACCTCATGGGGTTAATATGACCTTGAGAACAGTGAGGAAACGGCCCAGAACTACACGGGGAGAACTGGTCAATGACCTGAAGAGAGCTCGGACTGCAGTACCAAAGGTTACTATAGTAACCCACTGCTCATCATGGATTAAAAGCTGAAGTTCCTCCTCTGTAGGAGGGGCCAGGTTCAGTATAGTGATAACCCTACTTCACTCTGGAAGCATCAGCGTTGTGGAACATTTTACTCTCAAGTTTCGCTGCGCGCCAGTACACACCGGGAGAATCTCAGCCGCGATGCGCCGTGCTCCTCGCTGGAACACATGATCCCTTGAGACTTCTAAGGTCACGGTTTGTTTATACCATCCATCATTAAACCAAAAAGTAGGAAATCACGTGTGACATCGCTGTCTGATGTCATATAAAATGTTGTTCCTCTCCACTGCCAGGATTAAACCCATGAAAAACACACCGCTGCTCTTCTCGAACGATGCAGGGAGTAAATAAGCCGTGAGGTCACACGTATAGATGTAATTTACATAGATGTGAAATTGCATTGCTGCAAAAGACTTTTATTTTGAAAATTATCGGACGTTTTACACTGTAACCGCATGTGATTTCCTGTCTAGCCCTATGTTAACTGCAAAAATAGAACTCGATCATATCTTTAGCAGCGTGGCACGGCGTGCCGCTTCCGGGACGCACCTGGAAATTGCCGCGTTGCGGCTGGTTTGAATTACCCCCACAGACTATGATGGGTTATATTTAAAGCAGTGACGTTCAGCGTTGCTGATGCTTCCAGTGTGGAGTAGAGTTAAGGTGAGGAGCTCCATCAGAGCCACTCCTCTGCATCAAAGGGAGTCAGGTGGTCCAGGCTCCTGGTTGCTTCCCTCTGTGGAACCTCAGGCTCACCTGGTCGTTTCTTTCTTTACCAGGTCAAAAACAAAATGACAAAAGTAGCTGCAGGAGATCCAAGGAGCCCAGGAATCTACGATAAAATGTTGAAATAAAAAACAGAAGCCAAGACAGATTCTTCTTCATCTCATAAAAACCAAACCTGAGCTTCTGATCATTGATTTTGCAGCTCCTCAGATATCTCAGAAATTGGGTTGATTCATGCTCATCCTGACAAAAATCCATAATTAAATTCAATATTTATTTATTTATTTCTGTGAACTCATAATTAAAACAATGTTTAAACAGCTTCGTTGTTTATTATTGATGTTTTTGTCCCTTTTTCCACCGTTTAAGTCATCCTGTCTCGTGATTTTTAAATGTGTTTCTCCGTAGACGATCTACTGGGGTCAGAACCTTTTCCCAGATGTTTCTCCTGCCACAAACACAAAAGAGTTGATCTTTCCTTATGACTCCAGTTTGGCCAGCAGATAGTAGGAAGAAAGGGGATGTTATCTAAATATTAGCTGTGAGCTTTTATTCAGCGCGTTAAACAAAACGAGCTGACAGATGTGATGAAACATGCATGGAAAATCTCCCACAGCCTTCAAACACTGACTCAACACTGAACAGAGGATGTTGTTCCACTTTGGCTCAGCTCTGAGGACTAATAAGGGCCGTTCGCTGTAAAGTTTGCAGTTTTTTGTCAGTTCAGCCCAGTGAACATCAATAAGTAAAAGCACTACCAGAGCTTCAAAGTGAGCAGCGTCTTTCAGACATGGGATCTTTGATGCATGAAAGGTCGAAGTGTGAGAGGAAACGTGTCGCCGCCCAGCAGCCGTACAGGAAAATGTCACAGGAAGGAGTCCAGAAATGGGCCTGAACATCGGCGGAGGAGATGTTTATGATCCTAACCCTTTTCACAGCTGATTCTAGACCAGGGGTTCCCAAAATGTTTTCTATGAGGACCCCGTTGATCGTGTCCAAGACAAGCCAGGACCCCCAACCCGAACTCTACACACATACACACATTAAATGTGATCATTTACAAACTTTCTACAGACATACAGAGTTATAACTTTCATACGGAGTTCTGATTATACTGTAGGGTGTGTTATTGGAATATTATAAATGTAATTTTTACAAATAAAATCTTGCTAACCTCACAACCTCAGCAAAGACAAAATTGTGGGGACCCCCTTGGGGGTCCCGACCATAGATATCATATATATCGCTAGATGCCTTGAGAACGGAACGTAAGCTGTCCGAGGTAAGATGGCCGCCGTGTAGGGACGCTGTCGACTCCCAGTTAAGGCATCTAGTGATATATATGATATCTAGGTCAAGGTCAAAGTCATCAAGGTCATATCTATGGTCCCGACCCCCAGTTTGGGAACCCCTGTTCTATACAACCAGTTTGGGTCATTAGGTCATTGTTCTGGGTCACTACAAAAAGTCTAAATAATAATCTAAATCCTTTTTCTGTGAAACACAAACCATAACCCAACCACCACCGTGCTTTATCATAATGGAGACTTTTACTGTTTTTTTTTTTAAAGTTCCACATGGCCATGTGTTGGTTTCAGTTCCTTCTCTCTGATTGGCTGCTGTCCCCACCAATGACTATAGAAATACTGGACAAACCCCGCCCACAGCTTTTGATGCCAAGTGGGCAATTCCGATTGCCGCCATCTTGGCCATGTCACACGCCCAAACAATCCATGAATGGGAAAAGAGGTGGAGCTAAGAGTGGGGCTGTGAGAGTGGGAGCATATGATCAACATCTATAAACTCTAAACCAGTGAACCTCAACTGGCAGCCCACGAGCCACAGCTGGACCGCTAGACCTTTCCACACGGCCCCCCAATCTTTTAAGCCCAACGTTTCCCCCAATTTTGAACTTTGAAGTTTAACAGCAAAATTCATGTCCCAGATATCGATAATTGTTCTCCAAACACAACTAAAACTACAATCACAACAGTTTAAATGGAAAACAAAGCAATTTTAAACATTAATAAATTAAGATAAAGTAGTACTTGAACTTTATTTTAGATGAGCATCTGGCCTTCACGGTGTCTGCAGGAAAAAACTCTGGCCCTTGAACAGATTTAGTTGAGGACCCCTGCTCTAAACCAATGTATGAGCTAATTTGAAGATACACGGCGATTGGAGGTAGCTACCTGAGCAAACCCGAAGCTTACAGAGGTTTTCGGGAGCAGAAAAACGCGGTTGAGCGACTCAAACGTGCAGCACGCATCAACTCAAAGAGCTGCGGTGTTTCTGTGGTCTTCCTCAGAGCTCCACAGGCAACCAGGACAACTACAGCCTCGTATGGAAGCCAGGTGAAGCCGGGCGGCCGCGTGGAACACGCATGGACGACTGAGACCTTCAGTGTTGCAGTTCCCCCGTTCTACCACTAGATGCTGTTCGTACACATGGTCAGAGCTGTTTTTATATTTAGGAACATTTCTACACAGAAGTACAGGATGGTAAATACCACACTATGCATAAAATAGTTCCTCCACACGAAACACGCACAGATCTGTGCGTACGTACGGTTGATAAATGAGGACCTTGGTTTTGTTTTCATCAACTGTTAAATAAAATCTGTAAAAAAAAAAAAAAGAGGTGAATCTGAGTGTTTGTGCTGCTGAAGTAGACTAATCCCTCTAAAGTCTTTTATAATCTGTGGTCTGAGTTATATAATAGAGATTAGTTTATTTCAGGTATTTATAGTCCTTCTCTCTCTGTTTCCTTTCATTTAGATATTTTTAACTCGCATCAGGAAGACTTTCATCCTGGACTTTTGCTTTCAAACATTTTTAGACACAAACTGAAGCCTAAATTTATATTCAGACGGCAGAACCTTACAGCTAATTATTGCTCTGGAGAGGAACACAGAGACATACTTTGTCCACTCAAAAATTCCCTCTAATCTGCTGCTGTCAGCGCTGGAGCGTGTGGATGTTTTTAAGGTGTAACGACTGGTTCCTCTTTGATCTCCGTGACAGAATAAGTCCCTGCTGATGCAGCAAAGACCTTCCCGATGCACCCTGAGGAGGAAGAGCGGGGGGTTCTGATCGGTGTTGGTCCAAACCTGACCTCCTGGTGTCACAATCTGTCCATCAACCCGCTCTCAATCACACAAGGAAAGGGAATCATAAATAAAACAGAAGGGCAGGGCACTTTCCCTCCATCATCCATCACTCCTCATTTCATTCCCAGGAGTTTGGATATTTATTTGTATGTTTGGCAGCTGTCAGGCAGCCAAGACCAGAAAACGTTATCTAAGCAGCAATCAGCTCAGCAGCAGCTCTGAGTCCTTTAATAAATCTCAATCCTGACCGCTAACAATGACAAACAGCTTTATTTGTGTCTGCAGCTTTTATTAGCAGCACCGCACCCATGAAGGCTTCTACATCCCATAAACAGTAACATGAGACGCATCAACCACAAACCAGAAATCTTCACACAACCGCCGCGTTAATCAGACGTTTCATCATCCCGCTACAGGAAAAGTGTTAGACTTAGACGTGTAGGGAAGATCATCCACCTGTACGATAACCCAACAGTGGCATCTAGCAACCATAGGAAACTCTGTTAGAACAAAGAGATAATTAAACTCTCCGTTAACTGACATGTCTGCGTGTTTCCTGATCAGCTGATGGTCCGAGAATTCCCCAGACAAACTAAATATATGATCCCTTTAGCACAGGGGTGCTCAATCCTGGTCCTGGTGGCCGGTATCCAGCATGTTTTAGTTTTCACTCTGTTTCAACACACCTGATTTCAATCAGCAGGCAATTAACAGGTTTCTGCAGAGCCTGATGAGCTGCTGCACAGGTGATTCAAACACTGAATCAAGTGTGTTGAAGCAGAGAAACCACTAAAACATGCTGGATA
>SSNS01000047.1:1658878-1674160 GCA_006937985.1 Aphyosemion australe
GAGGCAAACGTTGACAGTAATAATGGAGAACGATGGGTTTTCTACTCCAATCTAAACAAAACCTTTACGTCATCGTTAGTTTAGTTTCAACTCCAGGATAATTTCCAGTACGACTGGACACTTCCTGCAGGAATATCAGAATATTCCTGCTTGTTTTTCCCTACAACATACCTGAACTGGCGTGCATTCATATTTATTGTTTTAGGAGCTGTTTGAGGAAAGTAGTCCACGCTCAGATTAGCTGTTAGGTCGTTAATCTGGTCAGAGTTAATCTAAATTCTTCTACATATTGATTTACTGGTTTTACTTTTAACTTTGTATTTTATACAGAATTGTTTTTAATTATTAAATCCATACTATACAACTTTTTCATATGTTTAAATCATGTTCTTGAGCCAGTATAAGCTAAAAGGACCCTTTTGTCACTCAGACCCCCACCACCCTCTGTGGCCAGAATACCACACTTGCAACTTCAGAGTGGCGGTCCGGTCTCTGTTGGACTTAGTAAAGTGGAGCTGACATGCCTGGTGCTGCAGTCTGCTTCCAGCATGTTTCCTGCATGTTTTAGATCATGAACACAGCTGATTTGTTTGATTTAGTGATGAACTGCTCCTGTAGACACTAATGAAGGCTGAGGAGACATTTCAGCAGTTAGATTAAGGTGTTAAAAAGACCAACGCACAGCCAGGAGATACGTTTCACTTTTGGTTTCACTAACGGACACTAGGGGGTGCTAAAAACAAGCTAAAACTGACAATTGTGCCCTTAATCCCTATTAATGTCACAGAGCCTGGTGTGGGTGTCGTGAGGTGGTCCTGATCCATCTTATTCACAACAGAAGCTCCACTTTCATTTAGCAGAGAATAAAATCCAATAGATCTTTCCTTTTTGCTGTTGGAAAAATGTGTGTGTGTGTGTGTGTGTGTGTGTGTGTGTGTGTGTGTGTGTGTGTGTGTGTGTGTGTGTGTGTGTGTGTGTGTGTGTGTGTGTTATTTTAATGCCGTGTTCTCTGACCACCTGAAGGTGAGTTTACTGACTCATGCAGTCACTTCATATTTATGGTACACAATAAAAAAATTGTAAAATATTTTTGTTTCTTTTTAGTTCAGATAACAGTTGTTCTTTCATCAAGTCTTCAAAAATATTTATACTAAAGACAAATAAACTGTGTATTTTTATTCATGTGCTGTGTGTCCTTGGGCAAGACACTTAATCCGCCTTGCCTGCTGGTGGTGGTCGGAGTGACCAGTGGCGCCAGTGCTCGGCAGCCTCGCCTCTGTCAGTGCGCCCCAGGGCAGCTGTGGCTACATCGTAGCTCATCCCCACCAGTGTGTGAATGGGTGGATGACTGATTGTGTTGTGAAGCGCCTTGGGGGGTTGTAGAACCCTAAGAAGGCACTATACAAATACAGGCCATTTACCATTTTAAATTGAATTAAACCTAGGGGTGGGACTTGATTAAAACAATTAATCTAATTAATTAGAGGTTTTGTAATTAATTAATCTTGATTAATCACATTTTAATCGTTCAAGAAAATTTGCCCCGAAAGCAATTTTTTTAAATTAAAAACAATGAGACAGAGAATCAAACAATAGTCATTGACATTATTATTGTAATTTCTAATATTTTAATTTCTAAAAAAAATGCTTTTCAATTGTATTTCAATTCAAAACTGAAGAAAAAATTATATAAGTATATCACTGTCAAAAATAGGACAGACCTAAGTACAATACTATTTTAAGTAAATTTGATAATGGTATTGTCTTTATAATAACAATAATAATAATAATAACAATATTATTATTATTATTATTATTATTATTATTATTATTATTATTATTATTATTAATAATAATAATAATAATAATAATAATAATAATAATAATAATAATAATGGGTTGATAGAATGTGTGTCCAATTTGATTTGATTTAGCATCATTAGAGACAGAAATGAAGCCAAAAACACATGAAGAGGGATTTCTGATCACTCAGTAGTTCTAGTTGTGTTTGGAGCACATAAAAAAGGTTTCCATGGTCTTGTAGCCAAGGTTCTGAGCTTTCTTTAGAGGTGCAGCCTGACTAGATTGATATTTAGGGCACGGATTTTGCTGCTAAACTTCAACATCCCCCTAATGGGGGACCCTCGGGCTTAAAGGGTTAAATGCATTAATTTTTTTCTGCGTTATTTTTTTCTAATTAATGAATCATAATTAATGCGTTAAATTCCCACCCCTAATTAAAAGCCATAAATTAAATGTGTTGTGCCACCGTTAGGATCAAAGTTGTATCTGATTTGGTTTCTTTTGTTTGTTTATTTTCAGAAAAAAGATTTTCTCACACGACTTGGTCTCAGCATCAGAGCATCTAATCTCTGTTTCAGTGATTTAGGTCAGTAGCAAATCTGTTCTAAGCTGGAGTTAATCTGGTGGGTAACTGATGGTTCTGAGTCTAAAACCCGTTCGGTCCGGTTGCTTTGAGACGAATTTGGAGGAAACTGAGGCTGAGCCTGGCGATACCGGTGCAGGCCTCTAACTGCTGCGGTTTCAGACAGATCTCCACAGTCTTTATGGTTTAGAGAAGGCTGCTTTTAATAAAAACTCATAAAGTCTTCACACTGGTGGTGATCCTCCTGAAACGGCACCAAGCTGCACTAACAGGTGCAGCTAGTTAGTGTAATCAGAACCTGCACCGCTCCAGCCTGCTCTGGGTACCTCTTAGCCAGAAGCTATGGCTCATTCTAACTCAACTGGAGTGTGGAGCTACACTGATGGCTTTAAGCTGATTTTTTACATTTTAAATAAGTTGCATGAAAATGCCAAAATAATGACCACATGTGTCTGCAGCACTATCAGATACTCATGTATACTGTTTATCAGTATGGGGGTGACTTGCTCTGCAAAGACCAGACAAAATCAAGTAGCTGATGATGGTGAGTTGGGGAAACAGCTGTTTGAGCTCCTGAACCAGCGCCACCTGGTGGAGCAGCAGGATGTAAACATTTACCATCCCAGATGTAAGCGGGTTAAAGAGAGATTTGTTTTAGATCATGATCGATATCAACCGTTAAAAATCTCATGATAGGATTTTTTTCCATATCGCCCAGCCCAGGTTTGACCTCCAGAAATTTAAAACCAGACCATGTTTGAACCTCTGCTGTCCTTTTTTACTTGTCTGGAAAACCAAATCACCTCTAAAGCTGAAGACCCAAAGCAAACAGGAGAGAGTGACACTTATTTTTAGAAATCTTTGTTTGTTCAAACCCAGAGGGCCATTTTAAGACTCTCCGGTCCTCCAGAATATTTTTAGACTTCTCCCTCCCCGCCAAAATAAAAGCATGCACACAGACCCATGGATGTTGGCATCTGTGTGTGTGTGTGTGTGTGTGTGTGTGTGTGTGTGTGTGTGTGTGTGTGTGTGTGTGTGTGTGTGTGTGTGTGTGTGTGTGAGAACATTTTTCAGGTCACTATCACATCCTGTCAGGAAACGCTTGGCCAACCTTCTGTGAGATCAAAAAGCTTCACAAATTGTTTCTGCGTTGTGGAATTCTCGTGGGAATAAAATAAGAGTGAGACGATACTCGGATACTCGTATACTCGTGATGAACCGCCCTCGTGTGTCCAGTTCTCTGAGCCAAAGGCATCTTTTTGTGTTCTCAGCAAAACAAAGCTAGCCACTTGAGTCATTCTGAGTGAAGTCTCAGTTGTCATGATTTTCTGCACCAAAAATTAGACGACGTTCCGCTCAGGCAGCTTAGCTCATGAAATGTAATCTTTTCATCACACAAACTAAAACAATGTTCTACTTTAGTTTATGATCTGTCTCAACAGCTCAGATCAACCCTACCACGCTCTGCAGAAGCACACCAGCTGCTCCAGATGGACTCCAGCAGCAGAAGACCACAGCCGGTGTCACTCCTCTCAGCTCAGAACAGGAAACTGAGTCTAAAATTTACACAGGATCACCACAACTGGACCAGCATCGCTGTAAATAATGATGCCTAACTTTATACAGTTAGCTGTTCTCTGAGAGATCACCTCTGTTACTTGTGTAAAGTAGAAAAAAGGAGTAAAACGGAGGAGAAACTTGCAGGATGCTGCAGCTTGCAGGTGTCTGTCTCCAGTGTCACCCCTGCTGTCTGAAGCTGATGCAGCAGAGTTGGCAGAAAATGAAGCTCTGCAGGGTGCAAAGCTGCAGGCTTTGCAGATTCATCACCTCGCCTCACAGACAGAGTAGAACAGGTTTACGGAGATGGTTTCATCATCCCTACCTGTGCTGCAGGATGCTGCATCACAGCATGTGGATGATAAAACTTTGTGTTGTTCTAACTACGCTTAAGAGGTCAAAACCAAAGGATTAGCATCAGATGGTGTGAAAACAAAAGGTGAAAATCTGACTCAGAGATCATTTATTGTTAGAGAAATCGTTTCTCTACAGACAAGATAACTGGTCAAACATAACGCACGACGCTCAGGATTTGGAGAAATTTCTCCAGGTGATCTCTGTTGTTGAAATACAGATTTTCTTTTTTAGGAAAATCCTTGATCATTCATTTTTATTAACTTTTTTAGTCAAATGTAAAAGCTACAGTCAGACTGCAGTAAAGAGATTAAGGGTCAGAGGTCATGAACCTCTGGGAACAAGCTGGTTATCGTGGCTTTGATGCCTGAAGGAACCAGGATGATACATCCTCGGGTGGATGGGGTAAACCAGTCCCCAGACCAGACCGGTATGGGAGATGTCAGGATGCTCTCCACCACACTCCAGTAAAAGAAACAGCAGAACTGGGACCAGCATGTTGTTAGCATGTAAGATTAAGCAGTCTCAAAGAGGTAAGGGACCAATGTAAGGTCAGAGGTCATGTGCAGGCCCAAATATTTAGTGGTTTTCCTCAGCTTCATGGCCTTTCCATCAACGGTGAAGAGTAGAGGAATGGAAGAACTCCACAGGGTCTTAACACCTCCTCTTTTATCTTTGCAACTTTAATCAATCAGGAAACTCCCCTCCATGTCCTTTACAAAGACCAGTTGTTGTCTGCAAACGTTTCAACGTGATCCTCAAGATGTCAAACAGAATGTGAACAGGAGGAGGCCGAGGACACATCCCTGTGGAGTACCGGTGTCAAGATCAGTGGTGAATTTTAAATAAAAACTTATGAAAATGAAAAAATAAATGCAACTTAACTAATATCTTACAATTCAGCAGTGATGAACGCTGCTTCACAAGAACTATGACTCTTGGGTGGGTGGGTGGGTGGACAGACAGACAGATAGATAGACCTCTAGAAGTCACAGCAGCATGTGCTATTTATTATTTTATTACTCAGTAAAAGATTTATGACTCTTTTCAGACATATTTTCAGTAGAACAGAGTGGTTCTAACTGGGGAGCTTCTATTAAAACGCAGCTCTACTCAATTCACGCATTTTAGAGGGTTTTTTTTTTTTTATTTGTGGTGTTTTTTATTTCAGTGGGTCCTAAACAACAAACATAAAGACTTGTGAGCCCAGAAATCACTGATTAAACTTTACAAACACTGTTAAAAAGTTACAGCTTCCACAGTCGTTTCTGACAGAACCCATCCAGTTCCTTTGAAAATGAGGTGATCTGCTTGTTTTACAGTTGATCCAGAACTCCAGAGGAGGCTGGTAGTGATGTTTGTAGGGAGGGCTCACAGATAAAGAATAAATACTGAAAATTGGATTCAAACAAAGAAGCATCCCATTTGAAACACAGACAATATGTCAGCACGGCCAGAAGAGCCTGTCACAGTTGTCCAGAACTTACCTCTGTGTTGTAAAGCACCTTGGGGGGTTGTAGAACTCTACGAAGGTGCTATACAAATACAGGTCATTTACGATTTACACTGCCATATTATGGGTTTGAACTATGATTACTTCAAGCTGATTTTCACCATCACACAACTTTGCCAAACACCACGCTCCATGACATAAATTATAAATTCTGTATCATGTTTAGTGAAATTTACAGTTAAACTGAAAGAGTAACAAAACACACGTAATCTGTCCAATAGGGCTAACTTCAGAGCCCCGTTAGATTTAACCTGTCTTTAGAGTCCTGAGAGACTGATGCTGCATGCGTCTGTTCAGGGCAAAAAAAACAACCTAACCATAGCAAACGGGTAGCTTCCATTAGCTTAGTATGCTAACAGGACAGAAACTAATTCATAAAATAATTTTTTCAACACAAAAAAGGTGAAACGTCACAAAATGCACTCTCACAGACTGTCAATACACAGCTGGTGGGACGAGACACGTGGTTCTGCTTACCTCAACATGTGGCGCCAAACTGCTAGCCTGAAGCTTTCATCCAGCTGTAGCTACGTTCACCGGCAACTCTGAAAACTTCACACAGCTGTCCATGATGGTATAGATGGCTCTTCTTTGCCTTTTAGGACAGGTGGTGGTTCATGTTGGTGACTCCATCAGTCATTCAGGTGGTGGTGTCTGCGCCGGCTTCCTGGTGGAGCAGAATCCTCGGAGAGCTCAGAGCGTTAGCCATGTTAATGTTGATGGGATCACGTGACCAACATAACTGTACAGGCTAAACAGGCAGGGGGCGGGGCTGAAAAGAGTCCCATAAACATTAAATTCAGCTATGTTGATTGGCCAAAATTCTACCAGTTCTCCCTAGCAACCAAACGTGATTGGCTGTTTAGCTGCAGTTCAGGGGCGCTTTTCCCTGTGAAAATGATGTGTAACTAATTCATATTGCATTTAGGTACACACGCAAAACTGATACATTATATGTACATATATGTTTATATGTATATAATATTTTTCCCTTCACATCAGGAGGTGGAACGTCGCCCCAGCAACCCCCTATGGACCTGCCACCACTGATTAACTCCTTATGGTTCAGAAGCATCATTTTCACTTAGAAATGTAAAATATTTAAATGGTAAATGGCCTGTATTTGATATAGCGCCTTCTACGGTTGTACAACCCCCACCCCACCCAAAGCGCTCACTCACACATTCACACACTGATGGTGATGAGCTACAGTGTAGCCACAGCTGCCCTGGGGCTCACGAACAGAAGCAAAGCTGCCAAGCACAGGCGCCACTGGTCCCTCTGACCATGGGCGTCACACCTGTGGGGAATTTTTCTAATGAGGAGGTTAAACACCCACACTTCCCTGTGTTTCTCTTGCTGTTTCTCTATGGCAAGCCAAAACTGCCACAATACACCACTTCCCCAATGCGTCTGGTTAAGAGTGGGTGAAAAAAAACACTGTTTATTGTGTCAGGACGCCATAAAAAATGGCAAAAACTCTCCCGGAATGCCGTATTTTACACCAGCCAGAGCCGTTTTGACGAGTTTAAAACTACACTTTGCCCTCATTAATGCAGAGCCCTCCCCATGGGTTTCTCATAAACTTAATTTAAACTCTAGTGACCCAATGAAAGCAGAGGAAGTGCAGACAGCACTAATTGATTACAGATTCACCAGGCTGCACAAATGTTGCTTCATTCAGACTTATTTCTCTCCTGCAGACAATCTAGTGCCACTCTTATTGTCTACCAACCCAACTCTGCAGTTTGATGTTTTAAAGCATTATAAACTAAAAGATTGTATATTTCTGAAACTAGTTGACACTTTGACTTTTATTAAAATACAACTCTGCTCTAATTTAACTAATGTCATTGTGTAGAAAAAGCCTTGAAATGTAATAATATTATCAACAGTGTCAACAAAGTTATTATTTTCCTATTGTACACATGGAAAAGGCAGAAACGCAGTTTGAGTCCTGATGATTACTTGAAAGTGTGACCACTAGATGGCGCCACTTCTCTGTCTGTACTCTTGTCATAGGTGGTGAGTCCAGACAGAACATCAGTGATGTTCTTTCTATCCAGACCTCAGTTCTTCTCCAGCTCATCCCTCTGCTGCCTCTGGTTTCTTTTCTGTCACCATTTCCTTTCAGTGTTTTTTTTTACTATTGTTGTTGTTGTCTTATAGGAGCTCCTGAACATGTTCTGTCTTGCTTCTCCATCATCACTCTCCACCCAGAGCTGTCAGGTCCTCAGACTCCAGAACGTTCCCAGATCCAGGACCAGAGCAGTTTGATTAAAGTCTGAAACATGTCTGCTTGTTGTCGACTTCTCTATAGAAACCTTAAACTAGAATTTGATAATCACACAATGGGAAGATCTGCCCACTGAGCGGTGTGTAATTCTGTTGTGAATAAGCTTTCTTGGCTAAATATGCTCTTGATTTTTTATTTACACAAACAATTCAAATAAAAACTTATTTTTTAGCTACTATACCAAGACACCACTCTCTGAAAGTTTCCTCATGATCCTGAAACTCTGGTTAAAACTAATTATTTTCCTCCTCTTATAAAACAAACGTCTCTTTTTTTGTGTTGTTGACAAAATGCATGATGTCATCACCCCATCCAAACATCAGTGTAATGAACTGATTTAGCTTTAGCTTTCATTGTTTATTGAACATTTCTGCTTATTTTTAAAATCATTTAATTGGACTGATTTAGTGTCTGGCTGCAGAAGCAGAACAGACCAACTGAAGCAGCTGATCTCTGTAGGTTTGATGCATTTGTCTGAAAACTACAACTACGAGGAAGTCTCGAACAACATGACCGACCACCAACTGCTATGCAGGACATTAGGGATTAGAGTTGCTACTGCTGGTGGAGGTGGATCTGCTGCTGCTGGTGGAGGTGGATCTGCTGCTGCTGGTGGTGGAGGTGGGACTGCTGCTACTGGTGGAGGTGGGTCTGCTGCTGCTGGTGGAGGTGGATCTGCTGCTGCTGGTGGTGGAGGTGGGACTGCTGCTACTGGTGGAGGTGGGTCTGCTGCTGCTGGTGGAGGTGGGACTGCTGCTACTGGTGGAGGTGGGACTGCTGCTACTGGTGGAGGTGGGACCATAGACATTGATAGACCCCTCGTGGCCGCTATTGCCTATGGGCGCTGACGAGCGGTGGCGCCGCCATCTTGGATCGGTCGCGCCCCCCCCTCCCTTTGCAGAGACATTGAAGTGTCAGCATGTTAAATCAACCATAACTCCTTGAATACTGAACCGATTTTGATGCGGTCTTTTTCACTGTAAACTTCACACATGTAGCTCTGATACAGGACTCATATTTGAGCGTTTTTAATACATAATGGGTTTGCTGTGGGTACATATGGGATTCTTATCCACTGCCTTGTGACAAAACCTATAGAAAAAAGGATCAAACACACAAAAATCACAGTCAAACAATGAGAATCAAAATAATTCAAAAAGGACTATATACCAAGTGTGAGATCTGTGGTAGGTATTTATAAAAAACACACATAATATATGAAAGAGAAGCAGAAAGTACTACTCAGCCATTTTAATAAACAATTAATATATACAATATAATTCTTATAGATAATTTAAATAAATGAGTGTTTCATATACATATAGTACCAATATAACTCAAAGAGAGGGTGAGAGAGACAACAACTAAAACAAAGTCTGAATGACAAGAAATCGACAAACCATCTGTCAGAACTGACTGCATAGTGATATTCTGGTTCTGTTGTATTTTTGTGTGTAGCTGAACCTATAACGCTCTACCTGTGAGAATAAAACTTTAAGGCTTGTTTTCAATACTCATACATCAATTCTGATTACTTTACAGCCAAACAGCACACGGGCAGAAAGAGAGAGAAAAAAGAACTAACTGCTTAATGGAGTTAATTTTATTTTTTTGTCTTAATTTATCTGTTACTTGTGTTGAGAATTTTTTTAAATAGTAATTGAAAGCTTTACATGAGCTAAAACCCCTGGAAGAAGACTTGCTTTGTAGAACTTTTATCTGGAGCTCCCCTTCTGCAGTTCAAGAGAGGTGAGTTTGGCCACGTGGTGCTGCCTTCTCTTCAGAACCACAGACTTAACCAATGAGATCAAGTCTGACGGCCGTGACATCCAGCATGACAGCTACACATCTGTGTTTAGTTTGGTTTTTCTGGCCCAGCCCCGCCTCATCTTCCACCAATCACAGCCTCCTGTAAAGGAATAGAAACAAATTTAATATATTTGCATAAGTAATTTTCAAAAATTGGACAACANTAAGATTTGCTTTGTATTGTGTGTGGAGAGGGAGGGGCAAAAATAGAGTCTCTCTGAGGTACTTGTTTTTATATGCTGAAGTGAACAAATTTTAAGCGTGTAGCGTGTGGACATTTCTACATTGTGGGGACATTTGGCTGGGCCTCACAATGACAAAATGCCCTAAAACATGGTTTAGAGGTATGGTGTGAATACACTTTTGGTTTAAGTTAGGGTTAGTGTTATGATGTTTAAATACTCACATCATCAGGCTGAGGTTAGTCTCTGGGAGGTCACAGACAGGCTCTCTTTGGCTCTTCTGGATGTAGTTTTGCACTTTTCTGGTTAAAACAAACAAGCATAATGTTTGACAATAATATACTGTTTATAGTACACACCTGTGGTTCTCAGTTTACATCAGGGGGCCTCTGGTGCTGTGAAAACTCTGGGGCACCTAGACATGATTCTTAGGACGTTTATTAAAATAAATTAATTTTTGACAAATATTATCAAGACAAGATATGTGGGGGGATAATTATTACACTCTGCCTTGTAATTGATAAAAGGACATGTACATTTATGAATGCTAATGGCCTTATGATACACTTACTGTTTGAAGGAGAACCAGGAAGCTGAAGATGAAACAAACTCCATCTGACACAGCCCAGTTCTAATCATAATAAATCAGCTACAGGAAGCCTCACACTTCTTCCTCACATCTTTTGTGGGAAAACCTAGAAAACAAAAACATGCAAGTTGCAGATTAGTGTCTACCAATATTGTACAGGAGGGCAATGCTATTTTCTTAATTCATCCTGTGTTATTACTACTATTCTGTTTACTTCTTCTTTAAGATTTCTTAGAACCTTTCTTAAACCTAAAATCTGCATTTCTATTGATAATGAACTAAAACTCCTCAAAGGGTAAAACCAGAAAAAAGTTCTGCACAGCAAAACTCTTCAGCATGTTAGCTAACTATTCTCCAGTCAGAGGGGAGGGTCTGAGACATGAGCTACATCTGATACCAGAAAGATTTGTTTGATTTCTACAGCAGCATTCTTGTGTCAGCTGTAACCTAAGTCAGTGTTTTGGAATAAATTATTAATAGTCTCATTTAGCCTTCATTGTCAGGGGAGCACCAGCAGTAAACATGTAGCTAACGTTAGCTAACTAGGAGGTGCTGCTGGTGGACACAAATATAGTACAACAAAGTTATATTTACAAAATACAAACAACAAAAATGCTCGAACTTACTTGTGAAAGTTATCCCCCGAGCCATGTTCTCAATAGTCCGCCGATTAGAGCAAGAATAAACCGCACAGAGCTCAGGCATCATGTTTACTGCTATTGTTATGGTTCGTGTCTGCCGGAAGCCCGACCGACCTAAGATGGCGGCCGCATTTCCTGCGCCCGAGCGGCCAATAGGGGGTCTATCAATTATAATGTCTATGGGTGGGACTGCTGCTACTGGTGGAGGTGGGACTGCTGCTACTGGTGGAGGTGGGACTGCTGCTGCTGGTGGAGGTGGGACTGCTGCTGCTGGTGGAGGTGGGACTGCTGCTGCTGGTGAAGGTGGGACTGCTGCTACTGCTGAAGATGTTCATGGGACAGATGACCTGGCATTGCTTGTTGACTGGCCAGAGAGAACTATTGTGCCAAACATTGAAAACACTGTGGAGGATGCTGTCATGGAGCAGGTTGTAGCACAGCTTAGTCCACTACGTGGCCCCAGAGGGAATCATGGTATTGAACTCATCACTGGCCTAATATAATTTCAGGAGTCCTCATATGACTGAAACAACTAAAATAGTGACTGGGATACAATAGTATAGGAGGAAACGGGTAAAATTACCATATGTATGTTTAAGAGGTAAACCTAATATTATAATTTCACTTATTACTATCATTTTTACATTATATCTTTATCATTTGATATGTAACATGTTCTGAGGAAGAGTGCCTCCTGCTGGACGGAACTGTAAGTCAGGTGTTTTTGGTGTTAGCTAGTTTAGTTTTATAGTCTTTACCGTTAATCTGGAGTGTAACTAAAGAGGATTGGTCAATACCTGCTCAGATAAACAGGGCAGTGATTCTTCAGACTCTGTGGATTTGTGAGTAACATCAATGAAGAATCCAGGATCAGATGGAATGGAAATAAATTAACGAGCAACCTACCTGTACAGGTACAATAGTGACTTTATCTGCCTTGGTAAACAGCCATTTACAGTATGGATGCATAAAATGCAAAAAGTAGTAACTTGATGTAAACAATTATAAATATTTTTCTACACTTTATGTTATTTATTATAGTTTAAAGAATGCCATAACTGTCAAGACCAGTGCAGATTATTGTTATACACGTGAAGCACTGGTAATACACTTTTTTTTTCATTAAGATCATTTGTTTGGGTTTTTCAAGATTTTACTGAAAAGAAAAAAGCTGACTAGTTGATTAAAAACGAGTGCTCATCTAGGAGTTTTGAAATTCATGTCTTATAGCAGTTCATATTGTTTTCAACTAAATATCAAAATATTACAGTAAATCAGTAGCAAGTCTGCAAGTGCTTCAGTACTAGTGGGCATAATCATCAACACAGACAGAGAGTGGTGTCTTGGTATAGCAGCTATAAAATATGTTTTTATTTGAATTATTTATGTAAATAAAAAATAAAGAGCATATTTAGCCAAGAAAGCTTATTCACAACAGAATTACACACCGCTCAGTGGGCAGATCTTCCCATTGTGTGATTATCAAATTCTAGTTTAAGGTTTCTATAGAGAAGTCGACAACAAGCAGACATGTTTCAGACTTTAATCAAACTGCTCTGGTCCTGGATCTGGGAACGTTCTGGAGTCTGAGGACCTGACAGCTCTGGGTGGAGAGTGATGATGGAGAAGCAAGACAGAACATGTTCAGGAGCTCCTATAAGACAACAACAACAACAATAGTAAAAAAAAAACACTGAAAGGAAATGGTGACAGAAAAGAAACCAGAGGCAGCAGAGGGATGAGCTGAAGAAGAACTGAGGTCTGGATAGAAAGAACATGACTGGTGTTCTGTCTGGACTCACCACCTATGACAAGAGTACAGACAGAGAAGTGGCGCCATCTAGTGGTCACACTTTCAAGTAATCATCAGGACTCAAATCCAAGGGGTTAAAATGAAGGCAACTGGACTTCTTTGGTTTCTTGAAGACGTTTCGCTTCTCATCCGAGGAGCTTTGTCAATTCTTTCAAGTAATCATCAGGACTGACTCACACTGTGTTTCTGCCTTTTCCAGGTGTACGATAGAAAAATAATGTTCTTGACACACTGTTGATAATATTAGCTGTCAGGGTTTCCTTAAACATGAGTGCTGGCTCCGACCACAGCCAGCAGGCAAGACAGCTTTAGTGTCTCGCACAAGAACATGACTGCAACAGACAGGGCTCAAACCTGCAACCCTCCAGTTACAGGACAGGCACTTAACTCCTCTGCCACCGTTGAGAAATGCTGCCGACTCAGAGGCTCAGCTGTAGAACCATGACATAAACAAACAGTTATAGTTTTATCATCAACCTGGAATTCTTTCTGTTCTGCATAATTCACCCCTCCATAAAGGCATTTTAAACTATTAACACCACTGCTTTGCATCTCTGTGAACCCCCAATCAGCCTGTGACATAACTGGATTTCTCGTCTCTGACTCCCTGAATTATTGAGGATGTGACAAACGCACCAGTCTCTAAGGTTTGGTACATGGCTGCTTTAATTATGAAATAAGGATTTTGCATTATCTGAGAAAAAGTGAATGCAAGCATGCTAACATATGGCAAAAATAACATTGAAAAATAAATTAATTAATAAAAATAAATGAAACTGATAACCTTTAAAGGGGTCATCACCTGAAATTTTCACTTTTCAACTTGAAAAAATGTCTATAATGGCTTCCTAATGATTTTTCACTGGCTGAGAAGCTGATATTCAACGTTGACGCGTTTGTTTACTCTTGCCTTCTTCAACCAGCTCACATGCACCCCACGAGCACGCGCACTCCAAAACCAGAACTTGAGTTCTGGCCCTATATGCCGACACAAAGGTCGAATATAAACAAATATGAACCAGCAGCAAACAAACCAGCACAACAAAGCTCATTTCATAACGTGAAACGCATAAATGATGTCTTACCGTTGACGACTCATGTTATAATCCGTGTTATGGGAAACAAAACTCCGATTGGTTTGTGTATTCCATCTTCACAACAGCATAAGAGCCGATGCCTGGCTGTTAGCTTGCTTTGTCCCAACTCAACAACAAATGAGGGCGCCGTTACGCACGAGGCGAGGCTCGGGCTCGTACATACACGGTTAGATCCCGTAGGTCACTGCCAGGTCAGGTTCAGTCATAACTTTTGTTGTTTTGGAGCAAGACGCTGAAGCTGCGTCCTGCTTCCTCCCACCAATCAATGCGCTCCTCAGTCCCGCGTGTGTCCGAGACAGCCGAAATATCGCGTGTGATCTCGCGAGAAAATATGCCCTTCACAATAAAGGATTAAAAAATCACATTTTTAATTTATTTTTCCAATACAATTTATTGGAATTATGATTTCTGGATCTCTTCTTATTCGAGTTGGAGGATTTCTGGTATTTCTGAAATTTGGAAAGTCGGGGGCGATTGGAATGGCACCTGAACTCAAGGACAGTCTCAGCCGGGCAGAGACCACTCAGACTCAGACGTTGCTCGAGGTGATTCACAAGCTAGAGGTTCTAGCTGCGATCCCGGCGTTAGCGCGCAAAATGGATGTGATCTTGGAGAAGGTTCTGCACGGTATGGCTAATTTAAACCCAATTATTGGATTCACTGAGGGACTGAAGTCCAGCTAAAAACTGCAAGGCTGAGAGAAGATTATCTCTGCCTGTTCCTAAACAACTTTTCTTATCTGAATCTGGCGCCCTTGCAGCCTTGAGCTGCGAAGATCCACCCCCACAGAAGGAATACAGACAGATGCTGTGAACCCCGCCCTACCCCCCCGCCTTTGGAACTGTGGCCTGGCCTGCCAAGGACACCGTACTGAAGGAGTCAATGTGCTCTGCGTACCCTCTATCTCCCTCCCACCTCTGAATGTCAGGAATCGAGAACGCACACTGAGGCTGCGCTCTCTCTCTCTGGAGCGAGGAGATTCCCAGCCCCGCCCTGCCCACCTCTTGGAGACCCATGTCTGTCTATATATGTTGCCCCCCCCCCC
>SSNS01000047.1:1674219-1725106 GCA_006937985.1 Aphyosemion australe
TTATCTGGCAGTGTTTTTATTTTATTTTAATTTTATTGTATTAATTCTTAATCTAGCTCACTGCCTGTTATATGTCATATGATTCTAGTTTTAGTAACCATTCATTTAGTCAGTCTTAAATGTTAGCTGGTTTTACTAGTTATACTGCCTCAGTTCAGGTCACCCTACACTCTTAGTTTACACAATCATTTATGCACTTAGTGACTTCTGGTTGACCTTGATACCCTATCAGTACCACCACTGATCTCAGCTACATTTAGTCTCACTGAAGTTCTGTTAGTTGTATAATAATAATTTCTTGGTCCTCATTGTCCAAGCGAAGCTCTGCTAGTCTAGATGAAGCTCTGTTAGTATTATGTTAAGAGTTTCTAGCTTTAGTTGTCCATTGTCTATTTTTTGTATGTTCTGTTTTGTAATGTCTTATTTGTTTGCAAAGCGCTTTGAGTTGCCTTCGGGTAGGAAATGTGCTATATAAATAAAACTGCCTTGCCTTGCCTTGCCTTAATGGTCTAAAAGACTATAATAGGACGTAGATGTCCACGGTATTATAGGTGATGACACCTTTAAGTGTTGTGGATCAGAGATTCTGCAGAACTTGGAACCAGAGGTTATTTAAACTTCCACTCTCATCATAGCTTTAATAGAACTGTGAACATTTTTTATTTTTATTTCAGTATCATAAAATAATGCAAAAATGTAAGTTTTAATAAGAAGTGCAGCACTATTTGAAAGAGCTGTTTGAAGCAAAGTTTTAGTTGTATGAATGCAAAAGCATTTTACACATCAAGAAATAAAACATCCTAGCCAAATGTTGAAGGAGCTAAACGTCGGTGCTTCAGAGTTTATCCGAGGCGAAGAGGAAGAAAGGCGTGCTAACAACAAGGAAACAGGAAGATCAAAAAAAATAAAATGCAAACATCTCCAGCATCAGCAGGAGGAAGCGGATGGAGAATTTTAGGAAGACGGCAGGTTCATCAGGACCACCTTAGATTTACTTGGGGGGACAATGACAACAAACTTCATGAGATGCAGACAGGAACACAGCCTCAGACAAACAGCTGCTGAGTTCCAACTAGAGGTCATTTTGAATTTGATTCATCATTTCTGTGCAGTTTAGCTAATCCTTGATTTTTTTTTTACTTCTGTGTCTGACATCAAAGTGTCACAGTTTTGCTAAGAGTTTTGTTATAACTTAACAGCAACAATAATAATAATATCTAATAATAATAATAATAATAATAATAATAATAATAATAATAATAATAACAACAACAAATAATAAAAATAAACATAATACTAACTAATAATACTAAAAATATAAAATAATAATAATAATAATAATAATAATAATAATAATAATAATAATAATAATAATAATAATAATAATAATAACAATGTTGGTTTAATCATGAAAATGTTGTTTATTTCCCCCGCCGTGCCGCTAGGTGGCGCGAGCGCGCCGAGCCGTTGTCTCTAATCCGCCTTTAAAGTCACCGGAAGCCCGTCAGCATCATCATGCCTGCTGCTGTGACTATGGAGGAACATTTTGATAAATTATTAGAGCAGTCTGAAGCTCAGGAGCTGGAGGTGAGCGAATAAACGTTTCATTTCCGTCTGGATCTTTGTTGTGTGACAGACTTCCTGTTTCTCACGGAATTGTTGTGATGTTTTAATCCGTTAGCGGGTTTAATCTGACTCTAATTGAGAAAGTGGAGGATGCCTTGACATCCGAAGACAGCTAAACTATTAAAGCAGACACGTTTCCTCTGATTAAATCACCTTTAAATAAATGTCTCTGCAGAAAGGACTGAGAGCTCATTCAGTGTTTTACTCATAGATATGTATCTATGTATATACACATTTTACTCTGCTAGCTGATTTAGTAGCTTGTCAGAGTTAGCCAGACGAGCTACTGCTCATATCTATCATAGTGTTTGTTTTTGCTGGTCTGTTGTACCGTTATAGACTCCACTAAACTTCCTTCTGGTTAGCAGGTTAACTTTAACAAGAGCCTTTTAACGGTGAAACGTAAATAAAACCCTGAAAAGAGCCCGTCATGTTAGCACGAGCTAATGAGAACTACTGCGCTGTTTGTTGTCAGAAAATGACTTCGTCCTAAAAACTAAATCTACCTGAAAATAAACGTTTCAGCTGTCTAAATGACGTTAATAATAAATCTAGTAGAGTTTTATTTATTAACGTGCCTGCGTTCTCTCCACCAGGCTCCAGGGGGCGTAGCGACACCGCAGGTGTACGCTCAGCTGCTGGCGCTGTACCTGCTCAACAACGACATGTAAGTCCGTCTGTGGGTTTCCTCAGAGGCTGGATCAGATCTAAAGGGATGGTTTTACATTTAAACATCAGCTGATCTGCTGCAGGTGGATGAATGTGGGTCAAAACTGAACGGATTATTAATCTAATGACTGAAATTAGAGAAACGTCTTCAGGAGGAGTGGAGGTGGAAGGCTCTGTTCAGGCTGGGAGTTTAAGTTGTGTTTTGTTCCTGGATGGAGGAGAGATGGACCTCTGGATCAGATCTTTGTTGGCTTCAATGAGGGAACTGATCTGGTCTGCTTTAGTGAAGGACTGGATTTACTGGTCCAGTCAGGTCCCAATCCCACCTGTGGTCATGAGATGTGATCCTGGATACAAACAGCCAGAATCAGCCTCCTGCACAAGCTTTGAGCCTTAGAGTTGAGGAGCTCCATCCTCTGGAGGGAGCTATGAGTAGAGCTGCTGCAGCTCCTCATCAAAAGATGAGGTGGTTTACTGGTCACCTCCCTGTGGAGGGGGTCCAAACACCCGGGAGGAGACCACGAGGCTGATCCAGAACTCTGGAGGGATTATACATCACCTCTGGTCTGGTAACACCTTTGGATCCCCAGGATGAGATGGAGAGTCTCCCTGGGGTGAGGGAGGTCTGCACCCCACCTCCCCTTTTCTCCTCTCTGAGCACAAATTCATTCATTAATTTTATCCAGTAAACTGTAACGTTAACAGGAATGTCCAAACCTTAGGAGCTAAAATTTAAAAGTAAAATAACAAAATTCTTTCTATTCGTTACCGTTTCCCTGCTCAGTAAAAAATTAATACTTGTTTTTAGTCTAAAGTGTCATGTAAATGGCTCTGATCTGAGGTGGGGGGGTGGATGTTTTCTAGTTTCTAGTGAGTTAACGTGAGTCTGTTATCAGGATCTGGAGCAGCCTTTCTGCTGCTGCTGCTGGTGGGTTTATGATCGGAGCTCACACGTCTGCTGTTTAGTAAAGTCGGAGCTGGTTTGTAATCCCAGTCACCAGGATGATGTCACACCCAGATTTCTGTAGTTAAACTGTTTTCTTGTGTTTGTCGACTCACCTGAGCTGACTTTGGTCCAACAGGAACAACGGCCGGTATCTCTGGAAGAGGATCCCCCAGCCGATAAAATCCGTGAGTTAGTGTTTTAAACAGCTCTAAAACCTTTTTAGATCTCCTGTTTTCTCCACCAGAGCTTTAAACGTGTTTCTAAGTTCACGTTCATGTTAAACATGTCAGATTTTACATGTTTGATATAAAATCTACAACGTTCCTACATGACGTGTCTGTAAAGTTTGCTGCTCGTCCTGCAACCGTTTTTATTTCTCAACACAAATCCGGATATTCAGGTTATTTAAACATTTCTCTTCAGTGTAATCCAGCAGATTCACCAGCTGTTGGTGTTCTCTCACATTTTCTGCTGAATCCATTTTATTTGTAGTGATGCTGAAATGCGAGCAGCGGTTTTCTGTTTGGATCAGTTCCTAACTCTGATCTGCACAGAAAACTCCAACACAGAAGGACTTGAGCTGCAGCTGCTGCAGAAGTATTTAGGAGCTGAGCGCTCTCCCAGCTGCGTGAGAGCTTCTGAGGTGCTTTTTTCTCTCACTGCTCGCAGGCTAACCCTGAGCTAACAGCCATTTGGGCCGTCGGCCAGCACATTTGGCAGCGAGACTTTCCAGGGATCTACACGGCCATCGCAGCTCACCAGTGGTCAGAGAACATTCTTCCTGTCATGGAGGCCCTTCGAGGTAACGGACGTGTTGTAAACATTTCAGATTTATATCAGTTTAAATAACATTTGGGCTCTGGGAACATCACGCATCTGCTCTGATAATCACAAATAATCCAAGTGGGACGAGTCAGGGATCATGGATTTGAACTCTTTAGGATCAAACTTCAGCTGCTGATCTCCAACATTTAAGAACCACCCTCCGATTCTTTTATTTATCCGTCTCACAGTCGTGGGACGGTTGTGCAAGAGTTAAGAATAGCTTTTCCTGATGTTGATCTGCTGATGAACTCTGTCATAAACAGTTTGGTAACTCCTGAAGACACCTGCTGGATGATGTAACTCAAACACTAACGCCACTTTATTCCTTTATTTTATCCTATAAACCCATTTAACTCATATTTTCAACACTATTGGAACCTTATGGTTTTCCATAATTAATAATATTGTTATATTTTGTATTTTATCCTAGTTTATTGTTTGTTTCTAAAGAAGCTTCGTACGCTGGCTGTTTCCTGTTGGGAATGGTTGGATTCTGTCTGCATCTAAAACCTAAATAATGAATAATTTTTAGGTTTTAAAGTCATTTAGTTTATTTCTGCTTCGTTTTGACTTTAGATTCTATTTTTTTGTGATTAAACACCAGACGATCTAAATGAATGCATTCATAAATTATTAAAAACCAATAAACTTGATTGGTTTTATTAACTAAAGGAAATTGACTCAGAACCACCGCAGTCGTCGAGCTGCTCTGATTTTTCACGTTTCTCAGATAAAAAGTCACAATAAAATAAAAACGGGAAGATAAATAACATTTAAATGATCAGAATGTCCTAAAAGCTTTTTCTAGGAACAAAAACTAAACGGACACGAGACCCGGACGGTGAAGCGATGTCGTGGAAAACATGATGTTGACGCTCACTTGTTTACCGGCGGGACCGACTTCCCTCCCTCCGAGCCGGTCACATGCACCCTGTTTGTCCCGGATCCGTCCACCATTTCTGTCTCCGCTGGAGGGAACGCAGCGCAGCGCCCACTGGGACATGTGACACATCCTGGGAGGAGGGGGCATTTCTGTGAAAAGGTCCCAGGCCGGACAAGCAGGCAGGAATGTTTGCTCCCGCTGGTGGAAACGGATCAGGTGTCACCAGCTGTGAGGGCTGGTATAAAGGGCGGAGCGTCGAGCGCTGACCAGAATAGACATTTTACGGCTGACTCCACTCAGAGGACAACGCCTTCCTGTCTGCTCTCCGGGTGTTTCAAGTGATTTGTCTTTAAGTTCCTCTCTGAGATTTAGGAAACTTAAAGTAAGTTTAAGGACAGGAACCGTTGTGCTATGGACGTCCAGAGGTCAGGATCTTTGGTTCGACCCCCCAGCCCCATGGACAGCCTGGAGAAGCAGCTGAGTTGTCCCATCTGCCTGGACATGTTCACCAAGCCGGTGGTGATCCTGCCCTGCCAGCACAACCTGTGCCGTAGCTGCGCCAGCGACCTCTACGACTCACGCAACCCGTACCGATTCTCCGGCGGCGTCTTCCGCTGTCCCACCTGCCGCTTCGAGGTCGTGCTCGACCGGCACGGCGTTCACGGCCTCCAGCGCAACCTGTTGGTGGAAAACATTATTGACCTCTATAAGCAGCAGCAGGAAGGGAAAAACGACAACACAGAAACGCTGAAGCCTAAAGAATGCAAAGAGCCCATGTGCCAAGAGCACGACGACGAGAGAATCAACATCTACTGCGTGACCTGCCAGGTTCCCACCTGCTCCATGTGCAAAGTGTTCGGCCAGCACAAAGACTGTGAGGTGGCGCCGTTACCCAACATCTACCAAACCCAGAAAGGCGAACTGAGCAATGCCATCGATAACCTGGTGTCCAGCAACAGCCGCCTGCAGGCCCTGCTCAGCCAGATGGAAGACACCTGCCGCGCCGTTCAGGAGAACGCCCAGCGGGCTAAGCAAGGGCTATCCGAGCGCTTTGACCTCTTGTACGCCATCCTGGAAGAGCGCAAGGGCATTCTGCTGGAACAGATCGGAAAAGAGCAGGACGAGAAGGTGGCGGCGCTGCGAGCTCTGGCCCAGCAGTACGGCGAGCGGCTGCAGGCAAGCACGGAGCTGACGGATACGGCCGTGAAGGCTTTGGAGCAGAGCGGAGCCGCAGAGTTCCTGTTGGCGTCCAAAGGCCTCATCACAAAGACCAAGGACGCCGCCAAGGCTTCGCTGGGCGAAGAAAGGCCCGAGCCGGGCTTCGAGAAGATGGACCACTTCACTTTGTCAACAGAACACGTGGAAGCGGTCCTAGGGAAGATGGACTTTGGTGCTGGTGATGATGAGGAGTTTGAGGATGCAGAGGAGGAAGAGGAGTAGGAAGTGTTCAGAGTTAGAAACGAGCTTTAGACGTTGTTTCGTTAGTGTTGGTCAGAAGGACTCTGCTGGATTCTATCAGTGCAATATTTATTATTGTTTTGTTAATTTTTTATACTTTTGTATTCCAAAGCCAGTTTACTGGGCGGAGTTTAGCGTTTTAACGTCCTGCACATCACGTCGGTAGCATTTGGAAGACTTGTCCTTTGTCACGTTATGTTGATGTAACCATAACCTGAGCTGTATTTACTGATACTTGAAATAAAGTTGCATGACTTGTTCCCCAGTTTGCATCACTGTTGACTTCATTTCCAACACGGTCCCACCGGGACTCAGAGTTATGATCTTCTCCAGTTGAAACGTGACCCGGCTCCTGTTACGGGATTTTAAAAAAGCGCCCGCACGGTTCGCTCTGCTTTGCCTTTGCTGGTGAGGAGTCGGGCTATTTTTAAGAGGTGAGGGGGTGCGAGGTGAGCGCGACCCAGGAATAGAGCCAGCAGGAAGGACAGGACAGGTCCTGTTTCTGCTCCATAAACTCCCACTCATGGATATCTTGCTCAGCACCTCCGAGCCGACGCTGAGGTGTCAGAGAGGCCGCGCTAAGAAAAGGACCGTCCAGCTGTCACTCGAGTCATCTGTGGTGGTAAAAATACTTCCCAGGGATCGAGCCTCAAAACTCCCCTGAAAGTGACCTTCTCCTCCTCCTCAGGCTCAGGCCCTGCTGGAGGGAAAGTCCACCTTCTTTCACTCTTAAAGTTCTCCTGAACAGGAATGATCCGGTCTGTACCGGGTCAGGCCTCCACCACCAGCTGGGATCAGCTGTTTCTGCTGCACTGCATTATGGGTAACCAGCTCCTCTTGGCCTCTTTGTTCCAGGAGTTAGGAGGTTCAGATGAAACTTTAACAACCTGAGCTGACCTTTAACCTCTCACCTGCCAGCTGATGCCTGAAGAGGAGATCTTTTTGTCATCCATGACCTTTGACCTTGGCCTAAACCTGTAGGACGTCCACTCCGGTGAAGACGGGCAGTTGGTGGACACCTAATGACCTTTGACCCTTCTGATGTCCTTCCCTTTGTGCTAACACACACCTGTATGCTCCGGAGAAGCTGATGATGAAAACCTGATCAGCTGATCCATCGTCTCTGTTCCTGATGGAAACATCAGCAACCTGCTGAAGATCGGATCATTTCTATGAGACGAGGCTGATTTAAGCTTCATTCACATTCCTGCCGTCGCTTCATGTTCACTAACCGAACCCACTCAGATACGTACAAACATCACAGTCCTGAGAGAAGTGGTAAACGTCAAGCAAAACCTTCCTGCAGCAACATGGAGGACAGGAAACTACTCAGGTTGAAGTTCCTAACAAATGTTCCGGCCTTCCCTACACAGCTGTCTCTCCTCATTCCAAATGTTATTGTTGCTGCCGCTAACCGCTTCAGCAGACTGTTGGTACACAGCCACCCGTTGCTAGGCGATAAAGCCGGAGAGGACACAACCCTGAGGCGTTTATGTGATGGCTGCTGGAGCAGCAGCAAGTACGTGTCAGCAGATGTTGGTGTGAGGCCCCGTCACTCCCCGTAATCTCACCGTCTGACAGATAACCGGGGCGGCGTGGAGGCTGCTGCCTGATAAGGTCATTTGTTCTGCCTGAACAGGATTTATTTAGAACCCGGGTTTGTAGGAAGTTCATCACGGTCACGACTTTTCTGAAGCTTCAGACTCTCTTCAGTCAGAAACCACGGAGATGCAGCTCTGACGGGAACGCCGGCGCGGCTCTTCTTACTCACGTTACAGGAGGAGACGCTCGACTCTCGGAACTAATAAAAATTCATCCATGTAATAATTCAGGAGGGTTTTAGCACCTGCTCTCTAACCCTGGTGAAGCAACATTTTCCTTTTAGACTCAAGTTTGTTGTGATGGAGATGAAATCTCTTCTTGTTTCTTATTTATTTGTTAAATGAAACCAAAGTGAACCCTGCTGATCTCTGAGGTCTCCTGATGACAGACTCCTCAGCAGCTGTGTTTACACCACTCTGGATGTGTGAGGAACACGCTCCAACGACCTTCTCTTCCTGTTTCTACATCACGTGTTGTGTTCTTTTTGCTGTTTAAACGGACCCAGAACACAGATCTACCTCATGTGTCGTCCATATGCACCCCACTGACACCCGTGATATTTGTCTGCAGAGAGCACACGGCAGCGGGCGTACAGCCTGGTGGCTCAGGCGTACACGTCCATCACGGTGGAGGACTTCGCTGCCGTCGTGGGCTACTCGGTGGACGAGGCGGTCAAAGGTGAGCTCGTGTCCACACCTGTGCTGTTTTAGCGGTGATCCACAGGTGGACCTGATTCTGATGCTTTCTTTGTGAAGGAGTGGTGAGTCAAGGCTGGCAGGCAGATCCCACCACCAGGATGGTCATGCCCAAGAAGCCAGGTAGGGGGCGCTGCTGTCCTAGTCAATCTGTCTTCTTCTACAAAACCATTTTAATCTCAGTGAGAGATTTATGACTTTTTCCCTTTTCCAAAATCTTTTTTGAAGGTTTTATTTTATAAAACTTTCCAACATTTTATCTCCTGAGTTCAGTTAATTTATCAGGATTTAAAAACTGTCAGATGGAGACGGATTCCTCCTGAGCAGGTTGTAGGGAGGAGGGTTTATTCACGCACGCACACACACACACGCACGCACACGACGGATTCATCCTGAGCAGGATGTAGGGAGGAGGGTTTATTCACACACACACACACACACGCACGCACAACAACGGATTCATCCTGAGCAGGTTGTAGGGAGGAGGGTTTATTCACGCACGCACACACACACACACACGCACGCACACGACGGATTCATCCTGAGCAGGATGTAGGGAGGAGGGTTTATTCACACACACACACACACACGCACGCACAACAACGGATTCATCCTGAGCAGGTTGTAGGGAGGAGGGTTTATTCACGCACGCACACACACACACACACGCACGCACACGACGGATTCATCCTGAGCAGGATGTAGGGAGGAGGGTTTATTCACACACACACACACACACACACACACACACGCACGCACAACAACGGATTCATCCTGAGCAGGATGTAGGGAGGAGGGTTTATTCACGCACACACTCACGCACATGCACGTACACACACAAACACGCACATGCACGGACACACACATGTGCACACGCACATGTGCACATACACGCATGGACACACGCACATGCACACACACACACGTGCACAAGCACATACACGCACGCACACACGCACGCACACTCACACACGCACGCACACACACACTCACGTGCACACGCATGCACAAACACGCATGGATACACACGAGCAAACTGTTTGAAGGCGTTTTGGAGCCTCGCCAGACTAAACGAACTTTGGAGTCCCAGACTTAGAAAAGCCCAGATGTGCATCATTATTGTTATTATTATTATTATTGTTGTTGTCATTATCATTATTATTAACGTTATTCCGGTTCCTCTGGAGCGAGGTCCTTCTCTCTGTACTGGAGTGTTTTAAGTGTCAACGCTGCCTCTAGTTTGCTCTGTAGGATTTTGTGTGTGTGAAGCCATCGCCGGCCCGTGTGGTGCCAGACTCCCGCCCCGGCGGGTTAAACAGTTAAACAGCTGGTTGTAACCGGAGCCTGAACATGTGGGCCGTGGCTGCAGAGCGATGGGATGCTATCTGACTCAGCCCCTCCACCTCCCTCTGTCCCAACAGATCCTCCTCCGGTTGCTCTGGTTCCAAACGAGCAGCAGTTGGCCCGACTCACCGACTACGTGGCCTTCCTGGAGAACTGAAGCTTCTGCTGCAGCGTTTCACCTGTCTGGTACTGAAGAAGACGGGTTTGGACGGACCTCGGTCCATCCTGAAAGACCTCGCTGTCCTGATGAAGATGCACCAGAAACACCCTGCATGAAAGTTCTGGTTCAGTGGGAGTTTGTCTCCACTCAGACGCCAGAGACTGGTTTCTCTTCTCTTCCTCCCGTCCTGATGTGTACCTTTGGGTCTGATTGAGTGTTTCTGTTTCCAGCATAATAAACTCTTTATTCAGACTCAGCACCTAGAAGCTGTCAGAAGTCCTGCCTGACCTCGTGTTTCACTTCCTGTTGTGACCATGAATAAACCTTGTGCTGTTTCTAACGTCTGGTTCTGGTTGAGTCTCGCTCTGCTCAGCACTGTGAGCTAAAGACACAAACGTACAAGGCCATAAACGTGTTGGGAAGTGATGTTGGAGCTAATAATAAAACAAAAAGCTCATGCTTCCTAAATCTGATGAAGCATCGGTATAAATACGTCTGCCCACCGGCTGCTCATCGCTGCCACATACAGGGAAATCTGTGTTTTCAGTCCTGTTTGACCAGTTTTTAGGCAACATGTCAAAACTTTAGTAATGAAGGGAAAGTTAAAGATGTTTGATGTGATTTGGTGTTGATTTGTTTTAATAATGGCTCATTTTGTGGAGGACGTCCCTTCTGCATGAATCCTGATATATGATGATCTCTAAAGGTTTTCTTGTTTATCTCACGTGTTTGATTCTAACAGCAGATCTGATCCAGGGTCTGTCTGCGCCGCTCTCACAAACAGGAATTCACTCATGTTCAGACATGTTTTAAATCAGCTGCTCGGTCGGAGGGAAGCTGATCGCCTCCGTGTCTGAACCCAACTGGATATGAACCCGGACCCAGCCGAGTCGTGACTCTTGGAAGGATCGTCTGAGTCTGCAGCAGCAACATGTTCAGTAAAAGCTTCTGAAACCAGGAGCTAGCCTCTCTAAAACACAGTTTTACAGGATCTTCATCACAACTGTTGGAGTCAGCTCCAGATGGCTGCTGCAGCTCTTTGACAGTAAAATATTCCTGTTTGGAAGGTTTGACCACAACCTGCCTTTTAACTGAATCCTTCATGAAGGATCTTGGGTTAAAACTCTGACAGGTGTAATTCTAGACTCTTGTTTTATTAGCGCTGACCTGCCTTTAGATGATTAGGTGTCCAAACAGACTAATAAATAAAATAAAGAATTTAAAATAAACACAAGCGTCCGCCCTAGTTTAAAGGGGTTTCCTGTGGTTGGAGTTAACCAGCAGAAGTGGATGAGATAGCTGCTCAGATCAAAGCATTCCTCGGCACATTACGGGCACGAACCACGGAGTAAATCTTGGCCTTTACACCGACAACGTTCATTCTTCCACATCCTTCTGGTGCAGCCAGACCCTCTCTGAGGACGTCATGAAACAAGCTAATGAGAAAATCCTGAGTCGATACTAAAATCAGACTCCTGACCCAGACACCAAACAGCTCAGATATGATGCAGAGAGAAGCTTTGAAGCCACAGAACTTTCTGATCACTTCCTGTTTGCTCTTCAGCTTCAGACCCACAAAAAGAAATCACAGCCTCAAATATGCTGGTTTAAAAACGAGAGCTAAGCAGCTTCAGCTCCTTTTATTTATGCAATTTAGCAGATTTTCTCTCTGCAGGTTTCAAATCAGTGAAAACAGTCATGGTTTCATTTGTCATAAGTGAGCAAAAGTTCATTTAGCATCTGAACGTTACAAAATAAAAGCACGAAGGTTTGAGATGCAGCCTGCAGTTTTATTCTAGTGAATTAAATTGACATATTTGACCTTTAAAGTGTTGCTGCTAACGTGTGAGCTGCGTTCTGATTGGTCCCACTAACACGTTTCAGCTGCTGCTACAGAAATAGCCCGTTTGCTGACTTGCTCGCTCCTTACATGCGAGCTGCTCCACATTGCAGAACTCTTTGTCACTCAGATGTTTCCAGTCTGGCCTGCTGCAGCGTTTGAAGTGGCTGAGATCACTGTTTTAGATTTTCTCTCCGACTGTTTGCTCCGAGCTGCCAGACGGATTCCTGCAACGATTCTCCCAAACAGAAGAATCAAAGAGCAGAAAATCTGTCTCTCCGTTCCTGTTTTTAAATTAAATTCCGTTTTTATTTAAGTGAAAAAAAAAACACGGAGGCTGCTCCGGGTCTGGAGCACATGTGCTCCCATAGAGCCGGGGGGTTGGTAGGGGAAGTTCATGTTCCAGGTACTTAAAGTGACTTCACTAAATCACACATTCCTCTGGCGTGATGTCATGGAGGTGACCTACAGTTGCAGCTCTGTGGGGCTGCACACTGACGTGTGTTTGCATTTCTATAATATCTCCTTTCTGAAGTCTCCATGAACCCTGAGCTCAGAAAACGGACTCAGTGCTGAACAGCAGTTTTCCTTTCATCTGTCCTGCTTGGTCCTGATTCCTGTTTTAGGAACGTTTTCCCTCAAGTGCAGTTTGAGTTCAGCCAGAAGAAAGATGCTGCTGACTCATTAACGGTTTCACCGCTCTGGAGAAACGTCTTCTAGCACGGAGGTCAGTCAGGGAGACCTTCGTTACGTCTGAGGATGTAGTCACATGGTCACCGGCTGCTCCTGGGTCCACTCCTGTTGCTCCTCGTGGTGCATTCAGGGACAAACTGGAACTTCAGACTTTTATTATCTTTCCAGGCCAAAAGTTGCTGTTTCTGATCAGAAACTAAAGATGAATATTAGATCGTTTATTTTAAAGAAATGCAACACTTGCTCAAAGGAACACAAATGTTCTGACTCTTACTGATGTTCAGTGAACGCATCATGGTGGAATGTGACCTGCTGTACAGAAACAGACCCTTCAAACCAAAATATCAGCTAATTAGGTTGTTTCAAGCTTGAGTTTATTGTGTTTTTAGTGGTAGAGACTCAAAATCCTCCCAATCAAAGAATCGGCTGTGAGGCTGCAGCAGTAGGGGGCAGCCTCCACCAGCTCATGGTGTCATCCCAGTGCCCGTGAACACAGCGTTATTGTGCATCACATATGGCATAAAACTTTCAGCAGACTTAGTTTTGCTCCATTTTTATAAAGTGGCTAGACCCGGGAATGAAAATGTTAACGGCAGTAAAAGAAAAAACCTCCTTCAGGTCATCAGAGAAAATGTTTCCATGTGGGATGATGAGTCATGAGCATGAGACCGAGGGGAGGAATCCGGGAGGATGTGGGAAACGAACTGGTGATGAGAAAAAGGGAGGAATCAGGGAAAATCAGGAGAGGAGAGGTGGTGTAAAGATGGGAGGTGAAAGGCTGTGGAGGCGTTTCAGAACCAACGCCAAGTGGACTAAAATATCATGGACGTCCAGAAACAGGCTGGAAACATCTGGAACCTTTTCAGCACATCTTAGAGTTTCTGTTCCTGCTGCATTTGCTGAGTTCTTCACCGGCTTCAGACCAGAAAGTCCTGTTTTAGAGGAAGAAAGCTGTCAGAAGGACCCAGTCCTGCACGTGCAACCCCTGCAGGAACAGAAGACTCTTTCAGCGCAGCTGTTTTCTCGGCCCTTTGACCTCTCTCACTTCTCTAATCCAGGAGATTTCCTAATCTGCTAATAAAAAGTGGAGATCCAGCATGAATTGTCCCGCTGCCAGCTGATCCTGAATGTATCCTTTATGAGTCCTCCATGCAGCCTTTCTTCCCAGATTCCTCACCTCCAGAGGCTGTGAGAGGAAATTAGAGCAGCAAAGGAACACAAAGCCTAGTTTTCCCTGAGTACGGCTCCAAGGTTGACTTTAATTAGAAGGGAAACATGAAATTTCCTTCTGACGCCAACAAACGCTCTTAAACGTGACATGATGCATCTTGGAACGCTGAGACTGAAGGAATGACGATAGAGAAAAGGCTGGAACTCAAACACAAATCTTTGTCAGAGGCACGGCTTTGAACCGACGTGGATCCAAACATCGGCTTTGAGCTTCTCTGGGAAGAAAATCCTCTTTTTTTTGTTTCCATCAAACAGAAATGATTACAAATCATTTTTATAGACAAACATGTGTGCTGCTGGAAGTCTTCACTGAGTTTTCATCTGAAGCCTCAATCAAGTTGAAGGTTGAGGGTTCCATTCCCAGCCAAGTGTCCTTTTGGACGAAGCCAGAATCCTCTCATTGATCCTGATGTGAGTGGCTGCTAATGTTTTTTCCTCTGTGTGTTTTAGCTAAAACCTCCTGGATGGACTTGAACCAAACTCTCAGAAAGTTCTGAGCTGATGAACAGCTGATCAGCTGTTGGAGGCAACCCAATTCAAGATGGCTGCCACAGCTAATCAGCTGTGCTGACAGTCCCTCACGTACCACTCTGATGGATCCATCAGTGCATCATTAGATGGTTTTCACCAGCAGAGACCATGAATGAGGCAGGACGTAGCGGTGAGTTAGTGTGAAGTCCTGGAGCGGGCTGCATGGACATGGATCAGACCAGATCAGTCGTGGAACTGGATTTGGAACCAGCAGCTGACTGATGAAGGGGATGACAGGGAGGGGAGATGAACACATGAGACGTGGCCCCGCCCACAAACCTCATTTAGTCTGAAACTCCCGTCATCGTTTAAATTTAATAGGATTTAATATGACAGGGTTAGGATATATTAGTGTTTATGGAATATTATGGGATTTTTTGTGTTGCGTTGCTTGGAAAAAAATCATAACACAACAATTACTTGAAAGGTTTTGTATTTTTAAAAATACATTTTGAACAATAAATGTTCTTTAAATGGCATTTTATACTTTTTAGAAATATTTGTTCATTTATGACAAAATTGCTTAACACTTTTAAAAACTGACATTGCCCCCCTCCCCACCCTCCCACACCACTGCCCTGAAGGGGGGCAGACACTTTTTCCTGTGGGACACCCACTCCCTGTGTAGGAGAAACATCCATTTGTTTGAGGATGTTCTTCTTAAATCAAATATCTTCCACACTCTGAGTCATGTGACCTGTAGGTGAGAGGTGGGAAGAAAACATGAACCTAAGGCAGGAGAACGTCTCTTATGTAGTTTCATAACAAGACCCTAGCTCCAGTCTCTAAACACGTTTCTGCATCATGCTGTGGTTCATAGCAGCAGAGTAAATCCCTCCTGGATGGGGGCGCTGCCTCTGCCTGCCTGGGCTCTTGTGTCACCGTTTAAGAGGAACATCTGCACATGATTACTGGACGTGCTTTAAGGACCATTTGTTTGAATAACATCTACATAAAGTTTGTGGAACACATTTCTGGAAAAAGTGACAGAATGAAGTGAACGAAGTAGCTGCTGAGCTGCATGAAGCGTGTTTGTGCAGGGAGGAGAAGCCCGAGAGCTTCCAGGTAGACCTTAATGGGATGTTCTCCTGCTAAATGTTTGTTTTAGATTACAAATGTCCTTGGATTATAGCGATTATAGACCAGTTAGAGCAGCAGAACTCCCAGTTAGAGCTGTAGAACTCCCAGTCAGAGCTGCAGAAACCCCAGTTAGAGCAGCAGAACACCCAGTTAGAGTTACAGAACTCCCAGTTAGAGCAGCAGAACACCCAGTTAGAGCAGCAGAACACCCAGTTAGAGTTACAGAACTCCCAGTTAGAGCAGCAGAACTCCCAGTTAGAGCAGCAGAACTCCCAGTTAGAGCTGCAGAACTCCCAGTTAGAGCTACAAAACTCCCAGTTAGAGCTACAAAACTCCCAGTTAGAGCTGCAGAACTCCCAGTTAGATCAGCAGAACTCCCAGTTAGAGCTGCAGAACTCCCAGTTAGAGCAGCATAACTCCCAGTTAGAGCTGCAGAACTCCCAGTTAGAGCTGCAGAACTCCCAGTTAGAGCTGCAGAACTCCCAGTTAGAGCAGCAGAACACCCAGTTAGAGCAGCAGAACACCCAGTTAGAGCAGCAGAACTCCCAGTTAGAGCAGCATAACTCCAAGTTAGAACTACAGAATTCCCAGTTAGAGCTGCAGAATTCCCAGTTAGAGCCACAGAATTCCCAGTTAGATCAGCAGAACTCCCAGTTAGAGCAGCATAACTCCCAGTTAGAGCTACAGAATTCCCAGTTAGAGCCACAGAACTCCCAGTTAGAGCTACAGAATTTGCAGTTAGAGCAGCAGAACTCCCAGTTAGAGCCACAGAACTCCCAGTTAGAGCCACAGAACTCCCAGTTAGAGCAGCAGAACTCCCAGTTAGAGCCACAGAACTCCCAGTTAGAGCAGCAGAACTCCCAGTTAGAGCCACAGAACTCCCAGTTAGAGCAGCAGAACTCCCAGTTAGAGCCACAGAACTCCCAGTTAGAGCTGCAGAACTCCCAGTTAGAGCTGAGGTCCTGCTCTGCTCCAGACATTTATTTTATTTGAGTGAAGAAAATGAAAATTTGACTTTAAAAACTTAAAACTTGCTTCAAACTCAAATTGAACACAAACTTTTCTTTTATCTGATTGATTTTTTTTTCACTAAGATCAAACAAATTAAATCCTATTTTATCCCATAAAACCTTTCCAACGTTTCTGGGGCAGAGGGTTATCAACACATCTGGATTTGTTTTATTTATTTTGGAAAAAGGAAGAAAATCTGCTCAGCAGGCCTGGATTTGACTTAATCTGGTCTTAATATATGAAGTTGTCCAGATTACAGATGGAGCTTAAAAAGAAGACGGTGTTCTCTTCCCTGATTGGTTTATTAGATCTGGATAACGTGAGCCTTTCTGCCATCAAAGCCTCTTTTATTAAATCAATAAATGTTTTTTATAGCTGAAATACTAAAATTATTTTGATGAATCATCGATATTATCAGAAGCAAAGTTCAGAATTCCGTTTCCTCTGAAATAAGAGCAGAGATAACGTTATCTCGTCCAGATAAAGACTTTCTAATAAGATTAACGTCTCTGACTCAAATGGAAGGAATGTTTTTCCTGTCAGGATGGGAAAGTTTTACTGCTCTCCTTTGAATTGTTAGGATGAGTTTAGCAGCGGAGCGTCAGGGTTGGTCTGGAAATTTAGAATCCGGGATTCAATCAACGGGAAAGAAGGAAACAAACAACAAAACCAAACTAGATTAATTTCTCTAAGAAAGAAAAAATATAATCATCCATCCATCCATCCATTTATCTGTCCGTCCGTCTGTCTATCATCCATCTATCCACTCACACAAATCTAACTATAAACTATAATCAGCCTTATAAATAAAAGTCCTTTTACTACGAGCAGATGGAGTACAGTCATGGCCAAAGGTTTTGAGAATGACACAAATATTAGTTTTCACAAAGTTGGCTGCTAAACTGCTTTTAGATCTTTGTTTCAGTTGTTTCTGTGATGGACTGAAATATAATTACAAGCACTTCATATGTTTCAAAGGCTTTTATCAACAATTACATGACATTTATGCAAAGAGTCAGTATTTGCAGTGTTGGCCCTTCTTTTTCAGGACCTCTGCAATTCCACTGGGCATGCTCTCAATCAACTTCTGGCCCAAATCCTGACTGATAACAACCCATTCTTTCATAATCACTTCTTGGAGTTTATCAGAATTAGTGGGTTTTTGTTCGTTAAGAAGGCTTCAGGGCGTCCAAGAAAGTCCAGCAAGCGCCAGGATCGTCTCCTAACGAGGATTCAGCTGCAGGATCACCACCACCATCATCATCATCATCATCGCCATCATCATAATTATCATCATCATCATCATCATGACCATTAAAGTTAAAGTCCCAATTCATCATCACACTCTGGTGAAGTTACATCTCTGCATTTGACCCATCCCGGTGATGGGGAGCGGTGAGCTGCAGCTGTGGCCGCGCTCAGGAACTATTTGGTGGTTTAACCCCCCAATCCAACCCCTTAGTGCTGAGTGTCAAGCAAGGAGGCATTGGGTCCCATTTTTTTCAAAGTCTTTGGTATGACCTGACCGGGATTCGAACCCCGATCTCCCAGTCCCAGGGTGGACACTCATACCACTAGGCCACCAGAGCTGGTCATTATCATCATCATCATTATTATCATCATCATGACCATCATCATCATCATGACCATTATTATCATCATTATCATCATCATGACCATCATCATCATGACCATTATCATCATCATCATCATCATGACCATCATCATCATGACCATTATCATCATCATCATCATCATCATGACCATCATCATCATCATGACCATCATCACCATTATTATCATTATCATCATCATCATCATTATTAGTTCCCGAGCGCGGCCACAGCTGCAGCTCACCGCTCCCCATCATGGGGATGGGTCAAATGCGGAGATGTAATTTCACCATTGTGTGATGATGACTTGGGACTTTAACTTTAATTATCATCATCATGACCATTATCATCATCATCATGACCATCATCATTGTCATGAACTGCAGGCTGAGGTGAGGATCCAAATGCAGGTGAGCAGGAATGAGCAGGCTGATTAGGAGTTCTTAAGGTTTTAATTAGTGAACTAAGCTGAACTGAGGCAAGACACAGACACAACATAAGCAATGAACCGACACTGAACAGAAAACAGACAGGGCTTAAATACAGGAGGATCTGGGGAGCTGGGTGATTAGGAGAACGAGAGGCTGGTGGGACCAATTAACAGGAACTGAAGCAGGGGAGACGAGATACTGGTGCGCAAGGAGCTGGAGGACAGGAGGGCTGGAAGGCAGAGCCTGACAGTACCCCCCCCCCCCCCCCCCTTAAGGGGCGGCACCGGACGCCCAACACCGACCAGGACTGAGTCTGGGGGGCCTGCGTTGGGGGCACAGGAGGCGGCAGGATCTGGGGGGCCGGCGACGTGGGTGCAGGAGGCGGGACCGTGGAGGCCTGGGGGGCCGGCGACGTGGGTGCTGTAGCCGGCTGGATCTGGGAGGGGCTGAAGAGGCGGACTGGAGACCGGCAGGCGGGAGAGTGGCTGAAGAGGCGGACTGGAGACCAGGAAGCTCGGAGTCCTCAAAACCAGGAGGAGGCGGGAACACCTCGCACAGGAACCCTGGACAGGACGACCCGGGCGGAGCCTCTGGGATAGGCTGGACCTCGGGCGGAGCCTCTGGGATAGGCTGGACCTCGGGCGGAACCTCTGGGATAGGCTGGATCTCTGGATCCACCCGGAACGCCAGGGGGGTCAGGGTCTCTACCTGGAACTCCAGGAGACCGACACGGGCTTGGAGCTGGGTCACCTCAGCCCGCATGTGAACCACCTCCATTGGCCCATCTGCCAGCTCACTGTCCGGATCTGGCGGGACCTTGGGCGAAGCCGACTGGACCCCTGGAGCCACCCGGAACGCCAGGGAGGTTAGGGTCTCTACCTGGAACTCCAGGAGACCGACGAGGGCTCGGAGCCGGACCATCTCCGCTCGCAAACGAGCTACGTCAGCTGGATCTACAGCAGGATCAGACCCTTGGGCTGGAACTGGCTGGGCTGGACTTGACTTGACTGGACTTGATTTGACTGGATCTGACTGGACTTTACTGGATCTGACTTGACTGGATCTGACTGGACTTGACTGGATCTGACTTGACTGAATCTGACTTGACTGGATCTGACTGGACGTGACTGGACTGTTGGAGGCAGCTGGTGCTCAGATAGAGTCTCCGAAGGCAGCTGCGTCTCCAAGCCGGGCCACAGAGCAGGGGCCTCTCTGATAGGCGGCTCAACTCTGGATGCCCGGCGCCGTTCAGGAAGTGGCGGAGGAGATGGCGGCGGAGCCTGCACACGCTCCCAGCGCCGTGGGCCAACCCCTGGAGAACACACCACCAGTCCGATGCCCTTGAGGCAGGATTGGTCCTGCAGCTCCTCCCAGCTGAACCCTCCAACCGGACCCAGAATGTCAGGCTGGAAGGCTGGCGTGGAGGTTTGGCGGCGTGGACGTCTGCGGCGCCGTGGTGGAGGTGGAGAGGAGTCAGGCCATCCCAGTAAATCAGCACAGGAAAAACAAAAATCACCGCTGGATCCTTTCATAGGTCGGTTCATTCTGTCAATTCTGTTGTTTCTTGTTTCTCACAGAAACAAACCTGAGAACCGTTCCAGAACCCGACGACTAGAACATGAGAGAAAACAGGTCAGATGTTCTGATCATTCTGAGCACGAGGGCCTGAGAGTCACGAGAAGCTTCACAAAAGTTTCAAGATCTTTCAGAAAGTTCTTTAAGAACCTTGGTTCTGGATTTCATCTCCAGCTTTAACTTAACTAATTATTGTATTTAAATAATAAACATGTTCTGTCTAGAGGTCACCTTGGGCTGGTTGGGTCAGATGAGTCCAGTAGGATCTCTGACCGGTCCTGGGACTCATTAAAGAACTAAGATCATTTCTTCCTCCTGTTTTCTCAGATCTCTTTTATCTCCTGGTGGTTTGTTCAGCATTTCCTGAGTCCCCTTGGGGATGCCACAGAAAGCCCATTAGAGTGGACCAGAAGGAGGTTCCTCGTGGTTCGGACTGTGACTCAGGATCTGCAGCCTGCAGGAGAGGATTCTGCAGCTCATTACACTTTTACGGCTGCTGTGGAAAGCCAGAGATCCAGGAGAGTGAGTCATCAGTGGGAGCATGTGTGCTGCTGATGCTGTAAAACTCTCCTTCTTTTAGCAGCAAACAGAGAAAAGCCACCGACAGCAGAGCAGCTCTCAGAGTTCAACCAGCCGTCAGACCAGAAGACCCAAACCAGAGACTTTTCTAAGATCCTTTATCTGCTGGTCGGAACAAAAACCGTCTTTTTAATCATAAACGTGTTTCTGGGTTTGGACGTTTCTGCAGAATAAATGTGTTCCGTGAGTTTCTGAAACCATAACATGAAGGAACCAAAAGGCTCGATGAGCAAACGGTGGTTTAACTCTTTATGATAGAACAACATGTGGCCTTTTGTTGGCCGATAATGACTAAACCAGTATTACTGTCATGGTCTGTGGGTGTTTGGGACTGTGGATTGTTTCTATGTTGGTTTGTTTCATCTTTATTCTCTTGTATTCCTTTAGATTAGTTTTTGTTTCCTTGTGTCTGTGTTCATTATTTATCTTATTTATTCTTTACATTCCCTCAGCTCCACAGTCATTGATCATGCACTCCTGTTTCTCATCAGTAATCGTTTAGAAGTTCCACTGGTTCATGCACCACATGCCAGATCCTGGTTTTCTCCGGGTGTTCCCGTGGACATTTGCTGTTTATTGTAAGTATTTTAAGTTCACCACCAGCCCCCTGGACCAGTCACCTGCTGGTGGTGGTCGGAGATACTGGTGGTACACGGTTTCTGCAGCCGTCAGTGTGCCCCAGTTGTGGCTACGATGTGGCTTATCATCATCACTACCTGCGTGTGAATGTGTGTGTGTGTGCGTGGGTGAATGACTGGATGTGCTGTAAAGCGCCTTGGGGGGTTGTAGAACACTAGAAGGTGCCATATAGATACAAGTCATTTACTATTCACTTGTACTTCGGTCTACACCAACCCCACATCAAGGCTATGATATAGTAAATTAGGCACCTGCAGTACTGAGATCCTCCACCAGGGGGATTCCATGCAGCAGGTTTTTTGAGGAACGTACAAATCCTGTTAAAGAGGTAAAACTCTTAAAAACCTGATGCATCTGGCCAAGTTTGAATATTTTTAATAATTGCAGAAACTTCTAAATACCATTAAAACTAAATTCATGAAAAAAATAATGTGAACATTTTAGTAAAGAAAAGCCCTCAAACTGGACATTATGAAGGAAACAACTGAGGGTAGATCTTTTTATCCTGCTGTGGTGGTTTTTTAAATTAGTTTTTCTCCTGGGTTGCTCGATAAATTCCTGTCTCTGTTCTTATTGAAGCTTAAAGCAGCAATCCGGAGTTTTCCCCTTTCAGGAATTATGTATGACTTCTCAGAAATCCGTAAAAGTGATTGTCTTATCATGTAGTGTGATATAATGTAAGCAATACGTCTCTTTTTTTTTGCTAAACCCGCCCCCTGCAAAGTAAAATCCGTGCAATAGGAACTGAGCGCTGGTCAGAACTAACCAATAGTGTTAGACTACCGCTTACGTGCTTCAAATTTAAGGAAGTACCTCGGCTGATGCAGAGTTGATGAACTTTTCACGGACAAGTAAGTCTTTAAAATATAAATATATGAAAACACAACATGACATGAGAATAATACTTGTAAAACAACGTGTTTTAACTCTGTTTGTCGGCTACAGAAGCACATTCATAAACAAGAAACGTGCAGTCGCCATCTTAAATTACCGAGTCCACCGACTATTGGTGCGATACGCTTGTCAGCCACTAGATGGTGCCATCAGATAAAAAAATACTCTGGACAGCTGCTTTAAGGTGTTCGACTTAACGAGTCTGACGACCATCTTTATTATCCTGAGACCTAACGACCTCCTTCACAATAAAAGCCTGGTAAATGGTTGTGATCAGATGTTGTCAGGCTGAATGCTGGGTGTGTCATGTTTTATAATCAGCTGATCAATAATTATTACACAACAGTTCCTGAACGCCTCAGTAAACATTCCCAACGAATAAACATGTGACCTGGTAGAAAAATGAATGATTATATAGAAATTATTATAACGCTAATGATTTATTGTTTAATAATAAGTATTCAGAAAGCAGGATTTACTGTTTATGATGAAATTTTAGTGTTTAAGAGGATTCGGGAAACAATTCAGACAGTTTAGTGATTTAGTTTTTCACTAAATGATGATATAAAATTCCTGTGAGGAAAGAAAAATAACATTTATTTATTTTTCTTTTGTGCAGAAAAAGTTAATGATGATCAGGGATGTCTGAGGTTAAATAATTCAGAATGTTTGTAAAACTGAAGCTTGATGTTCTTCATGATCCTTCAGCTCACAGAGGTGTTCTGTTGCAGCAGTGAGGTTATTTGTTTTTGTTCTCATGTGGCTCTACAGTAAAAAAAAAAACACAGATTTGTTTTGGCCTTAGCTGAAAACCTCATCAGTGAACCTCAGTGAGCTGCTGTTTCTGCACATTATGGAAACTTTGACAGGATCGCTCCGGCTGCAGCTGGAATGGGATTTTAATGGAGGGACACGTCTAACAAATGGGAAAATGATTGAAAAGTTAATAAGGCAGAGTTTTATAAGCTGTGAACGTGTTCAGAGTTAAAGAAGTGGAATCACATCAGCTGCTTGTTCTACAACTGGAAAGTTTCACCTCCAGTTTTACCCAATAAGCTGTTCTGGTTATTCTGAAAGTCAAACCCGGATCTGGATCAGGATAAGGATCTGGATCTGGATCAGGATCTGGATCTGGGTCAGGATCAGGATCTGGATCTAGATCAGGATCTCGATCTCGATCTGGATCAGAATCTGGAACTGGATCTGGATCAGGATCTGCATCTGGATCTGGATCAGGAACGTTTCATGTTTATGTGTGGGCTTTTTCCAGGTATATGATGATTCCAAGTTGACCCACACCATCCCATCTGACGGAGCTTCTCGTTTCCTGGCAGCATCAAACGTAACGTGACATCATCATCAACCCCACAGATGAAGATGTGACCTCCAACATCTGTGAGCTGAGCTCATCCCTCGTCCGACTCGTGTTTTTATTACTCATCTGTTGATATGAAGCCTGAGAATTTGGGATAATTATCTGAGAACAGAGACAAAAACCCCGGATGACCCTCAGGGACCACTATCCTCATGTTTTAGATCATTATTGTGGCTCTAAAGGACTTTCAAGCTCCTGTCTTAGATGTTTTCCTAACAGGGTTCTGCCGGACTCAAGGACCTGTTGAGAGGGGATTTAAACATTCAGATCAGGTGTGTTGGAGCAGGAAGTATCTAAAACATGCAGGGTAGTGACAACTCCTCATTAAAAATCTCATTGTTCCTTATTTAGGCAACAACTCCTCCAACAGGAAGTCTCCACCTTGTTTCCACTTACAGGAGCTTCCACGTCGTTGGTGTTGGATTACTGGGACAGTTCAGTTCTGATCAGAACCATCTAAACCCAAATCTGCAGTAATCTGAATATTTCCTGATTGATACAGATACGATGGTCCCCGTGGAGACAGTAAAGCAGATTCAGACAGCCTCACAGGAAGAAGATGTTTGGTTTCTGACGCGTCTGTCCACAAGAACAGGACCTCACCCGGAGACGAGAAGGCAGCTCTGCTGTAAATATGTCATCTTTCACCACTAATTGTCAGCAGTTGTTCTCAGCTGTGGAGCTGGAAGTGAATCCCGCTCCTCTGGACTGTTTAGTGTGTTTCACTGGGTTTTCAGATGTGGGACGGTTTAAAAGCTCCGAGTCACACGAACCATATCCGAGGATCCGAACCCGCCTCTGATGATCAGAGCAGTCACCGTGACACGTTTGTATGAAGGAAGCTCGGTCGGTGGAACGTTTCTCTCTGGAGTGAATTCATCTGATGCAAAAATAACGTCTGTGGAAACCCATTCCCTTTCAGGAGGGTCATTGTGGTCCAGCTGGGATGTGAGGCTTCATCCCAGAACATCTGAATGCCTCAAAAATTCCACAATGAACTGGGAAAAGCGTGTTTTCTCAGATCTGGTCAGAAACAAACATCAGGAGCTCTTTATGGACCAGAAATTCTTAAATAATGTACAAAAAACCCCAGAAACTACTAAAGAGACGGAGTGGTGCTCATTATCATCTTTGGTTTTCTTTTGTCTTTAATTATGAGTTCAGACTCAGATTTATGTTCCTCATAGTTCTAATTACGACCATGTTTTTTTTCCTGTGTATAAAGCAGCTGAGGCTGAAAACATCTAATATCAAACATGATCTGTGTCTCTTCAGCTCCAGGTGATCGGGCCCACCTGTTTGTCATCAGTAATCAGATCACCTGTTCCTGGTTTGGGGTCACCTCCTTCAGTATAAGAGTTCCCGAGGTCCAGCTGCTCCTGTTTGACTCCTGTTAGCTCCTGTGCACCTTTCTGGTGTCATCACCTTCACTTGGGTCCAAAATCAACCTAAATCATGACTATAGTGTTTTATATAAGCAGTCAAATAAAGGCAGAAGATATTATTTACATGGATTACGTTGGTTGTTTGCAGCTCGCTATCTTAGCACTTCCTGTTCTGGGGGAATCTCAAGATTTTCACGGAAGAAAATAATGATTTAATCTGAAACTGATGGTGATGTAAAGGTTCATAAAGGTAGTTCTGCATGAGCCTTTAACTGGTTCAGCACCTGGTAGAGAACATGTTAGTCCCAGTAGCTCACAGAAACATGTCCTGTCCACCCTGAAACCGGGAGGTCGTGGGTTCAAATCCACAGTCAGGTCTAACCAAACAGAGGTGCCCTCAGAAAATTTTGATAAGGGTGGCCAGACAGGGTCAGAGAGGATTTTGGGGTGGCACATCTAATTGGTCCTTGTGGTAACTGTGGGAGAGTTAAGCCTGTGATGTATTGCATGCTCCTTTATTCTTTTTTTTATTTAAAAAAAATTATACATCCAAAACACTCAAATTTGAGAAATACAAAAATTTCAGAAAAATACATTTCAGTTATTTCAAAATTTATTTTAGAAATAAATGTTTTTTAATTCACCTGTTGCTGTAAAAACCTATGGAGATATAAACTTTTCTTTTTTTAATGGTGAGCAGCAGAAACATATAAAGGTGATTCTCACAAAATTAGCATATTGTGATAAAGTTCATTATTTACTGTAATGTACTGATAAACATTAGACTTTCATATATTTTAGATTCATTACACACAACTGAAGTAGTTCAAGCCATTTACTGGTTTTAATATTGATGATTGTGGCATACAGCTCATGAAAACCCAAAATTCCTATCTCAAAAAATTAGCATATTCCAACCGACCAATAAAAGAAAAGTGTTTTTAATACAAAAAAGGTCAACCTTCAAATAATTATGTTCAGTTATGCACTCAATACTTGGTCAGGAATCCTTTTGCAGAAATGACTGCTTCAATGCGGCGTGGCATGGAGTCAATCAGCCCGTGGCACTGCTGAGGTGTCATGGAGGCCCAGGATGCTTCGATAGCGGCCTTAAGCTCATCCAGAGTGTTGGGTCTTGCGTCTCTCAACTTTCTCTTTACAATATCCCACAGATTCTCTATGGGGTTCAGGTCAGGAGAGTTGGCAGGCCAATTGAGCACAGTAATACCATGGTCAGTAAACCATTTACCAGTGGTTTTGGCACTGTGAGCAGGTGCCAGGTCGTGCTGAAAAATGAAATCTTCATCTCCATAAAGCTTTTCAGCAGATGGAAGCATGAAGTGCTCCAAAATCTCCTGATAGCTAGCTGCATTGACCCTGCCCTTGATAAAACACAGTGGACCAACACCAGCAGCTGACATGGCACCCCAGACCATCACTGACTGTGGGTACTTCCAATCAAATCAAATCAAACTTTATTTATAAAGCGCTTTTCCAACATAAAATGCAACTCAAAGTGCTTTACAGGTTAAAATGACCCTATATAACTGTCATTCCCATCCCTCCCACACAAGTTTAAAAACATTGGCAGTCATTACACACACACACCCCTAACTCCCATACACACACACTTAAGAACTTCAGTAAAAATGATATTTGGCTGAGTTCAGATGAGCCAGATATGGTAGGGCAAGGAAACGCCATCAGAGGAGCCGTCTTCCCAGGCTGCAGTAGGTCAACTGCAGCAGCCGAGGCACTGACACAGGGTGCAACGGAGAGGGAGGGCACAGACCCCGCCTCAGGAATCATTTGCAGGTGTTTAGAGTTAATTAGTTGATTCAGATGATTAGGTTAATAGCTCGTTTAGAGAACCTTTTCATGATATGCTCATTTTTTGAGATAGGAATTTTGGGTTTTCATGAGCTGTATGCCAAAATCATCAATATTAAAACCAATAAACGGCTTGAACTACTTCAGTTGTGTGTAATGAATCTAAAATATATGAAAGTCTAATGTTTATCAGTACATTACAGAAAATAATGAACTTTATCACAATATGCTAATTTTGTGAGAATCACCTGTATACATGTGTTTTTTATTCTGATTATTTCTTCACTCATTAATTAGCCTTTCGCCGGCCCCGCCCCCAGAACGGCTATTGTCCAATCACACATCATTGCAACCGTTACTATCCGACAACTCCAAACAAAATGATGAAGCTAAGCCTAATTTACTACTAAGCATTAGCCTCGATAGTAGTCGTGTCCTCTTCGTTTCCCCTTCAGAACCTCCTCATCGAGCTCAACCAGCAACAGCCAAGCATGAGTGCTCCCCCCGCCCGCGGCTGGGTGGAGGTCCGCCTCCCAGACTATCCAAGACCCTTTTAGATAAGACACACCATGCCGGCAAATCAGTGTAATATTACCTCAACCGTGTGTCTTATAAACGCACATTAAGCCTATTGGCGCAACAGCTGGTGGTGTCATGATCACGTGATTAATTAATGCCGAGCTCCAGCCGGGAACTATATGGAAAATGAAAGTAAACACGGGCATAAAAAGTTACATTTTATAAACAGACTCAGCTGAGATGATCAACTGAGCAATGCAGAGCGCCGGGAGCTTTTCTCCGTTAGAGTTGCCTGCAGCTCAGATCATCTGACAGCTGACATCTGACAGCTCACAGGGACACCGCATCGCCGCCACCACTTCTCGGACCCATGCGTCCCCGGACGCCGGACCTTCTCCCAAACTTCCAACTCCTTGTTCCCTGCTACGCTTCGCTCAGCGGAGCCGACACTAATGAATCCCTCCACTGCATACTGTAACCCTTTTGCCCCGATCTGGATGATATTGAGGAGGAATTGCTCCAAAAAATGTCGCTGACACGCATCTGTCTACTTCTTTCCATTGCGGAAATCTGCGGAGCTGCAGGATTTGATCAACTTATTGTCGGATTTGGTAACAGTAACTAAGGGGGGAGGGGCTCGGCGAAAGGCTAATTGTATCATATTTCATCATCATCATCATCATCATCATCATGCTTTATTTATAAAGCGCTTTCCACCACCCTCAAAGGGGGCCCAAGGTGCTGAACAAGAAAAATAACAGGAATAAAAAGTGGAAGCAAGTAATAAAAACATTAAAAATTGTTGGGTTTTACATTTATGTTTTAAATAAGATGAATTTATGGTTTGAGTGAACATTAAATGTGATTTATTAAACAACAATGATCTTTCCTGGGAGGTCAGCAATTTTCTATGACCACCCCTGGCCACCCCTTGGGAATGCCACTGCTTAAAAAATGGGACCCAATGCCTCCTCGCTTGACACTCAGCACTAAGGGGTTGGATTGGGGGGTTAAACCACCAAACGGTTCCAGAGCGCAGCGCAGCTGCAGCTGCAGCTCACCGCTCCCCACAGGGATGGGTCACATGTGGAGAACAAATTTCACCAGTGTGTGATGACTAATGGGACTTTAATAAACCTCTGACCCCATCAAGATAACATTATTTTTCTGGAATTTTCTGTTCATTATATTAAACCATCCAAGATCGGAATTGTTCTGATAATCCGAGCTTTAAACATCCTCACAGCTCACATAAACCAGCTAGTTTTTATTTTGAAGGTCTAAATCTGACGACTCAAAACCAGAAAGAAATCAGTCAGTTGCTCAAGTTTATTAGAAAGTCTACTTCCTTTTTATTTCCCACTTCCACACGTAAACTTCATGAAACCCAAAGGAAACGAGAACATGAAACTGTTTGACTTTACATTCTATTTCTGACTTGTTGGACATTTTTCACGAGGAAACAGATCCAGAAGTGCACTAAAACACCTGGACAGGTGTGTGAACGCACACTCCTGATGTGTTTATTTAGAGGATTTTCCACAGGGATCAAATACAATTTAAACCAAAGTTAACGTGGAACAAACATGATGACTGCATTTACTGATTCATCCACCGTCTGAGTCCGATATATTCATATAAGTTTACTGTTATTGTCATAAAACTGCCCTTTTAAAGTATAAAACTCGTATTACATCACGCTGCCGCTGCACGTTTTTACAGACACATGAAATAGCACCAGGAAGATGAAACGATCCATGCAGCAAATCATGATTCTTTGATCTGGTTGTGAAAAAACAAAACAAACAAACAAACAAAAATAAAAACTACTTCAAGACTTTGGGGGATAAAGTTCATGTTTGATGAGTCCAGTGCAGCCACCATTGCTTCTGCAATGCTTCCTTACAGTTTGGCCATTTTGGATGGTTTTCCTAAAGAATTCCCCTGAAAACGGTGGGAATCTGGCCGTGTCCTATGTTTCCAGTGCGGGGATGATTCGCTGGTTGACTGGTGCTGAAGGGATGAGGGGAGGAGAGAAGGACATTTAGATTCTTCATCCCAAAAACAGCTCAGATGCTTTCTTTGTCTTTGTCTGAACTTTTATAAACTTCTTTTACTTTCTTTATTGTAGATAGCTTCCTGAACAGCCTCAGTTCAGAGAAATAGTTTACATCCTCTAGGATTGATAAGCTAACTGCTAGGACAAGAAACTGACCTGGTGTTCCACACGCCTTCTCACACTCCTCGTACGTGTCGAAGCGGTTCTGGTTCCCGCCACAGCCTCCGTACCAGAAACGGATGCAGTTTTTACTGGAAGCGTCGTAGTGCCACTTCAGGACAAATTTCCCACACATTCCTTCATCTTTGGAAAGCTGACAGATGCCCACAGCTGTCAAAGCCGCTGAAAGAGAGTGGAAAACGAGGTTGGAATCCTGAAAACATTCCCAGGTCTTTATTTAGCTTCGAGTAATTTAGAAAAACTAGAATAAGGAGATTCCAAATTAAATCTAACATCAGAGGAGGCAGCGACGTGTCTGAATTAGATTTTTTCTACCAGTCAGATCATCTAGAGACAAACGGAGGAGGAAGAGGAGGAGAAGGATGAGGATTTCTTTGTGACAGAACAAAGTATTTTTTTTTTGCATGTGGATTAATTATTTACATGTGCTCCCACATAAAGGTTAGTAAAGGCCCAGAGAAATGAGGAGATTCCTCACCTGGAGATGGAATGATCTCCACCTGCTCCACCTGCTGCACCTGCTGCTCCTCCGGATGAGGCTCTGCTGCTGCAACACCACGAAACAGGAACGTTAGATGATCTCAGAAGAGCAGACGTACTATCAGTACGGAGTCAAGATAAAAAAAAATCCTGGAAGCTTTGATGGAAAACATTAAAAGGAGTTTTCCATCTTTCCCGACGTTTTTAGCAAACTTGTAATTCCAGGACAAAACAGAACTGTTCTCTTGGGAAATTAAAAGCTATTTTTTCCGGATCTGATTCGTTTTAAATTTTAGCGAGCTGCTTTTCCTCTGGTTCAGTGAGCATTTTACCCCACACATGAACACATATTAGCTCTTCATCCATGGATTCAACACGAATCCATCGACACTCCTGCAGAATTCCCAGCAACAACTCACCTGGCTTCACGCAGTTTTTCAAGCACTGGGCTTCTGTGTCGAACCTATTTTCATTTCCTCCACAACCTCCATACCAGAACTCTGCACAGAACCCATTTTTCCTGTCAAAGAACCACTTAGCCTGATAGTCTTTGCATGGCAATCCGGGGTCATAGTCAAGAGAGCACGGGTCTGCAAGTTCGTTAGCTAGAACATGCGAGAACAGCATAAAACACAGAAGAAGAAGAGATGGGACGGAGAACAGACAGGGAGAGAGTCTGGGTTAGGATTTAATGTCAAACAGGAGATACAAACCAAAAAACCAAGCAGTTAAATGTGTTTTATTGTTTTTATAACTGAATCATCCTGTAAAGAGAGAAAAATCAGAGGTTTGAGGAAAAGGGCATCGTTCTACAAGCATTCAATTAAAACTGCCAGCAGAAACAGTGAAAAGTGGATTAATTCTGAGTTTCTGTGAAGAAGTTAGAGACCACAGCTGTTAGTTAGTCCTCAGTGATGTGGTCCAGAGGAGAATCGTAACGTTTTTCATCAAACTGGAATTCACCAGATTTCTAATTTCCATTAGAAGGTTTTTGTTGTTATTCCTAAATAAAGATCCTCTTAAGCTGTGAAAGGCAGCAGATTTCAGGCCCAGGTGAGATCAGATTTCCTCCCAAATAACACGTTTTTTATTTTATTTTATTAGCAGTAGTGTTACGATATTGTTGCTGCTAATAATAATAAAGTTTCCCAACTAGCGCTGCCTGCAGAGCTGCTCACCGGTCTCCGGTGTGTCCAGCGGTGAGGTGTTTACGGTGCTGCTGCCTGGACTTGCTGCTTCTGTCGGATAAAACAAACTGTGATGCAGCAGTTGGCTTTTGTCATTAATGACTAAATAAACAATGACGTAAACGACTTAGAGTCTGTTCTGCATCACTGGCTCTTCACTTACTGGTTTTCATGACTCCTTTGCGCGTGGAGACGATCTGGCCCTCGGCCGTGTAGGCCGTGACCACGGCGTGGTACGTCTGAGAACTTTCCAGGTTGTCCAAAGAGATCTCTGAGCCTGAAACGTTGGACTTCAGAACCAGAGCGTGGTCCTGCAGGCGGGTCACAACTACCTCAAAGTAGACGAAGAGTTTGGGGTCGGCGTTGCTCCAACGCAGCTTCAGACTGTTGGAGGTGACGTTGGAGACGTGCAGCTCGTCTGCGTCTGAAAGGTGGAACACATGATGGGAAAGGGTTCAGCAGGCCCGCACAAGTGGTACTGAGTCGTGAGGGAAGTTAAAGCTGCTGCCAGTGGCTAATAGGGGTCACCATGGTAACTGCACAATGGAAAATGAGCCTCGAACAAACAGCTGATGTGCAAAAAAAAATCTTTTGTGTCTAAAAAAATCCTGAACCAGCAACAAAGACCCTGCAAGACAATAAGACAGTGCAAAGCTGCAAATGATCAAATGTCCATGAGCTGAATGACTCATTTTGTCATTTTGAGGCTTCAGGATCTTTAAATATAAAATCTGATGGTTTTCTGTGTTTTGGTGCAAAAGTGAAGCCTGCTGAGTAGAAACTGGACGTCTGGTTTTTGTTCATTAAAGGGTTAATTATTCCTGAATCAGAGCTTCGTGTGTCTGCATTAACCCTGATCCTGCTGCAGCTGAGCTGTGTTTATATTTAAACCATGTTTCTATGTCAGCTGATGGCGTCTGAACAGGAAGTTAACGCTCACCGTTGTGTTTTCGCTCAATGACTGCCTGGTGACTCTCATGATGTTTCTGAAGCTTCCTGGAAAGAAGGAGTTAAAGTGTTAGAGGAAAAGTCAACAGTGGGACAGCAATGAGACGGTTCGTGTCCCAGAGCTCACTCCTGATGCTGGGATGGCGTCTGGGGGCTCTTTAATGGCTGGTCACTCTGCAGCCACTTGCAGTTTGTGGACTGTTCGGGGGGCGTCTCGACTACAGTGTAACAGAAGTAATGAAATAAGTCCGTTAGATTGTTGAAACCAACAAAATTCATGGAGAAATGATGATTTTGATGTCGAACTTACTGCTGATGTATTTCGGTAACAGCTGGCCAAACATCTGGATGTGTTTGTCATAAAAGTGAGAAATCTTGTCCAACCTCTTGAAGAAGACATCCGAAGGCTCGGTGGCCATTTGTGACAAGATGTGAACATCCTTCGGACTCAGCGTCTGACCCACACCCAGGATGACCAGGAAGTAGCCTCGGCACTTGACCTCTGTGGCGATACGAATCAGCTGCTCCTCTTCCTCTTCTATGCTTCCTGTCACAAACAGCACAAGGACCTTCCTGTCCCGTTGGAGCGGTGCCTTCTCAAACACGTCCTCCACCGTGGACTCAATGGCTGCCGCCAACGCTCTGCCCCCCTCCAGCTGCTGCGTCTTCTCCAGTAGGAATTTGACAATGTCCTGAGCTGAGTGGTGATCAGTCAAACCGATGTCCACCTGAATGGGAGAGCCTGTTTTGTTGTGGACGAATGTGTAAGGAGCCTGCTGGATGACGGACACCCTGGCGTGGTGAAGGGACGATGTTGGGTTTGAAGACACGTGGAGTGATTCTACCATGTGAGCTATGTATCGCTTAATCTCAATGAAGAAGGATGGATACGTTGACTCAGAGCTGTCCAGTAAGAAAGCCATATCGATGTCAATGTCGGAGGTCACCGACCTCCGGTCCCGGCTGGCTGACGGGGGAATGTAGTCACACATTGGGTCCAGAGAGCAGAAATCTAAAACAAGACAAAAGGTACCGAAGATTAATACACAAACATTTCTATAACACAAAAATCTACTCCAGTCAGAAAGTTCTTCCTTGTTAGTAAAGGTTAAAAATAATAACTGGATTCTACATGTTAGCTCTGCTGCCTCACAGGAAGAAGGTTGCAGGTTCAACAGTCAGCTGTGCTCTTCATGTGGAGAGTTTGCATGTTGCATGGGTGGATGGATGGACGGACGGACGGTTGGACGGATGGATGGATGGATGGATGGACGGACGGACGGACGGACGGACGGTTGGACGGATGGATGGACGTATGGATGGACGGATGGATGGACGTATGGATGGATGGATGAATGGGTAGATGGATGACATTGTGTTTTTGGTTCGGCTCAGTTCACTTGGACCCACTTTGAAGCAGGTACTAAAACTGAGTGGAGCTACTCTGAGTAGGAACTGGTGGAAAGGGTTCACATTTAGACCAGGACAGGTGCTGTGTTCTTACTCAGGACCTGAGGGAGGCTGCTGACCAGAAACCTTTCTCAACAGCTCATTAAACGTCTTACCAAAGCAAACATGGCAGGTGATGATCTTCTGGAGGACTGCATTGTACTGGGAGCTTCCAATGGCAGGAAGGACTATAACCTGGGCCAGAGCGGTGTTGTTGACCTGGTCAACAGGGAGAACAGACATGTTTCAGCGTGAAGGCGTGACTCTGTGTAGCGAGTGGTTTGGTCTGGTTTTACCTGCACCGCTCTGCTGAGGGCCCTGTCCTCTCGGTTCACCAACAACAAAGTGGCGATTCCAGCATCGTGGAGGCGGAGAGCTGCATTAGTTATTGCTTGTGTCGGACCGGTCCGAGGACCAACAAAGAAGATGGCCACTTTCCTCATCAGGAAACCACTGCGCACCCTTTTGAAGGTGTTCTGGGCAACAAAGCTCATGGCGGTGTCCAGGCTCTGAGCCTTGGTGGACCTGGGATTCTGGAGACCCTCGATCCGCTCCACCAGGGCACGTTTCTTAATGGCATCAGCAAACCGGATCTCGGTGATCACCTCGCTGTTATAGAGGGTCAGAGCAACTCGAGCTCCTCTCGGACAGTTGCTCTCAGCGATGGTCATGTTTCTGACCAGGCTCGCCACCGTGTTACGCATGTTGTTGAAAACTGGACGGTCGACGCTCTGAGAGATGTCCAGGGCGAAGGCCAGCTCGGTGGGGTAGAGGGGACATTCCTGCTGACCTAATAAACATAAACATGGTTTACTGAATAGCAACAGAGAAAACACACACGTGTCAAATAAAAATGTTATTTACTTACCATAACAGCAAGCTGGTGGAGAAAAGTACAACATATGTGTTTAGATGTTTTAACTCCATCACCTCAAATTTGTAAGCTCTAAATAAAAACACTCACGGCAGTTGTCTCTGATCCTCTTCACCAGGTCACATTGCTAAAGGAAACAAGAGAGAACAGGGATCAGTGGAAGGTAGACGCTTCTTCTTAAGAAACTTGACCTTACAAAGCTGGACTCTTACCACAACACCTGGTCCTCGGGGGCCTTTGGAGCCCTGCAGGTAGAAAAACAGCTGCATTTAACAGATTAGGAGATGGACTAACATCTGGATCTGAACCAACAGGTGTTCAGCATGTCTGAGCGCTGAGATTCATGCTTTCTCTTTTTCCCTAAATCTTCCTGCTTTAGAAGGAATTGACTTGATACCTGCAGGTTCCTTTGTTGATCATGAGATCATGTTAATGTCCAGGCTTGGGTCTGATTACTGGTACTGCAGCGTTTTTGTTGTTTTCAGGTTCTTTTTACCATTGATCAATTATGTTTTATGGTCTTCTTTGATTTTATTTAGTTAGCTGTCTGGGGTTTGTTCTCCTGCTGCGTCGCAGCTTCATCACAGATTTAAGCATTTCAGCTTGTTTTATGTCCTTTGTTTGACTTTCACACCTGTTTTCAGTTTTCTGCTGTTTGTTGCTACTCGTTTCTCTCCTGAAAAGATTTTCTTTGTTCTCCACCTCAGACTCAGCTGTTTCTCATTTTATTTTATGTCTTTTTTATTTTTTCTGGATTCATGTTTAAAATCATGTTTGAGTTTATTTTCAGATTGTTATGCTCCATTAAAAATCCAATTGTATATACTTAATCTTTCTTGTTTATGCAATAAAAAGTTTATGAATAGAAATGTTCCATATAATAATAATAATAATAATAATAATAATAATAATAATAATAATAATTTGGGGTCCATGAATGACATATCTTGTAGAATTTGTCCGCACAACCATTTCCAGCTCCAGGTACTTACATAAGGTCCAGGATATCCAGGTTCTCCCCGCTGTCCAGGTGATCCTTCATTCCCAGAGACACCCTGAAAAGAGTAGACGAAATAACAAAATGTTCTCTTTTCCTCTGAAGTGGTTCCTTTAGCTTTGAACAAAATAACATTAACTTGGTAGATATGGGGCGGGGGTGCTGTTTCTGGGCCCCCCTCATACCCTGGGCCCGGGACAACTAACCCGTTTGTCCTGCCTGAATGCCTTGTGAGTCATTCTTTGTGGAATAAAAGCTCTGGCGCTCCTGTTTTAGGACGTAGAAGTTAGAGGGAAGCAGAAAACGACAGGATTTGGACTCTTACTTGTTAATATTCATAATCTCACCTCTGATATAGGCATCTCATCCACTGACTCTGTTTGCTTTGCAAGGTTGATGTTTTATCTCTACAAATAAGCCTGAATGAGTGCTGCCATATTGTTGAGTTGCTAATGCTAACGGTTAGCTTCTGCTAGCTGAGACACGCTCTGCCAGGAGGGAGGGGTGAGTAAGCTTGTAGTAGGCTATCGCGAGCTTCCACTAGGTAACTCCTGTGAGTGATTCGTACCGTGAGCTGCGTGAGTCATGACTCATGAGCTGAGCTGGGTTGGGGGTTAGTGAGTCGTATGTAGCACCGCAAGCTTCCACTGGGTGACTCGTTTGAGCTGAAACTCGAGAGGGAAGAGTGAGTGAGTCGTTTGTCCTCTGAGTGAGGCCAGCTACAGAGGAACTGAGTGATTCTTTCATGTTATGATTTAACGCCAGATGCGTAATTTGGAATCGTAGGATGACCAAGGCAGGTCCCGCCTTTCTCGCCTCTGATTGGCAGGAAGGGCTCTCCTACGATTGGCTAGTTCATGTAACAGCAAACCGTCTTCCCTCGCTGCAGGTTTTTATGTCTGCAGACAGATCTTAAGGAGTTTTTTTGAAGAACATGTGAACTTAGAGCTATAATAACCATTCTGTCCTGTTTTACAACAAACTAGCTTCAGTTTATTTTATAAAAAAAAAACCTGAAAAACATCAAATGTGAACTTGTAATAAATCTTGTTGCATTTATCACACTGTTGGATTGATTTTATATCTGTTGGCTGTCAAGCATTGATGTTATCTTATTACTATAGGCTATGTTATGTCTTCACTTTCATAGGTTAAGGCTGTTTGTGAGTTAGAACACATCTCATCATGTGTGTGTGTGTGTGTGTATCATTTAATCTAAATTTAATTCAAAGCTGATTATGATTTAGACCTATTTTTCACCAGTTTTCATTATTCTAGAAGAGAAACAGACCTGCTGCACACAGCTGGGCAAAATAGTGCAGTTTTATTATATTTCATACCAGGTAAGGCACATATAGCCTATGTACTTCACTAACCTCAATGCTTTACAAGCAGGTTGCATTATTACAAAACTTATAGCACATAGGCTTGATAGGACATACTTTAACAATTTTAAATTAATGGGCCAAATTCATCATATTTTACAGCCACATCTCTGGCGTTTATAACAAACCAAACCGTTTGAAATTTGGTTGAAAATTGAGCAAGTTAGAGTTGTTTAAATAGTAAATGCACAATTGACACCAATGTTACGAAAGGGGGCAGCTGTCCGAGGTAAGATGGCCGCCGCGTAGGGATGTTCGTCCAATCGACGAAGAGCGCGGGTAAGGCATCTAGTGATATATATGATATCTATGAGTCAGACTGTTAGCAGAGCGATGCTACTGAGCTAATGAGCTTCCAGCCCAGAGCAGGTAAAGAAATGTTTTTATTAAGAAACTGGCTGTTGTTTTGTTCCACAACTTTAATGATAATCTGAGTGTCTATTCCATAGATATCATATAAACACTAGATGCCTTAACTGGGAGTCGACCGCGTCCCTACACGGCGGCCATCTTACCTCGGACAGCTTACGTTCCGTTATCAGTGGTAGCAGATGGAAGGTGAGTGAACAACTTCAACAAAAACACTCTTAACTCGATTAAAAATGAACGGATTTACAAGCCGGTTGCATTATTACAATCCTTATAACACATAGACTTGATATGACATACTTTAACATTTTTAAATTAACGGGCCAAATCCGTCATATTTTACAGCCACATCTCTGGCGTTTATAACAAACCAAACCGTTTGAAATTCGGTTGAAATTTGAGCAAGTTAGAGTTATTTAAATAGTACATTCACCATTGACACCAATGTTACGAAAGGGGGCAGCTGTCCGAGGTAAGATGGCCGCTGCGTAGGGACGTTCGTCCAATCGACGAACAGCGCGGTAGTGTTTATATGATATCTATGGTCTATTCTATCGGCGGCTAATGCAGGAGCTAGCTAAGGAGCTAGGGGTAAAAACAATATTTTCAAGTTCAGCCTGCATGTTAAAACTCAGGGTGACCAATTGTGTTTCAAAAATAACAAGTAAAAAACTGTTTCTCAGTGAACTTGGTGTTTGAAATGGGTTTTTAAATAAAGTAGGCTACAGGTGAGCTAATAGCTTCTTGGCTAGCTCTTTAAGGATTTCTCTGAGAAACTTTGACGCAGAACTACGAGACAACTAATATTTTTTACATACTTGGAATCAAACTGCTGTAAAAGCAGCAGGGAAAGACCAAAATATGACGTCGGTCTCATACAAGGCAAGATACAATTATTCTCAGAGAAAAAAGAAGATCTGACCCAGAAAACATTAACAAAAGACCTAAAACTTACTCTCTGTCCCTGGTTTCCTCTGGATCCAGGTCCACCTCGGGTGCCAGGATCTCCAGCTGCTCCCTAAAACCAGGAAGGAAAAAAATATATATATGAAGATTAATTTCATCACTCATCAGTTTACGTTTGAATTTGTAATCCTGTGTTAGTGTTTCCATTACCTTAGGTCCAGGGAATCCTGGGAAACCTATATCACCCTGTAAAAACATTCAGTAAACAGTTTTTATTTATTGCCGTAAATGGTTTAAGATCATTTGTGTTTGACTGAATAAGGTGGTATCAGAGCCCTCACCTTTCTTCCTTTTGGACCTGGGGAACCAGGCCCGTCTCTACCATCTACACCCTGGGTGGGAAAACGGGACAGAAACATGTCTGAACACTAATCACCTGCACACACACTCAAAAATATTGATCTATTGTGGTATCTTATAGGTTATGAATCTGGCAAATGGAAAACAGAAAAGTGGTTTCTGAGCTTCATCAGCAAACCTCAGCTGGCTCTTAAAGCTTTCCTTTGCTCCGATCGTTTGGCCAAATCAGGCCTTTTGGTTTGCGTAACAGTGTTTATCTTACTCAACAGAAATGGGAAGTGAGATGTGACTTTTTCTTACAGGCTCTCCATGGGGGCCAGGGGGCCCAATAGCTCCACCCAGTCCTGGGTCTCCTGGTTCTCCCTACAAGAGTCCGTTAGAAACAGAAAATCAAGAGAAGGCAGACAAGAAAAAAACCCTATAAATTAAGTTTAAAATGTTCCTTTAAGGTGTCAGGTCCAGTTCTGCTGATTTAATAAAGCTCTTCTGCTTTTATACACCTTAAGCTTCAGCAGCTTCTTCCTGTTTGAGCAAAAAGACTAAGAATGTGTGCCCAGTAATCTGAGAGAACTTGGCCTGGACCGGCATGTTTAGAAATTAAACAAGAACATGAGACGCAGGACTCTGTCCCGTCCATACCTTACGACCAAGAGGTCCTCTTCTACCTTTCTCCCCATTTGGACCTGGTATTCCTCCAGGACCCTACAGAATAAACAATATGACGACACGGTTATGTTTAAAGTGATTTATTTATAGAAAACCCAAACATTTAGGTTTACTCACTCGTGGTCCGGGGTTTCCATCTTCTCCTCTTGGTCCCGGGGTACCGATCGGTCCACCTTTACCCTTAAAGGAGGAAACAGATGACATGTTTACAACTTTCTTGCATTTTAGAGTTGACGTTTTTTACATGTTAACTAAATTTCACAAAACAAAATCTCAAAATGAAGTTGTTAGAGAAGTCTAAAACGAAGAGGAAGAGTGGAGGAAGGAAGCAGGGTGGGATTCTGAAAATGGAGGAACTTAGGAGGTAGCTTCATGAAGCCTCAACACAAACAGAAACTAATTAGAAAAGAGCATGTTTGTGCATAATTATGTAACTCCAACCATAGTTACAGTTTGGTAAGACGCTGGATTAACGACAAAAGTCATACTTTTATCAGATATAGGCAAAAATAAATGTATGATCTGCCATAACATGAGATAAGGTGACAAACTTACTCTGGATCCTGCAACACCAGCCTGGCCTGGCAGACCTCGATCTCCTGCAGCTCCTGGACGTCCCTGAAAAAATCCCAAAAATGTTACAGCTACAAGCAACACCACACAAACGAAATACTTTATCATAGAATAAGAGACTCACAGGTGGACCAGGTGGGCCTCTTCTGCCATCCAGTCCCTAATAATAAATCAGGTGTGACGTTTAGATTTGGTTAAAAAGATAAACGATGATTTACAACACAACAGTTATTTACCCTCCTTCCGAGTTCTCCGGGCCCTCCATTCCTCCCATCCTCTCCAGGAACTCCCTATCACAGCAAAACCAACTTCAGTCACACCAACATTTATAACACCAAAATGATCAAATGTGTTTTTGTGTAGATCCAGGGTAGCATTACCACTGGTCCGGCATCTCCAGCATCTCCCTTAGGTCCTGCCTGGTTGTTATCCCGTCCACTCGTTCCCTGTTAAACCGACAGGGATTAGGTGCTGAATGACATTCTAGTGGCATCGGACTCTGGGTCTCAGGTATTGCTGCTTTTGTTGGACTTCTCTGCAGCCTTTGATACTGTGGACCATCATATTCTATTGGACCGACTTGGGTCTTGGGTGGGGGTGACGAGCATTGCCCTCAAATGGTTTAGCTAATACCTAGCCAAGCGATCCATCACTGTCCAGATTGGTGACTGTACCTCTCCTTGCCTCCCACTGCCTTGGGGTGTGCCGCAAGGCTCTGTCCTCGGGCCACTCCTTTTTTCCATATATATCTTGCCACTGGGAAAAATCCTGGAACAGCACGGTTTTGACTATCGCATCTACGCTGACGATTGCCAAATTTATCAGGCACTGAATAGGAAAAGCATGGGCTCCCAAGTTTCGGCATGCTTGGCTGACGTTAAGGGCTGGCTGGCTGCCAATTTCCTTAAATTAAATGAGATAAAAACTGAGTCTATCGTTTTTGACCCCCACAATCCCTCAGGCTTTCTTTCTGCTTTTGATTTTTCTGCTCTCAACCCTAAGCAGTGTGTAACTAGTCTCGGGGTAAAATTGGATGCCGCCCTCTCAATGGCCCCTCAGATAAACTCAGTGGTGAGGTCTTGTTTTTATCAGTTACGCCGTGTAACTTGTTTACGACCAATCCTGAAACGGAGGCAGTTGGAATCAGTTATACATGCTTTTCTCACCTCTCGCATGGACTATGCAAATGCCCTCCTTGTTGGTACTCCTGTTTCAGACCTGAACCGGCTGCAGATCATCCAGAATGATGCTGCTAGGTTTTTAACAAACACAAATCGTCGTTGCCATATCACCCCGGTCTTGGCACGTCTCCATTGGCTCTCCGTTACCTTCCGTGTACGGTTTAAATTACTGACATTTGTGTTTAAAGCAGGGGTGCCCAATCCTGGGCCTGGAGGGCCAGTATCCAGCATGTTTTAGTTTTAACTCTGCTTCAACACACCTGATTTCAATCAGCAGGTGATTAACAGGCTTCTGCAGAGCTCAATGAGCTGCTGCACAGGTGATTCCACCACTGAATCAAGTATGTAGGAGCAGAGAAACCACTAAAATGTGCTGGATACCAGGATTAGGCACCCCTGGTTTAAAGCCTTACATGACTAAGCACCTCCTTATCTGTCCGTCCCTGCTCACCCCATATGTACCCACGTGCACATTGAAGTCAGCTGATCTCCTGCTACTCTGCACTCCTTGGATGTCATACAAATCACAGGTGAACGAGTGTTTGTCTATGCTGCCCCCATGCTTTGGAATTCACTTCCCATTCCAGTTAGGCAGGAACCCTCTCTGGCTGTTTGGCTTTTAGACTTGTTTATTGTTTTTATTGTTCCTTTTTTATTGTTCTTATTGTTTTTACTGCTTTTATTTGCTTTTACTGCCTTGCATTGATGGTTCTACTCTTATTGGTTTTTATGTCGGGTTTTTTTTTTTAAATGAACCTGCATGTGCAGCACTTTGGTCAGCTCTCATGCTGTATTTTAAATGTGCTATATAAATAAAGTGATGATGAGGGGTCACATTTACAAGAAAATCAGACTAATTGAGATACGTTTGTTTTTATTCACACAAGCACAGCCTGAACAAGTCTACAGAAACATTTACCATCTCCATCATGTTATGTGATGATTACTTACAGGATCTCCTCTGATTCCTCTTTCTCCTATGTCTCCTGCTTGTCCTTTGCTGCCTTTTGGTCCCTAAAAATGAACAAAAGCAAAAATTATCATACCAGCATTTTCATTTATAGGAAAGGAAAAGCAGTTGCATGAAGTCTCTTACTCTTCTGCCAGGGTTTCCTCTGTCACCTGGAGGCCCAGCAACTCCACTTTTACCCTGAAAACATGTTAAAGCCCACAACCTCATAGCGTCTGCATGGATTTCTGCACATACGTGTATTATCAGCACGTTAACTAAAGAATTAAATAGAAGACACATTTACCTCTTCTCCGTTGATGCCATCAAGTCCAATTTCTCCTAAATCACCCTGAAAAGAAGCAGCCTTTGGTCAGACAATTGCATTTTTACCGTAACATTTCTTCATACTGTTGAGGAAAACACCCACCTTTTCTCCTGAGAACCCACGAGAACCCTACAAAGAAGGAATCATTTGAAATAATTTTATTGCAGTAATAAAACAGCATTTTACTTTTCAAGATGAATGATAAAGATGCATTAAAACTACCTTTAGACCTCTCTGACCGGGACATCCCTGGAAACCCTGAGTTCCGTTCACACCAGGAGGACCTCTTTCTCCCTGGAATTAAGGAAAACGAAAAAAGTTTCATCAGTGGAACAGAAACAAACAAAAGAGAGGTGACAAACAAATAGAATAAATATATAAATGATGGGAGAGTAAACTTACAGGTCCTCCCTCATCACCGGGATGTCCTGGACTTCCTGAAAATCCCGGACTTCCCTTAGATCCTGGCAGTCCAACTGCTCCTCGGTCTCCTCTGGTACCGGTACATTTACACGGCACTCCGCAGCACTCCCGCTCCGCAATATTGTCCTATGGAATAAAACAAAATAAGCACATTGCAGAAAGCCTTTCTAAAATGGTAACATCTCAGCACTCACCAACTCCTCCATAAGCTCATAATCCAAGTCCATGACGTTGAGTCTCAAGGGTCTGGTGTACCGGAAGCCACGACCAAACTCCAACGTCAAAGCCTCCTCAAAGTTCTGCGCCCGCTCCAGCCCAACCAGAATGAAGCTGTTCACTCCTGATGAGGTGGTTCAGAAACATGTTTATCCTTCTATGAGGGATGTGTCATATGTTTGTTTTGAGATCCTTTTACCTGATTGACGAAGTTCTTCAACTCTTTTCTTCATTTCAGAGAGCGGAGCATCAAGACCATCAGTCAGATGGATGATCACCTTCGGGAGAAAAGAGGAAATATGAAGGTAAGTTTGCAATTCTCCTATTAACTCAGCGAATTATGGTGGCTCTGAAAATCTCTAGTGACCAACCTTCACAGTGTCGTCCTGCCTAACTTTGAACCTGTTGTTGTAAGCTGCAATTGTCTTGCCATCAAGGACAAAGGGGCCGCGACTCCGCAGGGCTCTGAAGTCCTCAAACAGCTCATTAGGATTGTTCTTGAAGTCTAACTGAACAGGCTCAGAGCTGGAATCCATGGCCAGCATGCCCACTAGGACTGTGGGTTCCTGGCCACCTGAGCAGCTGATAGATGCCATGTTGGAAATCCTCTGCAGAATAGCGCCCATCTTGCTCTGGAGGTTGGTCTGAGTGGTGAAGATGTTTTGGGCAGACACATCAAAGCCTACCAACACCTCAACGTTGCAAGCTGTGAAACAACAATGTAGTACTTGATGTTAGTGAAAACCATCTAAAACCTTTTAGGCAAATTAACTTGACTATAAAGTATATTAGAAGAAATATTTCTCACGTTTAGCCACTTCTCCCACATCAACACACATCTTCCCATTTACTACCTCATCCAAAGCCTCCAGGATTTGTTCATTCAGCTCTGACAGCCCCAGATAGTTTTCTGCTCGGGCCACAGTGGAGGACTGACTCGCCAAGTTCTCCAGCTCAGCCTGGATGTCCCCCACTCCAACAGCAAAGATTTTTACGCCCTTGTTTTTCAGACCCAGGGCTGCGGTTTTGCCATCATCATCTGAGCGTCCTCCCGTGACAAGCAGGAGGATCTGAGGGGTTCCTTCATCCTTCCTGCTGCCTTTCGCCTTAGTAAAATGGACATCTTGAATGTGTTTTATAGCTGCGCCTGTGTTGAGTCTACCTCCGCGGTCGTATTGAACTTGTTCAATGGCATTTAAAATAGCATCTCTGTTTTGGTATGTGTTGAGATAAAAAGCATCAGTCACATCTGTGGAATATTGTGCAAGGCCAATCCGAAGGTTGTCTCTGTCATTGTAGAACAGATCAATCAGGTTGGTTATGAAATCTTTGACTGTTCTGAAGTTGTCTGGTTTCACTCTAATGGATCCATCTAATAGAAACACTACATCAGCCTTTTTAATAGGAATACTGGGATCCGCTGAAAAACAGAAACAGAGACAAAAGATTCATGAATAAAATATGAGTAAGGAAAGTTTCCAACAACAGCAGGTGATTGAGGAAATGCAACAGTGACACAAGCTCAGACAGGTGAGAGAACGTGGTTCTGACCATTAGATGTATGATTTGGTAAAAAACAAGTGAATATCATCACAACAGGGATTCTTTATACCTGCTGGATAATTATTGGATCATCGACATTAATGTCAACATGCACTCGTTTTAATAAAATGGAAATCCAGGTATTAAAAAAATCTTCAGGCAACAATTGTCCTCTTCCTGTTACCTCCGTTATCTTTGAATTGGACTGTCAGGGTGCTCAGTCCACGATTCGGTTTCAATTCAGTTTATTTATATAGCACCAAATCACAACAAGAGTCGTCTCTTTACAAAGTAAACATTCCAATTTAACCTCGTTATCAGTGCATTGAGTTCAGTTCATTATGCCTGTTAGTCAAAAGTTTCCTATGTAAGAAATCCCAGCACATTGCATCGAGTCACTGACTTGTTGCATCAGAGACTTTACAGCAAACCCCCTAACGTTACAAAAATCTGACCTGCATGTGGAGGGGCTGTGGGAAATCTTCTGAGGGTCACTTGATTTATGGTTGATTTTTAGTAAATTCATTGTCTCCTAATCAATAGCATGCTGTTATTTCCTCCATTGAATTCTCGCAAAACATCTCAGTTACTAAAACTATAAATTAGGAGATGGTACACAGCATAACCAACCTATGGTTTGTTGAAAATATAGTAAAATAATGTACACCTGCTATCTAACATAAGAGATGAAACACTCACTAAAGACTGTGGTCCTTGTGGAGTGCAGCTGACCATTTTGTGCTTTTTTTGATTTGTTTTTCTGAAACGGCGTACTAAATTAGTGGACAACTTTTTTGGGGGCCTTAGTCTTATTAACCATATTTTTAAAGTTTTCATACCATCCATATCTATTCAATCAGGAGTCTATTTGCCTAAAGCATTTACTGAAACATCTCAAATGATTTCAGGTGCGTTTTTTCTGCAATCATGGAGACATAATAAGTAAAGTTTGTGTAACTTACTGGGAGGATCAGGATCTGGGAAAATTTGTGTGCTCCCACTAAGTCTGGCAATAAACTTGTCTTTTACTGATGGCAGGTTGGGGAGTGTAGGAACTTTAAGAACATCTTCAGAGGTTGTGGCAATTTGCCTCAGCTGATTTACATCAGCATCACCACCTCCAACACCGATGCAGTTCACACGTTTGTTCTTCAGCAGAGGTCCAGAGATAGAAACTGACTGTGTTGAGGGTCCACCTGTAAGGACTACAAGATGCTGGGAGGCCTCTGAAAGACGAACACCGGCTGATGGTTTTACCTCATTCTCTAATACATAATCAATGGCATTGGCTAGTAGTGAGGAGCGTCCTCCCATCTGACGAAGTCTTTTGATGGCAGAGATAACAGCTTGCTTGTTGTTGTGGGAGTTAAGTGAGAACTCTGTTTTCATTCTGTCTGCATACTGGACAACAGCCACACGCACTTTATCAGGCTTCACATCCAGCTGTTGGACAACGCTGAGGATGAAATCTCGAATATGAGCGATGCCTGCTGGACCGGTGGTGTCTGAGCCATCAATAAGGAAGATAATGTCCTTTTTCCCAAGATCCAGTGTGACTGCTATACAATTAGAAAAAAAGGAAAGATGTAAAAAAAAGTTAACCTTTTTTATCCTAGCACTACAGTACTAAGAACATTCTTAAAAGCAAGAAAACAAAATAACAACTTGGATAATCAATTTTACCTTTAAAAAAATGTTAAAGCAAAAATGTTTTACCTGTCTCCACAGTTTGTATATACTTTCTGATGTCAGCTGTTGATATTGTTTCAACTGAATTAATAAGTTGTGGCTCCACTCTTGAAATTTCTTGGAGACTATCAACAGAAAATGCAAGGTCTGGCCTTAAGGAAATACTTCGCAGTTCACTTATGTCAGCATTCCTTGAGCCAATGGCAAGAGGTGCAACCTGACTCCTCTTGAGCTGGTCAGCTTGTGTGGCCACATCATCTGACGATTTTCCTCCTGTAACTAGAATCAGGAATTGAGGCACCCCTTCTTCCACACGGCTTCCTGCAGACCTCTGATAGATGTTTCTGGAGACCCACTCAAGAGCACGACCCGTGTTAAGCTGATTTCCACCCTTGCTTCTAAGCTTTCCCAGGGCTTGGCGCACCTCATTCTTGGTGGAGTACTCATTAAGAATGAATTCTGCCTTGGGATCTTCACTGTACTGCACCACAGAAACTCGGACCCTATCTAGTCCTACATCCATCCTGTCCACAACTCTTCTTATCATGTCACGAATGGATGGAAAATCGCTGCGCCCTGCTGTTGTGCCATCAATGAGAAATACAACATCCCTCTTATCTCCGCTTGGTAGTGGTGTGAAAACTGTTTTAAAAAAGTATAAAAACACAAAGAAAATGAGGAAACAATTATTTCATGCTTACTTTGATATATATAAAAATAAATAATACAAAAATTGCTTTAGATTCGTCTTTCGACAAGTTTAACCAAATTACCTTCATAAGATGGAAACTCTGGCGTCAACCTTGAGATGTCATCATCTGATAACTCTGTTAAAGTATTGATTAGGGATTCTTGGACCCTGTACAAGCCAGGAAGGTCATCCACGGGGAAGGCATAACGAGACACATATGACACAACCTGCAGTTCTCTTTGGTTGACATCCCTAGTACCAATACTGAAAGGAATTATCCTAGATTGTTTAAGGGAAGAAGCTGCCTGACTAAAATCATCTGTAGAGGGCCCATTGGAGACAACAATCACAAACTGAGGCACACCTTCTTGACTCCTGCTACCTCTTGATGGAATAAAAGCGTTCTGTTTGAGAAATTGTAAGGCTCGGCCCAGGTTACGCTGTCTTCCTCCTCTTTGTCTCATTTCGCTGATGCCATTCAAAACACCCTCTTTTGTTGCATGCGTGTTCAGATCCATGTCAGCCTGAGCAGAGTCCCCGTATTGAACCACACCAATCCGGATCTTGTTTTCACCCACATTGAGACTCTCTACCACCCTTCGAATAAACTCCTGGATGATAGCAAATTCGCGTCCAACACCATCGGATCCATCAACAAGGAAAACGATATCCTTCTTTGGGCCATGTGATTCAGCTGAATAAGAAAAAAAATATGATTTTTAGAAAAAAAAAATTGAAGTCACAAGAAATCATTAAAGAGTAATTTCATAACATTGTTAGAGCCATATTTGTGTGAGAGCCACAAAAAATAGGTGGTTAAAAATTTGCTGGATGGATGAAAAGCAACTTATGCAGCTGAAAGAGGTTGACTTAGAACTGATACTCTCATGTTCGGTGTGAAATTGTAGCAATAAAAATTGTAGCGTGCAAAGAAGAGTGAAAGAAAAGACATTTATTAAAGTACATTGCAATAAATATTTTGACAATGTTCCTTGAATTTTATTGAAGAAAGGATGTCAGAAAGGACTTGTTTGTCAACACTGGATAAGCTAGACTTAACCAAACACAAATTATACACTGTTTAACTTTTATCCAAGCAAAATAACAGACTATTATTACAAGTCACTTTCTTACCAGTCACTACTATAAAGAAAGTATAGTTTAAAATGTGTTTTAGCAAAATCATAGAAGATATAATGAGTCAATTCCTTACCAGTCACTACTGGGGTCAAAGGTGTAGTAGGCCTCAGTTTAACTGTGCTCATAACTGAAGAGAGCTGTTCTTGGACACTGGGCAGGTCAGTGAACTCAGACACTGCAAAGGCGTATCTAGGCTCGTAAGATAACCTCTGCAGCTCTCTACTGTCAGATGTCCTGGTTCCAATGCCAATCACAATGACACCCTGCTGTTTGAGAGCATTGGCCGGGGCATCTACATTGTCAAAAGACCTTCCCCCTGTTATCAGGATCAACATCTGTGGAACACCTTGATGGTGCCTACTCCCTGAGGAGTTTGTCAACACATTGTCCCTGACATATTGGAGGGCTGCCCCGGTGTTCAAGGGTCTTCCTCCTCTGTGCCTTAGTCCTCTCACTGCATCCAAAATGTCCTGCCTTGTTCTATATGCGTTCAGATTGAAATGGGCCTCAGCGTCTCTGCTGAACTGAACAACAGCCACATGGTCTCTGCCATCATCCACATTGAGTTTGTCCACCACTCTTTCAATAAAATCACGCATGGCAGGAAAGCCATTCCTTGTGCCATCAGAGCCATCAAGGAGGAACACAACATCCTTTTTGGCAGTGTGAACTAAGAAAAGAAAGTGATACAAAATTTAAAAATCTTTGCAAAACAAGCGTCATTTGCTAATGAGCAACTGGGGGCCTGCTTATACAAAGGCACCTTGTCCTTTTTGGATTGCAAGTAAGCAGTTGGAAACCACACCATCAATTGTCACAAAATGCTTACTGTAAAACAAGTATGCATAGGACCTTGTTTTCTTCCATATCACTATCAAAACAAAACATGAAACCATTTGGGCCATCAAGACACCAAGCTTGACAACCTACCAGGTACAGGTGCTGATTCTGCTGTGACGTCAATAACCACAGCCTCTATGGAGGCCAGAAGTTGCTGTTGAACACTCTGAAGGTCAGTTAGTTCAGGCACAGATACAGCGTAACGTGGGTCGTGTGATATTTTCTGCAGTTCTCTAATGTCAGAGCCTCCACTTCCAAAGGCAAAGATCAAGACACCCATCTGTTTGAGAGCAGAGGCTGGTTCGTCCACACTGTCAAAAGATCTTCCACCACTTAGCAATATTAGCACCTGTGGAACTCCTTCCAGGTGCCTGCTTCCAGCAGATGCTGTGAAGACATTATCCTTCAAGTACTGGAGAGCTGCTCCAGTATTGAGGGGTCTTCCTCCTTTGTGCCTCATCCCTCTGATACCTTTAAGCATCTCGCGTTTGGTTGTGTATGTGTTGAAATAGAATTGGACAGATGGATCTCTGCTGTACTGAACCACTGAGACACGGTCTTTGTTGTCATCCACACTGAGTCCCTCTACTACGTTTTGCACAAAGTCTCTGATGGCTGTGAAGCCAGTTCTAGTACCATCAGATCCATCAATCAACAACACAACATCCCTTCCAGCTGGCTGTCTCACCACTAGGGAACATAAGAATTAAAACATTTTTAGCATTGGATAATAAAATGTACCTACACAAAGTCTGATTTTAATAGCTATCTAATTGCTTAAAAAGTTTTCCTCTTTCTACTAAAACAGTTGCATTTTTAGAATTTCACATGCTTAGACAGACCTAAACAACTATAAAGAAAGTATAGTTTAAAATGTGTTTTAGCAAAATCGTAGAAGATATAATGAGTCAATTCCTTACCAGTCACTACTGGGGTCAAAGGTGTAGTAGGCCTCAGTTTAACTGTGCTCATAACTGAAGAGAGCTGTTCTTGGACACTGGGCAGGTCAGTGAACTCAGACACTGCAAAGGCATATCTAGGCTCGTAAGATAACCTCTGCAGCTCTCTACTGTCAGATGTCCTGGTTCCAATGCCAATCACAATGACACCCTGCTGTTTGAGAGCATTGGCCGGGGCATCTACATTGTCAAAAGACCTTCCCCCTGTTATCAGGATCAACATCTGTGGAACACCTTGATGGTGCCTACTCCCTGAGGAGTTTGTCAACACATTGTCCCTGACATATTGGAGGGCTGCCCCGGTGTTCAAGGGTCTTCCTCCTCTGTGCCTTAGTCCTCTCACTGCATCCAAAATGTCCTGCCTTGTTCTATATGCATTCAGATTGAAATGAGCCTCAGCGTCTCTGCTGAACTGAACAACAGCCACATGGTCTCTGCCATCATCCACACTGAGTTTGTCCACCACTCTTTCAATAAAATCACGTATGGCAGGAAAGCCATTCCTTGTGCCATCAGAGCCATCAAGGAGGAACACAACATCCTTTTTGGCAGTGTGAACTAAGAAAAGAAAGGGATACAAAATTTAAAAATCTTTGCAAAAGAAGCGTCATTTGCTAATGAGCAACTGGGGGCCTGCTTATACAAAGGCACCTTGTCCTTTTTGGATTGCAAGTAAGCATTTGGAAACCACACCATCAATTGTCACAAAATGCTTACTGTAAAACAAGTATGCATAGGACCTTGTTTTCTTCCATATCACTATCAAAACAAAACATGAAACCATTTGGGCCATCAAGACACCAAGCTTGACAACCTACCAGGTACAGGTGCTGATTCTGCTGTGACGTCAATAACCACAGCCTCTATGGAGGCCAGAAGTTGCTGTTGAACACTCTGAAGGTCAGTTAGTTCAGGCACAGATACAGCGTAACGTGGGTCGTGTGATATTTTCTGCAGTTCTCTAATGTCAGAGCCTCCACTTCCAAAGGCAAAGATCAAGACACCCATCTGTTTGAGAGCAGAGGCTGGTTCGTCCACACTGTCAAAAGATCTTCCACCACTT